>OU015745.1:1885985-1896064 GCA_907169655.1 Acomys percivali | reverse complement strand
AAAGAAAGAAAGAAAGAAAGAAAGAAAGAAAGAAAGAAAGAAAGAAAAGGAAGAAAAGAAAAACCTTGTTTTGCTTTACAACAGGCTATCGCCAATATTTTAAGGACTCATGAAAGCTTCCCTGCGCTGCTCCCCTGTCCTCACCTTCACCTCCACACACTCCCGCAAGCTCCTTCCCTGTGCTGCTCCCCCGTCCTCACCTTCACCTCCACACACTCCCGCAAGCTCCTTCTTGATTCACAAGTTCTTCCTCCTTATGGTTGTTAATATATGCACATGCACACATGCATTTGTATCTATCTATAAAACATCCTGAGTCCCTTTAGTGTTGCATCTGTGTGTCTGTGTGTGTGTGTGTGTGTGTGTGTCTGTGTGTGTGTGAGGGGGAGGGGGAAAGGAAGTGTATGTGGGGGGGGAAGAGAGGGAGGCAGGGGGAGTGTGTATGTGTGTGTCTGTGTGTGTCTGTGTGTGTCTGTGTGTGTGTGTGTGTGTGTGTGTGAGAGAGAGAGAGAGAGAGAGAGAGAGAGAGAGAGAGAGAGAGAGAGAGAGAGAGTCGGGGGTAGTGTGTATGTGTGAGGGGGGAATTTAGAGCTGATCAGTTGAGATTGGATAGCCTACTGAGGCTCATCATTGGAGAGAACTGCCTGTCTCTCTCAGCGGCACTGAACACTTTTAAAGCAGATGTTCCTCTTTCTTAGGCTTTTCTAAGTTTTCTAAGTGTTTTACTCTTTCCCTTGGCTTTCCAGTTTAAGCTTTGCACTTCTGTGATATATTGCAGGATTTTGATCCAGATTACCTGAATCTGTAGGTTTTCTAATCATCTTTAATACAGTATAGCTCCCCGTTGCCTTTTAGTAACGTTTGAATTTTCCTTTTAAAAAGATAAAAAATAATCATATTAAATGTTGTATTTGTTGTGGTAAATTATGCTAGCTGCTCTAACAAAAGGTTCCCAGCCTTTTCTCACCCACATCTCAGGACAGTGTAGGTTGCTTAGGTGGGGTCTCTTTTAATTCACTGAGGCATCCAGGGAACTTCATGAGAGCTCTTCCACCACCCATGGAAGACTCTAGGTCTTGTCATTCAGTGGGTGGGATAGTTAGTGTTAGCTGTCAACTTGACAAGATGTAGAGTATGCTTGGTTAGCCTCTGTGACACCTGTGAGGGCCACTTGGGTTAGGTTAGCCTCCAGGCACACCTGTGAGGACCACCTGGGTTAGCTTAGCCTCCAGGCACACCTGTGAGGACCACCTGGGTTAGTTTAGCCTCTGTGCACACCTGGGAGGGCCACCTGGGTTAGGTTGGCCTCTGTGCACCCCTGGGAGGGCCACGTGGGTTAGGTTAGCCTCTGTGCACCCCTGTGAGGGCCACCTGGGTTAGGTTAGCCTCTGTGATACCTGTGAGCTGGGTTAGGTTAGCCTGTGTCTGCTTATTAGTCTAATTAAATGCAAATACAGGAATAAAATGATTCTGTTGAAACCATAAAAATCATCTCTCTGCCAAAATGCTACTAAAGCCAGTGAGAGTTTAGTTGTTAGAATTGGGGTTAGCTCAGCAGTTATATCATCATCTTACACATTAGCAATGACTAATAAAAATATGACAGCTAATACAGCAGACAATTTTCTTCTTGCTTTATTCGTATTGTCTCTAGATTACTACAATTTTAGACTTTTCTTTGTGTTTTTAGTCTTTGTCTTTTATTTCAAACTTAAATACTAAAATATTTCACAGTATTGAATTGAAGACTTTTGTTTGTTGTAATAAAATTGCATATGGAAGAGACACCGCTGGAATGCACTGGTGGGTGACTGCAGGCTAATCTGGATGGGACCTCTCTGCACAGTGAGAGGTGTGGCTCCCTGACAGCAGGATCCTGTAAGTGGCTCTCTGTACTGTTTCCAAAACTACAATTGTGTTACTGTGGCGTGGAGTGGTCCTTATGCTTAAAGGTTTCTAACAGCTTCTTTTATAGTTTTAAATATTCACAGATGATGAACTTCAAGTTAAACTTGGACTGCTTAATTGTATGCTTCTGTCTGAAC
This sequence comes from Acomys percivali, assembly GCA_907169655.1. NCBI lineage: Eukaryota > Metazoa > Chordata > Mammalia > Rodentia > Muridae > Acomys > Acomys percivali. The sequence continues at coordinate 1,894,019 of OU015745.1, read as the reverse complement.
CCTTCTCTTGCAGCCCGTGCTGCCTCTGTTATTTCTGTGTTTCTCTGTTATCCAACTCTTCTGCAAAGGCTGTTAGCCTCCACGGTACTTCCTGTTAGTAGCAGAAACAATAAAATCTGTAGTCAATAAAATCAGAGCTCAGCGTCTAGCATCACCATTAACTATGTATTCCGCTAGGCACCTACATTTTCCTGCCACGATTCAATTTATTAATTTTGTTGTTAATAATTTTAAGTCAGGATACAAACTAATATGTTTCATCATGACATCTTTCAGATTTATTTTTATTTTGTGCACATGGATGTTTTGTCTGCACATAGGTATGGGTGCTACACATATTAAATACCCAAGGAGACCAGAAGAGGATACCACATCCCCTAGAACTGAAGTTAGGAGCCACCACGTGGGTACTGGAACCTAAACCCAGTGTGAGAAGCCGCTCTCACATTCGCCATTACAAGATGGCGCTGACATCCTGTGTCCCATGCTGGTAAACAACTAATCTGCGCATGTGCGAGGGGAATTTCCACTTGTCGGACTCTGCCTTTCCCGTGGCGTCATCTCGCCCGATGAGCAACAACCAATCAGGGTCTGACACGTCCTAAGCGGAGGACAGTCTCCTATATAAGGGAGGGTTTTTCTGCTGTTCAGGGTCTCCGCTCTGTAAGCTTATGCTCTCCCTCTCAAGATGCATTAAAGCTTTGCTGCAGAAGAATCCTATATGCGTGCTGCGTCATTCTTGCTGGCGAGACGGTAACGCGAGCCGCAACCCAGGTCTTTGCGATGGCAGCTAGTGCTCTTAACTGCGGAGCTGTTTCCTTAACCGCTATATATGTGTGTCACTGCACTTTGTTCTAATGTGTCCTCTCCCCCGACTATGCTTACCAGTGCGACTGGGTTTTTATAGGACGTGGAAGAATCCTTTTCCTCTGAGATGGGATGGAAGCCAGATCTTTATGTGCTTGGCATTTTAGTGGCAAACCCATTCTCCTGATTTCAGTGCTATTTCTAATAATGATGCTGCTGCAAACTATGTCTCCAGTACCAACCTCCACAGAGGTCCTGCCTATGCTCCCAGGGCCCTGCTGGGGTTGCCCTGTGAGGGATGGAGACCTCAGTGAACTTTGCGGAAGCACACTGTCACCTTTCCCCCAGAGGTGCTGCGTAGCTGTGCTCCTAGTCTTTACAAAGCTGTCAGCATTTGTCCAGTTGGTGAGGAGATGCAGTTTTCTATGGCTTGGCTTTCTTCTACATTCCCTGTTCATATTATTTACTTGTCAAAATTCCTAGTTGAGCTGGGTGTGCTCACGTGTCTAGAGTCCCTATCCTAAAGACCATGAGAATTCTATGTAGCAGCTTTTGGGGAGAATAGAATATCAGGGTAGACTTTTCTTTTCTTTTTTTTTTTTCTAGATTGTCCTCAAACTTCCTGCAGCCGAGAGTGACTTTGAACTTCTGATCCTCCTGTCCCCACCTGCAAAAGGTTGTTAGTACAGGTATGTGCAAGCAATCTGGTGCTGGGAATCTAAGTCAAGGCTGTATGCATCTCAGCGGATCCCCTAGCCCTGTGGCGGCCTCGGCGTGGGTCCCCCGGCCCCGTGGTGGCCTTGGTGTTCCCACGGCCCCGTGGTGGCCCCGTGGTGGCCTCAGCTTGGATCCCACGGCCCCGTGGCGGCCTCTTCACTGAGTTCCTTAATTCACTGACATGTGTTTTCTCCACTGCTTGCGCCGCAGTGATGATGTGCCAGATCCACAGAACTGGCTGTACTGCTTGCTTAACTCCCATAGAGTGGTCTCCATCACTGACCAACAACTCTGGGCAGCTGATGTGCACCTCCTTTTCTAGACACCATCTCTGGTGCTGTCAACCATGTTCAAAGCCATCTTCTGTTATCCCGTCACCACTTACCCAATATGGCTTCCTCATTTGCTCTGGTTCAACTACTCAAGTCCGATTTCTTAGCAATTTCAGGTTTTCAGAAAAACTGCTGAAAACTTCAGTGCCCTTGTCTGTCTACTCTTGCCCCACTCACACACAAAGTGTCCCCTGTCACATTTCCTCATGTCTTTCTGTCAGGTGATGGGTTAGTTATAACTCACAAACCACTGCTGATCACCGTTAACTAACAGTTCACACGAGGAGTCACCCTTTCCCCAGGCTTTAACAAGCAGAATACAAAGTTTTTCCATCACCCAGAATATCCTGCGCTCCACTCTTTTCTCCTACTACATCCCTGAAAGTCACGGGTCTTCTTATTCCCTTTAGTTTTGTCTTTTCTAGAATGTCATACACTTAGAAGGGTATGTAATCTGCGGTCTTCTCCGCTGTGGAACTCCGCCCCTTTGTATGACTGAAACTAAGGGTTGATTCTGAGCTGTAAACTTTAGGAGCTAGGGCCTCACGGGTGACGTGAGCATCATTGAGGGTATGAGGTGAGGAAGATTTGGAGAGACCAGCCCCGTGTCCCTCCTCTTTCTGCCCGTCATTCCTGGTGAGCACTTAGGTGCTCGCCATCCCATGATGCCCGGCCACGTGCTCAGTGCCAGCAACAGGGCTAAGGAGCTGCAAACCCTTGACAAACACAAGTCACAGCAAATCTTTCCTATTAGGTCTTGTTCACTTGTTTGTTTTGTTTTGTTTCTCGGAGCAGGTTTTGCTGTGTATTCTCAGCTGATGTGTAGCTCGATGTACAAACCAGGTGGGCCCCAATCTGCTGGCCGTCCTCTTGCCGTACCTCCTGGGGCTACAGTGTGAGCACCGCACCAGCCTGCTTTCTTCTGTTGTAAGCCTTGCATGTGGGTCATCGTCACGGTCTGACTATCAGGGAAGCATGTGTGTCTCCTTCATCAGTTGTAGAGATCTTGTCAGAATGGGCAGGGCATGACTTCGCTCATTCATATCCTTGGTCAGGCCTTGACCTGCACTTGGTGTTCATGTGAACATTGGCAGACCCTGGCAACTTAGAGCCATGGCACTCCTTAAGCAAAACCTGGATAGGGGCTATTATTTCCCCCGCCCCCCTAGATTTTTCTATAAACACCGAATTTCATGAACCTTTCTTTAAAGGAAATCTCTAAGATTTCAATGCCAAAGAAAAAGTAAAGCCAGAAAGAGATAGAAATAAAAATTAAATATGCAACTATAGAATGAAACTGTGAGGGTTTCTAAGACAGAGCATGCAGATTTTTTTACAAAATACTTTAGATTTCAGGACACTAGGTTCTAGGATTGCTGAGGCAGGTAACAGATCTATCTCTTTCCTTTAAACAACATTCTTATACGCATGCTTAGTCAAGGGATAGCATTTTCATGTGTACCCCAAATTTGGATTATTCCCCCCAATACATTTACAAGTGTCTCTTACACTGAAAAAATGCAAATGAAATATGGCTTTCAGCAAATTAACTGTGCATGTGTGTCTGCCACTGGGGATTAGGCCCAGGGTGCTGTGCTTGTTAGCAAGTGTGCTACCATGGATTTACATCCCCAGTCTTTGTTTTAGAGGAAGAGTCTTGGTACATAAGTCACATTGGTCTTGAATTTGGTATTTAGCCCAGGCTGGCCTTCAGCCTGAGCTCTTCTGGCTTGCTTGAATGTGCCACCACAGCCAGATTGGACAGCATCTGAAGACCAACAGAAAAGATGTGCTCCGCAAAACGACTCAAGACAATTTCTCTGAAAGGCCTTAATAAATAGTCTCCTAATTGAGCTCAGGGCACTAATACGATTTTCTAAATCTTTGTAAGAAACTCTGAAAATAAATCACAGTGGAATAAAATCAGACAGCAAACATCAAAAACAGGGCCCTGCTCTGCACACATGCCCCGCCTGCACACGCACCCCTCTCGCACACGCACCCCTCTCGCACACGCGTCCTGCTCTGCACATGTGCCCAGCTCTTCCTCATTGCTACCCAAAGCCCTGGCTGTGCTCGACCTCTGACGCCTTAACATGACAGGACACAAAGAAACAGAAGAAACCGAGGCTCCAGGAAACAGGGTTAGTTTTCCCCAAGGAGGCAAGATCAACAATTAATTGCAAGCAAAGTGGCCAGGTCACTGAAACAAGAAACTCTGTTGAGCAGAGAACAGACTTATGTGAGCTTCCCCCACGACAGAGCTGGGGAGGGGCGCCCAGTGGGTTGTGCACACAGAGCCCTGGTGACAAACTTGAGTGGAATCAGGACAGAGAGACCCAAGTGGGATTATCTAAACAAAACAAAACCAACCAACCAAAAGGTTCCAAGATAAAAAATCATCCAAAGCACTGTTTACCTTGACAAGAGTTTATAGGTCCCTCAATTTGGATGAATCAGCAACAAAATGACAGTTTGGACTCATTCGTGGAAAGCACAGTTGCTGTGGGTGTTTAGAGATAATCCTGGGCTTAGACTGGGAACAAAAGGGAGGGCGAGATGGGAAGTTCGGAGGGCAGAGGAGATCCAGAGCTGTGTAGGAGGCAGCCCTTACCAGTCATGCAAGGAATCTGAGATGCCCGGGAGGCCCCACAGAGGTTGCGGGTGGTGGTGTGGTGGGTGTGGTGTGGTGGTGGGTGGTGGTGTGGTGGGTGTGGTGTGGTGGTGGTGGTGGGTGGTGGTGTGGTGGGTGTGGTGGTGGTGGGTGTGGTGGTGGTGGTGGTGTGGTGGGTGTGGTGGTGGTGGTGGGTGGTGTGGTGGTGGTGGGTGTGGTGTGGTGGTGGTGATGGTGGTTGGGTTCTCAGGAAGGCCCAGGAAGCTCCCCTCTGTGCTGGCATCACATCTGATGGTGGCCTGACGTCACTGTTGTTCAGTAGAGGTGTTGAGAAAGAGTCGGGAGCAGAGAGGCGCTCCTGGCACCTGGTAAGCACTCCTGACCTTGTCAGAATTCTGTCTATAAGATCTGTGAGAGTTAATGTCTAACACTCCATCCCCACATTCTGATTCTCACACAGTTTTTTTTGGGGGGAGGGCACCAGGGACTGGCCCAAACCTGGAACCAGTGAGAAAAGGAATTCTGGGAAACAGTTCGCTGGCTAACCAAATTAACAGAGCAACACAGCAGAGATACATAAATTAATAGATGACAAGATGATCCTAGAGACCTAATAATTCTAGGGAAAGAAAATATATAAAAGACAGATAGATAAGGGGCGAGGAGGCAGCTGCATCAGTAAAGACCTTGTCACACAAGCACAGGATCCGAATTCAGTGTTCAGAATCCAATTTAAGCACCAGCTGACTGAGGTGGCATGTAGGTGTAAGCCCAGCGCCGACGGTGCACAGACAGGTGGATCCCTGGAGCTTGCTGATCAACCAGGCCAGCCTACTTGACAAGCTCCAAGACAGTGAGAGACCCTGCCTAAATAAATAAATAAATAAATAGGGGGAAGGGACTGTGGTACCTGAGGAGGAGCATTCAGCGTTGACATCTAGCCTGCACTGCATATGCCTGTCCACCTGCACTTGAACACATGTGTACCCGGACACACACACACACACACACACACACAGCAGAAATAAGTACAATCAGCATTTCTAATAGATTGTCTGTGAGTTATACTTGTACAGCCATCCTAGTGGAGCCTGGCGTGCTGGCAGAACCACAAATCACAGCTCTGCGGGATAGACAGAAGGAGAAAGCTTCTCATGTGGGCACCAAGGTTGGAGGTAAGATGTAAGGTTTCTACGTCTTTATATTGAAAAATTAGGGTAATAACTACAGCTGAACCCTTATAAAAAGAGGTGGCAGTAAATCTTGTTTTTCACCACAAGGGAAAAATCTACATATAAAGGGAACATCTCCAAAGTTAAAATCTGGGGACCAGTAGAACGGGGTCGGCCAGGACTATGGCTTGCTTTTCTTTTTTTTCACCAATCTCTAAGATCCACTGACATTCAGTTCTGATAGGTAACACTGTTGTAAAAGGACGTTTTATTAACACAAACATGGTGTCGGGAAGGTATGCTGGGATAATGTGGGCAGACTCAATAAGAACTTTCTGGACATTTTTATGCTATTGAAAATGGAAAAATGTATGACTGAAATTGGTGAAAGAAATATGGAGGTAAGATAATTGATAAAAACGTTACAATGCAACCTTTCTGGTTCTTTAGGGTAAGATCAGCATAAACAGGGGATTTCTTCTAACCAATGAGCAAAATTGATTTACAGCTCCCTGGCCTGGATTTATTTATCAAATATTACAGAATAATTTACAATTACAGCTTAACTTTAAGTATATTTTTGGTTCCGCTAATGACTCATTAGAGAAAATTGAGGCACGAATTGTTTTGCTGCCTTCAAGCAGCTGCTAGTGTGCAATTAGCTAACACTTTGTGCTTTTCTTGTTAATCTTCAGAGTGGCTTGTTAATTCCGTATACACTGTTTTCATTAAACACCGCTAATAATTATAGAACATCTCACAGCGAGAAGCTCAGATGGGCCAACACGTTCCTAAAGTTGCCATCGAAAGGGCCAGAGCTTCCAGTGGGGATGAGAGTTGAGGTCTGTGTCTTATATGAATTACGTAGTTGCTCTAGAAGAAGTTGAGTCTAGTGTTTAAGATGTTAAGGAGGATGAATGTGAAGGATGATCAGACGGCAGTTCAGGAAGGCGGGCCTGCTTGCGTTTGTCAGCGTTGGCGTCACCGAGTGGGAGCAAAGTGCCTGTGTGGCGCCCTCACTCTTCAGCAAAGCATCTGTATGACGGATGAGACAGTCAAGGGTTTTGATTGATGGACATACACCTTGGGGTCAATATGAGCATTTTTTAAAGGATCCTACTTCCTTGGTTAAATAATATTCATAGACACTGTATTAGGACACGTTGAAAAGTTTGCATTCTCACATAGGAACTCTGAAGATCGAGTGTTACATGGAACTGAATTCTAAGACTCCAGTGAGTTTTTTAAAGTTGCTTTCATTTAGTCACGCATGTACTTATTTGCGTGCGTTCACATGCCACAGTGTGTAAGCAGAGGCCGGAAGGCGACCTGCGGTCGTCAGTTCTCTCCTGGTGCGTGGAGCTCAGCTCGCCAGCTTGGCGGCAGGCCTCTCTCTCTGTTCCGCCATCCCACTGCCTTTCTGCCTCAAGAGAAGGTGGGAAAAAAAGAGTGGGGTGCACACCCAGGAGAGGAGGGATATTTGCAGGTAGAGGAAAAACAACGTGACGGACCTCCGCTTGTTTGTCTAGTGGAATAAAGCCACTTGGTTTATCTGCCTAAATTCCCTGGGTCCCAAGTGACTTCCCAGTGTGCCCACCCCAGCAATGCCCTAGGTTAACAGGCGCAAACACACACGCGCGCACACACACACACACACACACACACACACACACACACATTTATACAATATTTTATAGTGTTTTATAGAAAAGCAACTACCTACCGACTTGCCTGCAACAAACTGTTCCTGCCGGCTGAACTTCCTGCCTGCTGGGAACCCTTTATCTCAGACAAATTGGGAGTGATGGCCACCATAAGCTCTGTATTTTCCTCTTAAGTTTAAGGAGGATGTGGCTTTTGGGAGCTGCCGATCAGGACTGCTCGACTGAGGCGACACCTTTACGCTGCTTGGAGGCTGCTGCAGCCAGGCCTTTGATGAGGAGCCTTCTTCCCTGTGCTTCTGTCCTTCGCTGCTCGGAGTATGGAGAATGCTAAGGCTGTCGGCAGCTGACTGGCCTTGACAAGACCTGGTACAATTCTGAGTAAATAAGGCAGCTGCTGCAGAGTTACGCTCAAAGGGCTGATAGGCCGTGCTGCAGTGCTTTCTGTGTGACAGTGGCTGGTCACAATCGTTTGGAGTGCGCCTCGGATCACAGTTACTGCCCTGAAACGGAACTCTTTCAGACTGCTATCGTAGAGAAAATGTATGGGGTTTGGGTCCTCAGAATTATCTGGTTATTGACATGTAAAGTTGTACAGTTTGGTAACTGCCCTATCTGTGTAAGAGCTCAGTACACACACGCCCATGGGATGCCTACAGGAAGCCGGGGAGTGAGGACTGTGGAACTCAGTGCCTAAGGTGCTGGCCTTCAGTGTGAGGACTGTGGAGCAC
>OU015745.1:1870098-1882573 GCA_907169655.1 Acomys percivali | reverse complement strand
GTGTGTCGCTGTAAAAAGAAAGTGATTAAATTGCTTCCCCTAGCGCTGACAACCAAGTCCTGGCACAGGGTGGCTCTAACAGCCGCAGGCTGAAAGAATCGTTTCCATAGCAGCAGCTATGATGATAATGTAAATTTCACTTAAGTACACATGATTACAGAAAATTGCCCAGAATTGCAACCGACTTTTCGAGGCACTGTTTATGGAGCAATATAGATTTACCGATTTTTTTTTTTTTTTTTTTTTTTTACTCTCTTAAATTCAATGGCAGACAATCTCTTTTTGACTCCACAGGAGGATAAAGGTTGAAGGCAGCTTGTTAGTGTGGATTAAGCCGAGTTCAGGCTGGCAACACGTTTTCTGAGAGCTTGGTGCCTGCGGTGGAAGACTGGGGCATCGGCGTTTGGGTGGGTGTCCCACCACATTTGACAGCCAGCCCAGCCTGACTCTCTCTCTGTGTGTGTGTGTGTGTGAGAGAGAGAGAGAGAGAGGGAGAGGGAGAAAGGGAGAGGGAGGGAGGGAGGGAGAGAGGGAGGGAGGGAGGGAGGGAGGGAGGGAGGGAGAGAGAGACAAGAGGGAGGGGAGGAGACAGAGACGTAGCCAGAAGCATCGTATTGGAATACTAGGACTTCAGGGCAGTATGTCACAGTAGGGTAGGGCCAGGGTGCCAGGTGATGTGACAGAGAACTCACCTGACAAGAGCGAGAGAACCAGCTTCGTCCACAGGCGTCGTTACCCGTTCTCATATACTCACAGCAGGGGCCCTTGGGAGATCTGTCTTCACATTTCACAGATGAGGACATCTGAACATAGGAAGCTGAATGCTGCGTTTACTAGGCTGGTACAGGCAGGATTTGGCCCTAGTTCTGTGAAGGCCATGTTCTAAGCCCCTCCACACGCCCGCCGTGTTCTTCGAAGGGCAGTGCACTCCAAGCAGCAGAAACAAACATTCACTCAAACCGACTTCCCCCAGAGAGCCAGTAACCTAGCATCTTCACGGAGAGCTCCGAGGCTGCACACTTCGTGACAGTTCTGCCAAGAACCTAGGGTGACTGTGATGGCCTCTCCTGCCTGTTGATTCATGACTGAGTGGTTCTACGGTGATTACTGGGCGTCACAGACCCCAGGGGTGAGCTGCCGCTTGTGAGCTGTGCTGGGACGGAGAAGGCCGGGGTGCTGAGGTAGACCCCTGCCCAAGGCGGGCCTTGCCTGCTGTTGATGGGGTAGAAGGGTAAGCAGAGGACAGACAGAGTGGTCCACAGGGCTCTGGTAACAAGGATCAAACCCAGAGGGGGAGGAGGTGATGGCAGTGCTGCCCCAGCCTGTCAGTCACCAATCACAGTCACAGGTGCCTACGCCCTTAGTCCACAGCGAGTGGTGCCCGTTGTGTCTTATGTGAGCATCTACAGACATCTCTAGATCATTCGACACGCTCAGGAATTAGTTCTGGAGGTTTGAAAAGTATTAATTTATGAATTATTTGTGATTTTCATACAAAGTACCCCCATCCAATTCACTTCCACTTCTCTCCCAACTCCCAACTTCTCCCCGACCTGCCCCTCCTCCACACCGTGGCATCCCTTGTCCTCCCTCCTCAGAGATCTACATATGTCCTCTGTGTGTTACAACCTTTCTGTTCCCTCTTGCAGGATGTCGCTTGGGCCTTAGATGTGTTGGGAATGTGTTAGTGGGGGAAGGGTCTTCATCGGCAGTTGCTCTCTGTGTTTTGAGCAGTTTGGGCTTTTCGGTAATGATCCCAGTCTGTTATTAAAAAGATGCTCCTTCCGTGAGGGGCGAGAGCTGTACTTACCTGGGGGTATAAGGATATGTACTTAAAGTGCAGGTAGAACTGACCTTGGCATAGAAAGCAGACAGTGGCATCATTCTCTGGGCTCCATGGCCTCACTAGCCCTTGGTGGTCAGCTGTGCATCCCCTACTAGAGAGTGGGCTGTAAGTCCAGGTGGCTCTTCATTACCCCCAGGACGTAAGTGTCGCCATTGCACCGGATGGCATATCCTATAGCTCTGGTACTGTGGCCTGTCAGCGTTGCAGAGTTTCTCCTCGGCAGCTTGTACAGTTCCTCCCAGTACGGTGAGAGCTGGTCCTCAGTGAGACTTAGCGCTCTGGAGATAACCTGGGAGTTTTGGAATGCAGCCCAGGCAGTTATTATTGTCCCTTAAGAAACAGTATAACTGCAACTTGCTGGGACTTCTGAGGCATTTTGACCCTCTATGAGTGTTGTGGGCCAATAAATACGTGAGCTGTTGTAAAGAGAAACACCAACATAGCCCACGCAGGTCTAAAGCAAGCACAAACTTGGATGCGACAACACACCTCATGTGATGCCTCACTACCTTCAACAACGTCAGAGCGTGGGGCTGGCCAGATGCCAGCAGTGAAGGGGACATTATGCTGGCTTTCCTGAGACATGGGACACTGAGTTTCCGTATGAAGGAGGCCTTCCTCCTTCCAGACTAAAGGCTTCAAATGTGGTGCAATCGTGTTGGAAAACAGATATAATGACCAGATGAGATTGATTTTGCAAATCCTGCCCAGGAACACTTTGTCACACCAGCCCTTTCTGTTCAGGGGTTTCTGTTGCTGCGTGCTGCGTGGTTAAGACTTAGTTGCTCAGTAAGTAGTTTTAGAGGGAACACGGGGCGGGGCGCGGGCTAGAATTGAGAAAGCGACAGGAAGCATTGGTGACTGCAGCAGAGAGACCAGAACTCTGAAAAGGCGATGCTTGAATCCGTTTACAAACGAGGCAAAGTTAAAAGCTTTCCTGTGAGGTGACCCAGACTGGACAGTTAAGGAGAGGCTCCTCAACCCCTCTGGCCGTAGGTCGCCTATTCCATGTTGTTGTGGGGTCCATGTAAATCCAACGTAACTCAAACACTGGGTCAATGCAGGGAACAAAAGTGTATTATAATCAAGCTGCCACTGATCGGTCAGGGCCCCAGAATAGACCTGAACTGTGGAGCTGACCTCGTGCGACCCTGAAGGGACGATGAACAGCACATTTAAAGGATGAAATCATAAAGTGAGGGGAGCGGAGTGGGCTGTAGCCTTGTCCAATCATATTTTAACAGAAGGGGCTGAGCAAGGGCGTTTCCGTCAGTCAGGATAGGAGTAGGTCCCTGGGATGGGAACACGAACTTGTTTGACTCTGCCAGCAGGATGGAGAAGCTGTCCGTCCCTCAGATGTCCGGACCCAGACATCGTTTCCTTACAACAGATGCTGTTCAGCTATTGGGAATCCCCAGCTCCCCTAGGGACCTTCAACTTAGTTTCTCCCTATGATTAAGTGGAGTCTGAAAACAAAATGGTAGGACTCAGAATAAGTCTCTTTTGCTTATGTATTAGTGGCTTGTTTGTTTTTGAGACAGAATCTCATGTAGTCCAAGATGGCTGTGTAGCAGAGAGTGGCCTTGACCTTCCTGAGTCTTGGGGGTAACAGTGTCTTTATCTTCAAGGAACTTGCTGCTTATGAAGCACTGCCGGGGGCCTAGAGGGGAGCTGGTGGCTGAGTGCTTGTCTAGTATTTCCCAGGCCCTGAGTGGGATCTCCAGAACAGCAAAGCGAAACAAGCAAGTAAGTAAGCGGTGGTTCTGTTGTAGCCTCACAATCTGTATTTTGTCAGACAAAGGATGTGGTTCTGGGCTTCCAAAACAGCGTTAAAATCCATTACAACCTTTCAGCACAGTTCTCTTAAAACACCTTTCCCTCGGTGCTCTGGAAACACCACTGCATAGTTGTTGGGTATGGGGACAATTATCACATCAACAAAGAGAAAAGATTGTCATCTGATTCTTTCCATTAAAAAAAAAAATGAAAAAAATAACAGATGCATTGACTTCGCCCAGCAGAAGATACGCACTGAAAGACTACACTTCCATCTGTGATGGTGTCTTTGTTTCATATAATCCTCATGTTTCTGTCCTTATTAAGTTCTGGCATTTCGGCATCTTTTGCTACTGCAGATCATTATTTAGAAACTGCTACACATCCACTCTGAGGATCCTTTGCATGTATAGAAACACAGATCACAGGAGTACACAAGCAAACGATATGTGCGTGTACAGAAACACGAAGGGAGAGCAGTGGTGCTCCTGGCTGGTTTTAAGCACAAACAGCCAGTGTTGGAAACTCACAGTGATGTAGTTAGGTTCCCCAAGAACACGCCTGCCTCCAAGACTCAAACCTCCTTCACCAACACGTCTCTGCCTGCCTGTGTGCGAGGTCAGAAGACAGCATCAAATGTCCTTCCTCAGGCACCATCCACTTGTTTAAGATGGCTTAAGATGGTTCAGGGGCTTAGAATGTCATCAGGTAGGCTCAGCAAGCTGGACAGAGTGTCCAGGGTCCATTCTAGCACTGTCGGGCTTCCAAGGGCACAGCTCCCCATCCATATATCTAATGGGGCCCTGGGAATTGAACTCTGGTCCTTGAGCTTATCCTGGGGGCACTTTATTGACTGGCCCATGTCCATAGCCTGATCTTGAGGCATTACCTGGGTGGAAGCATTGGTTGTTTGCTTCCATTTTGAATAAAGATGTCTTACATTAAGTTACCCTACCAACACTTTGAATCCTCAGCAAAATGATATTTTTGAAGCAAGCAGTGGATAGATGAAGGGCCCGCTGTGGGCAGGAAGATGGCCAGCCTCCTTATTCTTCATTCATACATCGATGTTTCCCACCCAGCTCCCATTCTCAAGGTGTTCATAATTACCCAGAGGAACAAGCCATTGACTATTGAGCTTGGCCTATTCTGCTGTTTAGAAGGTGAGACAATTTTATTCCTAAAATGAATGAGACAGATTTCGTAAGCCAGAACACACAAGGAAAATCCACTTTCCTTGAAAAACCTGGCATCCGGCTCGCCTGGCTCTGAAGACAGTTCCACAGGAGGCCCTCCTGTCCCCTTCAGAGAGTCACAGCTAGCGCAGAAGCATGGCCACCAAGAAGGAACCTAAGCCTTCAAGAAACAAAGAGTTGACTCGTGCTTGTGCACCCCCGCCATAGCCAAGACAGCCTCTGCTGTGATCTCAGGCTCACTCTGTGTGTCCTGAGACAGCCTCAAACCCTACAGTACAGTAGCTAGAAATGACTGGCTGAGGTCTGCCTACCAGTGCGTTCATTTCTCTCTCCACATGGCGCTGCTGTGGTTTTTGGCCAGGTTAATTAGGTATATTATATTGGATATAATTGTTCTAATATACTCAAAGAGAAGACGATCGGTGCTGCTAACCGACCACATGTCAACAGTACACTGACAGCCACTGAGCCTCCTACAGTAAACATACAAACACCTCAGAATATCACTAAAACCTTTGTCACCGCTTATCCTGAGAGTTTTGGTGGATAGATACTGTGTAGCTATTTAACATTTAAGCAGATAGATAGGTAAAAATACACATTTACCATATTCACCCAAACCAGTTATTAGCATGTTTTACAAAACAGTGTATCTAGGGATGCATTACAGAAGCACAGTGTTGACACTGAAGTACACTAGAAACCTCCATCACCTGACGACCTCAGGGCTATACCCGGGATCAACGTGCCAGACATGACAGCACACAGTGAGCTGAGCCGGCTTCTGGGTGGAACGGCTACCGTGCTGGGCAAGGATAGACCGTCATTACCACACCTTCACAAGATATTAAAATGTGGTGAAGATGCCTATGTCAGAGGCATGCTTCTTATTGAAATATCATTATATGCAGACAGGTCTGACCCAGGCCACCAAGTCTCTTGGAGGTGAGCCTCATAACGGTAGCCCAGGCTGGCTTGGGAATCACTCACTGTGTGGCCCACGCAGGCTGGCTTCAAACTCATGTCAGTCCTTCTGCCTCAGCCTCTCCAGTGCTAAGATTGTGAGACAGAGACAAGAGAATAGCATCTCACTTCTGCCATTCACCGGGTAAATACGTTCCTCCCCAGTCACATAGCAGGTAATGTGTCTAAGCTAAAGATGCTTCTCAGGCCTTCAAACAAGACTCACAGCTTGAACAACTGTGAGTGCCTGTGAGCATAAACCCACAGTTTACAGTGGACTTGGTTTCCCTACCATCTGTAAAATCCTATGGCTCTTATATTCACTGTGTGTGCACAGAACCTGGCTCTTGTTCCTTCACAGTGTAGGCATGAATTCCCACCAGATTCTGAATTGACTTTAGCCAACCAGATCAGCAGAGCACCCAGATTTTGGCTCCGCACAGGAATCTTATATATCCCAAAGAAAGAGTGAAATCAGAAACTCATGCTAGACAACAGTCATAGTATTAGAGGTACAATTATAGTATCTACTATATGTAAGGGAAGATGGTAGATTAATATAGAGATGATAGATAAATACATGATAGATAGATAGATAGATAGATAGATAGATAGATAGATAGATAGATGGTAGACAGAGGTACAAATAGATGACAGAAGATGGACAGGCAGAGTTAGTTGACGGATGTCAGCTGGCTAGAGATGATAGATAAAGGATAGATGATCAATAGGTGGATAGAGGTGATAGCTACATATGACGATAGGTCACAGAGAAAGATGATAGACAGATGAGAGCTACAGAGAGATGGTAAGTAGGTGACGGGTAAATAAATGATTGGTATAAGCAGTTGTTCAGATCTAATCAGTAGATAGATGACATGGGCAGATAAACAAATACAGAGATGGAATTAGCTGTGCGTGTGCCCTCTGCATGCCTTGTGCCATCCTGTGGCCTCCGGTAGCACAGCATCCCCACAGATCGTGCAGCCGACACATTGGCCCTACAGACAGTCAGTCCCCCTCTTCCTTACACATCTGTGTCTACCCGCCATCTCAGTGGAAGGCTAAGTGGTTTGGATATAACATGCTCTCAGCTGAACCTTTGCCTCAAACTGAAATCGAGCCTAAGTCATGTATGAAGTTCAAAAAGTTGAGTTAACTTTTCCCCTTTCCTTTAATTTTTGTGTGTCTCTGAACTTCCTGGTTTGGGTTGGGAGGAGAAACCAAAATACCGCAAGAAAAGCTATTCTTGTTTCATTTCCAGTCATTTCCAAGCCAAAAAGCACTAGAAATCTCATGAAGAAAACAGTTCCCACCTAATTTCTTGCCCTGAAAGGTTCAGATAAGTTTGAATAAACTTTGGGTAATGTTGTATCTATTACTTGGAAAACGTGGAAGACAGGCGTTAGTTCTTTAAGAGGTTCTAAGACGGTAAAGGGACAGAAATAAATGATAACAAGTTGGACATTTCTTCAAAGTAATCCAAGAGCAGTCACGATTGAAACAGCATTTGCGTGATGCTGAACAATCTAAGGCATCACAACTTTTGGAAGAAAAACTTAACTCAGCTTTTAACTTTTTGGTTATTGTCACTTTTTAAAGTCCTGTTGATAATGTGTTATTACCTCCATTTCAGATGTAGTCAGCGTCAGCCGCAGAAACTGTCTTAAGATAAATTCACTGACTCCCCCGTCAGAGCTGAGTGAGCTCGTCCAGGCCTTAGTCACACTGTCGATTGCGCTTTCCTTGTGCAGCAGCACACGGATTCACCCCATGATCTGCACAACCAAATCATTTACTAAAGAAGTGCTTATCGAGCTCCCACTATGGGATGGAGGTCACATAATAACCTAGGGGCTTGTGGCCATAAGATGCACACTCTTTAAAAACAGACTGATGTGCTTAAGTCAAACCCAACAGAAGTCATCACCAATGGCATAACAGCGTGGTACAGATATCCTGGGAGTCTGGTGACCCTCATGTAAGGAGGCCTCTAAGCCTCTAACCCAAGCTGGGTTCCCATGACAGGTCTCCCAGAGGTGCTGATATTTCAAGCTGCAGAATGAGTGAGTTGACTGAAAACTCCATTCTCTGGCCCAAGCCTCCCCCTTGTCTTAGTTTTCCAGGTAAACATGGCAGGGTGAAGACCCAACATTGGCAACGTGAGCATTCGGTGAGAATGGTGAGGTTGGGTGTGGGTGCAGAAAGGAGACTCCCAGTTCTAAGCAGGCCGGGGAGGGGAAGAAAGGGTGAGGCTGGGCACTGGGGAAGCCCAGCCCTGAGACCTGACAATCACCTGCGTTAGGGTAGACACACTAGGGTGAGGAGCAAGCCTGAGTGGAAAAGGCTGACCTTCTGGGAGCAGGCTTTAGGAGCACAGCCAGCCTCCCCTAGGGCTTGACAGGGTCAAGATGTTTATTATTATCACTGTTGATAGTATTACTTGACACAGTTTGCTGTAACAGGAAACCACAGGCTTTGGAATCAGACAGACCCAATTTCCATTCCTGGCTCCACACTGTATATGTTCTGCGGCTTTGAATAAATTACTTGACTTGGCCTCAACATGATGGAGATAGTGGTGGCCCCTCCTTAGGGCTCCTGAGCAGAACGAGTGAGGTCCATCATGGGGCTGTGGGCAGTGCCCTGGGGTACACAGTTAGCACGAAGATTGCTGTGGTGACTGGCCGTGGGGCCTCTGCACCACATTTCTCCAAAAGCACAATGTCCGCCTTCTCTGTCTCCTTCCCTGGTGGGTGTGTATTTGCCCCCTCTTGTGTGTGTCCTTCCCCTGAGACATTTCATAGTTGCTGTTACTCTCTCAAACACTCACAGAAGCCACTTCACCTTAGAAGGAAACCAAGGGTTAAAGGGATGACTTGGCCAGTAAAGTGAGGGTGTGAAGCTCCCACGGGCGGGCGCACACCTGCAGTCCCAGTGAGAGGGAGGCAGAGACGGGCAATCTTGAGGCCTTGATGGCCAGACTCTCTGATAAACCTGGTGAATTACAGGTTTAGTGAGAGATGCTATCTCAAAAAATAGAGAGTTAGCAAGGGAGACACCTGCCGTGGCCTCCATACGTGTACACCTGTTCACAGTTATGTAGTCGGACTTTTTGACTGCCTTGTTGGTTCTTTTTCCTACCTCCCTACACTCCCCCTATCCCTTCCAGCCCTCCAACATTAGGTAGGAGAGAAAGACAGAGGGGAAATGGGGTGTTGACATCACAGACTACTTCCTGCTGATTAGGAAGGGATGGGGAAAATTTGATCTTCTTCGTTAGGATATCTTCAACCAGCAACAACAGTCCAGCAACCAACAGTCCAGCAACAGCAAGAGCAACAAGCAGCAACCGACCACAGTGGCAGAAGCAGCCCAGGGAGCAGCAGCAGAAGCCACCACAGTCCCGCTCTGGGCTCTCGAGTTTATACCCTCCCAAGAGTCCCCAGAATTCCAAATGTAAACTGTCTTCATCTGGCAAAGTCACACCTCTGCCAGAGCACAAGACAAGTTGTAATTAACTGCTGTGGACAATCCGAAGCAGGCCCATATCCCTCACATTCAGAAAACATATTCGCATCACATTTCTATGCTTTTTAAAGAAACAAAAATTCTTACTATACAAATCCATGTTTATACATGGACACAAAGACAGACAGATGCACACACACAGACAAACACACACACACAATGTAAAGAAAGCAGGTCAGGCAGGCATTGAAACCATGTGTTCAGTTAGCTGTTGAGAAATGAAAGCTCTCAATTCTAGCCAGATCCTCTGAGCCCAGAGTCTGTGTTCTTTCCAGCCAGGCCCACCCTGAATCTGTGTAACATGTAAGAGGTATACAGTGTGGGAAACGGATTTGGTAGCTTGGCCTCTGGGCAGGAAAACAAATTCCAGGAACGCTTGCCTTGAGAAGTCCCATTTGGGGAAAGAGTATATATGTTTCTTTATGCTGCCAGTGCAGTGGAAACAGGACAGAGAAAATCTCCCAGATCTTTACTAACAGCTGGGAGGGGCTGAGAGCTGGGCTGTTCCTTACACTTCTATCCAGCACTGTGAGTACTTCATTCTTTGAAGATAAATGCATATCTGTTTAAAGATATTCTATATATGCTGTTCCAAGTATAAAAAATATGCAAAGCAAATAATCCAACAGTCGGTATTCTTGCCAAAAAAAAGATGGAAAAAAAGCTCTCCCTGAATACAGACATCTCATGTGTTGGCCACCGGGGCAGATCTGAAATTCAAATCTGTCTGAATTCACTGCGCGAATCTGCAGCTTTTGCTCGGCTCCTCAGCTCATTTATAAAGAAGGAGTGGGTTTACAAGCAACAGCACCGGGACTTTGTGTTTTCTTCTCACAACCATGG
Organism: Acomys percivali; assembly: GCA_907169655.1. Taxonomy (NCBI): domain Eukaryota; kingdom Metazoa; phylum Chordata; class Mammalia; order Rodentia; family Muridae; genus Acomys; species Acomys percivali. The sequence goes on along the minus strand of OU015745.1, from coordinate 1,872,418 downwards.
GCCTTTTCCCCAGGAAAAACATTCTAATTCGCTGTGATTTTGTGGCTGAGAGATGGCCGCAGCAGAGAGCCATACATATTCATAAGCCGATGGCATAAGCTGTATCTTTGGTTTTCTTCATATACTGGGATTTGCTTACAATTTCCAACTGCTCCATCACTTCTGAAAGGCACCATTCACCCTTCCTAAGGAAACCCTTTAAGTAAAGACACACACTCTAAGCTGTCTGTTTGCCAGAAAACAGCAGATTCCGGTTTCTCCAGGGGAGGATGACCACAAATGCCACTCGCTGCCCTAAATTAAAGTGCTCATCTATAGCTGGTGTTTGAGGTTGAGCCATATACAAATAGAATTAGGGCCAGCCTTTACCAAGATGACTCAGGACAAGTGCCCTGGGTCCTGCCCTGGGCCGGGACTCTCCTCTAACCGTGGACTCCTTGGTTTGTGGTGTCTCCAACAGAGTGCTTTGTGGAAAGACGGGAGAAGATGAAAGACGCAGGAGAGGAAGTTGTCCTTCAGCATGGAAGGCCAGGGCTCTACTGCTTCCCAGTCGCCGAAGCCTCGCTAGCTTTGCCTGCAGCCGACGGCTGCTCCACTTTGTGCTGACACTTGGGGACAACAATAACGAAAACAATAGTTATGGTTAGACTCGCTTCTCCCACCCAAAAGCTCACATGTTGAAGTCTTTACCCCAGTAAACAGCGAGACCTCATTTGACAATAGAGTCATCTACTATTATTTCTGTGGGTGTAGGGAGGACACACATGTCATGGTGTGCATACGGGGACCAGAGGACAACTTTCAAAAGTTCTTTCCTTTACTGTTAGTTCTGGGGATCTAACAAGGTCGCTGGGCATGTGCCAGCCCATCAAGGTGGCCTTCGTCTGATGTGCTTGCTGTCTCATGAAGACGGGAAATTCAGTTGTAGCAATATGACCAGAAGGACTGCCTGTGAAGATAGCATAAGTTTGTGCATGTGTGTGGAGTGTGTGCCCATGCAGAGGTGTGTGTGTGGAGTGTGTGTGTGTGTAGTATGTGAGCACATACAGAGGTGTGTGTGTGCGCACATACAGAGGTGTGTGTGTGGAGTGTGCACATGCAGAGGTGTGTGTGTGTGGAGTGTGCACATGCAGAGGTGTGTGTGTGTGTGTGGAGTGTGTGCACACACAGAGGTGTGTGTGTGTGCACATACAGAGATGTGTGTGTGGTGTGAGCACATACAGAGGTGTGTGTGTGCACATGCATGGGGGGTGCGCGCAGGTGTGTGGAAGACAGCAGCCCCTGTCTTGCCATGGATTTGTGTTTGACACTGATGTTGACATGATTACATCAATATCTGCTGTTCTGTTACTTTTCTATACCACTTGTGTTTTGTTCCTTTGTCCGTCGTTTTCCTGAATCTCTTGCATTAAGTGCTTTTTTCTTCTTGCTGTGACACTGTTTTGTTACATTTTATTGGTTTTTAAGCTGTACGTTAGGAGTTATTTTCTTAGTGGTTGGCCCAGCACCCGCAGTATGTATCTGTCCCTCGGGATTGCCTTAAGCTGTACACTGACATGGGGTTGGGAGAGAACTGAGGTAGGTGTTTGCTGACTAAGCAGGGCCTGGAGGTTGAGCGCCAGCACCCAGGTGTGAGAGCTGAGCACAGCAGTGTATGACGGTAACCCACGGGGAGGCAGGGACCGGAAGATCCCTGGGGCTCGCCGGGCATCGGGTCAGGGTACATTTGTACGTTCTGGCTCAGTGAGAGGCCTTATGTCAAAAACTGATGGACAGTGACAGAGGAAGACTCCTGGCAGCAGCCTCTGGCCTCCACACAGTCTGCACGCATTGGTACGTGCACATACATGTGTGAGCTCAGGCACACACACACACACACACACCCCTCTTGTGTGCACACACTCACTCCACACAACTTTAGGTGATCTTAATCTTAACTAGATTTATAAATCATGCTATTCCGTAACTTGGTTTCTTTTTCCACTTTAGTGTGCTACCAGCTTTACCCTAGCATTTCTGTGCTAGAAACAACAATACATTAATACAGTGATGACTTTATCTTATCTCTCCAATTAGGTGTGTGAGGACAGTGAGCAGACTGCATGTGTGGTCTGTTACATAAGCTCGCTACTCACTCTCGATAACCATCGGCTGACATGTGAACCTGTGTGTCTATTTGGTGCCACTGGTTTGCTCTCGCAGTTTTTTACCTCAGAGACCTCTTTTAGGGAATTGTCCCCAAATGTATTCCACTCCTGTAAGTTAGAGCCCCCCAAATTTCCACATCTGTGCAGTTGTTTTCTGAACCTGAAGAGAGAAG
>OU015745.1:1842583-1866696 GCA_907169655.1 Acomys percivali | reverse complement strand
TGTGTGTGTGTGGTATGAAAGTGTGGTGTGTGTGTATGTGTGGTGTGAGTGTATGGCGGTCTGTATGTGTGAGTGTGTGATGTGTGTGTGTGAGTGTGTGTATGTGTTTGATGTCAGCACTCATCATTTTTCTTGGAGTGCAACAATTTCTCTAGGAATCTAGCATTTCCTCCCCAAATGTTTTCATTCTTTTTTAAAATTATTTTTATTTTACCTTTTGAAATTAGAATATGATTACATCATTCCCCCACAATCTCTCCCATGTACCCCCTTATCAAATATGAAACTCTCTCTCTCCACTCCCTGCATGCCTCTTACAGTCACCTCAACTTGAGCTGGAGCTAGGAGAATATCTCTCTCCCCTTTACAGCTTCAGTCGCCCTTTCCAGTAACACAAGGCTGTGAGTGACATTTTGGGGGAACTTTACTCTTCTCTCCACTGTCTTGCCCCCCTCCCCCACTCTCTCCTCTGCTGAGGTGCCAGCTTGAGTTTCAGCTGACATCTTCCATGTCACTTCATTCCGCTGAAGGTCTCTCTCTTCATCCTCAGCTTTTCGCGCTTGGCTCGCCGTGTGTTTAGGACTTGGTCTCTGACTCTATAAAGTCCTTCACGTGGGTCCTTGTGGCGCGTGAGGCCTGAGAGGAAGGCGCCTCAGTTGAGATGATGCCTCTGTAAGAACAGGCTTCCGGCAAGGCTGTGGGCCGTTTCCTAATTAGTGGTTGATGTGGGAGGGTCCAGCCCACTGTACATGGTGTCCCCCTTGGGCTGGTGGTCCCCAGTTTTGTAAGAAGGCAAGATGAGTTACCCATGCAGAGCAAGAGTAAGCAGCACCCCTCCGTGGCCTCTGCACTGGCTCCTGACGTTGGCTCTTCCCGGTCGAATTCCTGCCTTGGCTTTCCTCGGTGGACTGTGACTCAGGATATGGAAGCCGAATAAACCTTTTCCTCTCCACGTTGTCGGTGGCCACGGTGCTTCATACAGCAATAGTGACTCTAACTAGGACAGATAATTATAGAACAACGTTCACGAGATAATTGGAGGTCCCGGAACGATGAATGTTTGATGAAATTAAAGTTAATTTCACCCATCAGGCATGATAATGCCATCTGACGGTCATATGAAAGAGCTCTTACATTTCCAAGACAAATGATAAAAAATCATTTATGTGTGAAAAATTATATGATATATAAAATTGGCTTCAAAATAATCTCTGTGCGCAGGGAAGTGGATCTGAGCCTGCAAACAGATGCAAGGCAAGTTTCTTGCGCAGCTGTCAGATTTGATTGGCTGATCCTATCTGTGTGTGTTTCCACCGTCATGGCAACGTCACTGCAGCTCTTGTTGCTTCGAACACCACGGCCGTTATTGTCTCGCACTGTCTGCGCGTGATGAACACAGATACTGCCGAGGTGCACCCCCAGCTTCAGGTCCCACATGGCTCCAATCAGATGTGCGCAGATTCTGCCCCGGGTGCTCTCCCGGGCACACTCTGGCGTTGGCGTAACTCTGTTCCTTGTGATTGTGGGCTGGTGGGCTTCAGTGGGCTTCAGTTTCCTTGTGGTCGTTAGCTACAAACCACCCTCAGTTTCCGGTTGCCACACACAGTTCTTAAATCAGGAGCGAAGCCGGGAGCGTTGCCCCAGGGCCGGCTCATCTCTGTTCTACAATCAGGGAATAAACTGATGAAGAGTACTCGGCTGCAAGCCCATGCCAGCTTTCACGGGAAAGCGCGGTGGTGACTTGGGGGGCAGAGCCAAGAGCCTGGCGTAGTCTTACGCCTTGAACTGGACCCTTGTTCTAGAGCAGTGACCCTTCACCCCCTTTTCATCCCGTTGAACGGCAGGGTCTACAGCACGACCTCATTTTTATCTGAGGGTTTGGGCAGCGGCTTTTCTCTTCTGTCTCGCAGGCCTGCGGATGGAGAGGAGTGGCACGCGTAGAACTGAATGCTGGGACCGAAGCAGGTGCTGGCAGAGGTGAGAGAGCTTCGGAGTGTGTGACCATTTCCGACCCACCACGACCCTGACGGTAAGGAGGGGCCTCCCCACTCGCTCGCTGGTGCGTGCGCGCGCACGTCTTAAGCAGGATCTTCTGCGTCTTGGGTTGTCTAGTTTTATGAACAAACTGAGATTCAGCCGGCCATTCCTTGACAATGACAGCACCCGGGAGCTGAGAACACGGCTCAGTTGGTAGATTGCTTGTCTAGCGCGTGTGACATCCTGGGTTCAACACCTGGCACTGTGTAAACTGGGCGTGGAGGCACGTGTCTGCAGTCCTAGTGCTCAGGAGGCAGAGGCAGAAGCATCGGGAATTCAAGGCCATCCTTGGTCACGTGATGAGTTAGAGGATAGCATGGGGTTCACAAGACCCATCAGATAGAAAATAAAAGGGAAAGAAGGAAATACATCCCTCAGGCCTGGCGTGCTTGCCCCTTTGCTCTTTCTTGCAGATCTCATATTGGATGGCTAAAACGGCCCGAGCACACAAACCCACACCCATGCCCTCCCCTCTGCTTGTTACACTCACGTCTCTAGGAGTCTGGTTTCCACACAGAGGTCAGAGGACGTGGTGTTTATTGTGTGGGAGGCGCAGAGGAAGCGTGGCACTGCTCTGCCTCCTGGCACACCGGCCTGAGCTCCTCCGCGGGAGCTCCAGTCCTCCTTGACTTGGGGGCAGACAGAGTTTGTCTTACCTTTTTTGGAGGCATCTACGGCTCTGATTCAGAGGGTGCAGCATGTGTTGTGTAAGCAGAGAGCACACATTTCATTCCCTTTTCTGTGATTCATTCAGTCAAATCCTCCTGGCATTTGGGCCAGGCTGCGTTCTTCTTCCTCCTTTTTTTTTTTTTTAATTTACAGTTCTGTTGCTGCCCTGTCTTTTTGTTTCAGTTCATGGATTTTAAATTGTTTACTGTGACATTCGGTAACTCTGTGTTATATATAGGAGTTTCTACAGTTGTAGTTTGTCCTGGCCTTTTTTTTTTCTAGGTTAAACAAAGGGATGTAGGGCTTGGAGGGGGCTGTGACCTTTAGGACACATTTTTTAAATGAAATTCAGGCTTGTGGCTATGAGGTTTTCTTCTCTTATTGTCAGAAAGAATCTCATTTAGTGACTTCTGTGTGTTTTATACCATGTTAGCTATGACATGAGGCATTTTCATGTAGCTTTATATTTACTATCAACCAGAATCGTATAAGAAGGGATTTTTCTCATCTAAATGAAGTAACCAAATCTGAGAAAATGTAAAAATTTGTTCATATGTGTATTGCTGCAAATTAAATATAAATCTAACTCTTTGAGCTAAAGTGTCATGGTGTCCAGTCCTGTGGACAACCGTGAGTTACCTCTGCTCCCACATTAGCCAGGCCTGGCCGACAGCTCATCAGCTGTATAACAGACGACACCTGTGCTGGACCTTTGGCTTATAGTGTGGTTGGGATGTGTTGTGGGATGTCCCTCATAGGCTCATGAGCTTGAGTACACAGTCCCTGGCCGGTGATGCTGTTTGGGAAGGTTGTTGAGCCTTCAGGAGGATGGTCCTTGCTGGAGGAAGTGAGTCACCGTGGGAAGGCCTTGAGGCTGTATAGCTCTGCCCCACTTCCTGCTCACTCTGCTTCCAGAATATGGACGCAATGCAACCAGCTGGACTGCCGCTCCTGCTGCCAAGCTGTCCTCGCCACAGTGGACTTTGAAATCCCTTGAACACTGAGCTGGATTAAACCTTTGCTGCCTTAAGCTGGCTCTTGTCACCGCAGCAGCTGATTCTCAGCGACACTGCCCTACACCTCTGCTTTTTTTTTTTTTTTTTTTAGATTTAGAATACTTTATTTGTAAAGTGATGCTATGATAAACATCCATTCACTCTCCTAACAGTTGAAGAAAACAAGAACTAATCCTTGGTCTGTGTGTTTCTATAGTAAAATAAGAGAACAGGTACAGCTGTACATTTAATATGATTTTACTTTCTTCACTAGGAACCAGTTGTTTGAGGTTTCTCTAGCTCCCAATAGCTCCACTAGTTGGCTACCAAAATTTGAGCAATGACACTCTGAGGTACTTTTTGGATCCAAAGTACAGAAACAGAGTAGGACTTTCTGAGAGTCAGTCTTAGGTCACGTGGAAGGCCTTAGACCTGAGTATATCTGCATTAGCAAGGCCCAGAACCCTGTTAAGAATCCTGTATGCATCATTCTTTGGCCAGTAGATTAGGATTAGAGTACTTTTCTCTCACTGTGTCTACATTCAGCTTTTCTGGTCATACTCATTGTGCTCATCTGCTGGCACAGGCCCTGCTCCTGTTTGTTCTACAGTTTTGTTTTTCTTTCTTTTTTTTATTTTTATTAATTTATTCATATTACATCTCGATTGTTAGCCCTTCCTCTGTTTCCTCCCATTCTTCCCTCCCTCCCACTTCCCCCCTTCTCCCCTCCCCTATGTCTGTGATTGAGGGAGACCTCCTCCCCCCTATATATGCTCTTAGGATATCGAGTCTCTTCTTGGTAACTTGCTATCCCTCCTCTGAGTGCCATCAGGCCTCCCCATCCAGGGGACATTGTCAGAAAAGGGGCATCAGAGTTCGTGTGAGAGTCAGATCTCACTCTCCACTCAACGGTGGAGAATATCATGTTCGTCGGCTAGGTCTTGGTAGGGGTTCGAAGTTTACTGCCTATATTCTCCTTTGACGCCTCACAGCAATTTTCAAGCTTGCAACTCACTATGATCATTGCCCATAATCACCAAGATACAGTAGTTCTCCAGGAAGGAACCACCATGTCAATGGAGCTTTTGTGTGTGTGTGTGTGTGTGTGTTTTTAATTTATTCATATTACATCTCAATTGTTAGCCCATCCCTTGTATCCTCCCATTCTTTCCTCCCTCCTGCTTCCCCCCCTACTCCCTTCCCCTGACACCACGTGCTGGTGAGGTTGTGGAGAGAGAGGAACTTCATTGCTGGTGGGAATGCAAACTAGTACAACCACTTTGGAAATCTATCTGGTGCTTTCTCAGAAAAATGGGAATAGGGCTTCCTCAAGACCCAGCTATTCCACTCCTTGGAATATACCCAGAAGATGCTCCAGCACACAACAAGGACATATGCTCAACCATGTTCATAGCTGCCTTATTCATAATAGCCAGAATATGGAAACAGCCTAAATGTCCCTCAGTAGAAGAATGGATAAAGAAACTGTGGTATATTTACACTATGGAATACTACTCAGCTATTAAAAACAAGGAATTTCTGAAATTTGTGGACAAATGGATTGAACTAGAAATTATCATAATGAGTGAATTCACCCAGAAGCAAAAAGAGTCAAATGGTATGTACTCACTTATATTGAGACACTAGTCCAAGGGGTACACCCCTATGAAAAACTTTACCTACCAGGGAAGTGGGTCAGAGGGGAGGACATCCTATTGAGACTTTAGGTGTGAGAAGCCTGGGAGAATGAGGAAATAGAAGGATCCAGTGGGTCCTGGAAAACTACGGGCGGGTCTGGCCCTGGGGTCCTCCTCAAACTATGGCACCAGCCAAGGAAAATATAGGCAGTAAACTTCGAACCCCTACCCAGACTAGCCGATGGACAGAACATTCTCCACCATTAAGTGGAGAAGGAGATCTGACTTTCACACAAACTCTGGTGCCCCATATTGGACTATGTCCCTTGGATGGGGAGGCCTGGTGGCACTCAGAGGAAGGATAATAGGTCACCAAGAAGAGACTCGATACCCTATGAGCATATACAGGGGCAGGAGGTCCCCCTACACCTCTGCTTGGAGCAGCGTCACTGAAGGAGCGCCTGCACCTGAGAGACACCCGTGCCCCTCCCCCTTCTTCAGAGTGGAGCTTGGCTCAGCTGAGTAGACGTACCCAGCATGCCCGCTCTCCAAACACACACAGCCTGTGTGGAGAAAGGCTCTACCTCTTCCCTCTGCAGGACATGGAGTCCGGCTCCAACTGGCCTTCTGCCGGCATCCTACCATGGTTGCTTTCTCTTCCCCGGAGTCAAAGTCAGGTGTCAGCCTGGAGGCCCCCGCTCTCCCTCAGCAAAAACTGCCAGCTGCATTCTTCCTCGGTGGCTTCCTGTGGCCCAGTTCTGTACCTAACACTACGAAGTCTTGCCCTTCCTTTCCAGAAACTTCCTTAAAGCACAGACATGGAATCATATCTTCGCCTTTCATCTCATTTTCAGGCTTGAAATCTTTTTTTTTTTTTTCCTTAAAATGCCAGAGTCTGAAGACCTACTATCTCCTGCAGTATTTCCATCTCCCCAAGGGGAATGGCGGCCCATGGCAGCTAGGGGGCGTTGTTTGAGGATTTTGGTCATAACCCTTTTTGCTTTTGCCCAGTGCAGGTTGTAACGTGGGAGCACGTGGTAGAGCCTTCGCCTCATGCTGCTCCATAAGGGAGTTGTTTGTTTTTCTGTGAGTAAACTGTCACTATCTGTCTCCACACTCTCACACAGAGCTGGCGGATCAAGGCAGGGACATCACCCATCCTTTGCGTCAGGCCTGCCTTGTCACCCCATCAGGCTAACACTACAAACTCCAGAGGCAAACTCTCTTGATTGTCAATAGATTTTGGTTATGTAACAGCAGAGGACATTGAATTAAGGGGCCTACTAGTGATTGGGTTGGTAAATAGTTCCACATAGAAAATAGCATTGTGGCAGAGTCAGTCCCCGCTCCTATTTGACCACCTCCCCTTGGTGGGGAGCCCTGGTGGCACTCAGAGAAAGGATAATCAGGCTACCAAGATGAGACTTGATGGCTTGTGACCATATAGTGGGGGAGGAGGTCCCCCTCGGTCACAGACCTAGGGGAGGGGAGTAGGGTAAAAGTGGGAGGGAGGGAGGAATGGGAGGATACAAGTGAGGGGAAAACAATTGACATGTAATCTGAATAAATTAATTAAATATTAAAAAAGCAAAAAAACAAAAATAGCACCGTGGCTCTCAGTACATGTGGCGTTAATCCCCACCATCAGGTGGCAGGATTCAGGCTTAGCCTACACTGTCTGTGAGGCATTTTCAGACAGGACTGTCTGAGGGAGGAAGACCTACCTTCCAGTAGGCAGCCCGGAAGTAAAGAGGCCTGAGGAGAAAGGCATGCTGCCTGCCTTCGCATCTTCCTTCTGAGTGAGTGCGTCAGTCCCCTGCTGCCACCCACGTCCCCGGCTGATGGCTGATGGCAGACTCCATCTTCTTTGGCTTTCCAGTGTGGACTCAGCTTCAGTGAGTTTCTAGGCCTTCGGCTCTAGATTGACGCCTGGGACACGTTGCTAGGCTCTCAGCCCCTTTGGTGTACAGGACGTGACGTAGCTGTTGAGCTACCCAGCCCCTGTTGACACAGGAAGCCCCCTCCCTCTCTGTTCTGCCCCTTTAGCGGACCCTCCCGGCCGCATCGGTTCTCAGCTCAGCTGCAGTAACATGCAAGCATCACCCACGACCTGTGTGGAAGGAGACGGGCCGGACTGTGTTCTAGTAAACCGAAATTGAGATGAGGCCCGAAAAGCTCCCTGTACAGATGGGGCCGGCCGGTCAGGTCTCGAGAGTGTCTGCAGCCTGGCTTGATTTGCAAACAGGAGTGAAACTTAGCTTGAGCTGTTTCTTGTAAAAAGTCTATATTAAAGAAAAACAGAATTAAACTCAACCAATTGGAAGCAGCCAATAAACTCAAGTTATATAACTAGTAAGTTTATAGTGGGGCAGACCAAACAAGAGAACTTTACAACCGTAAGCAGATATTTTCTCTGTATTCCATCCACATTCTCCCTGTAAAAGCCATTCTCCTGAGCTTCTTCAGCTGAGTCCCCAACCATGGATGGTTTGTAGATGCTCGACCCATGACTCATTGTTTGCTCAAAAACACTCTTTAAATTTTTATTGTGCCTCAACTTACCTCCTAACAGATGTGTTACACTAAGATTAAACAACACAAAACCAGACAAGAGAACATATTTGGCCCGTGGGCTACGGTTTGCTGAGCCCAGACAGCTGGAATGAATGAGGAACCGATCTAAAGAAGTTCAGAGAACGGAAGCCAACAGCCAAGGTCAGGGCCGCTTGCCCTCTGTGGAAGACCAAGCTCGGAGCTGGAATCCAGGCTCCGTCAAGGCCTCAGGCATCACTCACTCTGGGTTTTATATGCAAATTCCATTCCCATCTTTTCTAGAAGTCACGGTCCACTGGACCAGCCCTGGAGAGGAGGGCAAGCAAGGCTAACAGCAAACATCCTTGGTCCTGTCTGAAGGAATAGTCAGGGGTTGCCGTGTGGGAAACAGTGCCTCCTCGCGTGGTAAAGTCAGAGCAGGCTTACAGAAGCAAGCAAGTGAGCTCCTTAATGCCAAGGCCAAACTCAGGCATTCTTGCCCTAAACACGTTCGTTCTCCCTGCAGACTGGCCATGTTTAGGGGAAGGAAGGAGAGCCAACGCTGAACAGTTTCCCCCTTTCTCTTGCCAGCCAGGTGAGTCTTTCCTGTGGACTGAGTTGCTTATTCCTGCGACAAAACACCTAGCAGAAATAACCTAAGGCAAGAGGGGCTGATTCTGGCTCACAATTAAGGGTTTGGTTCACGGTGGGGAAGGTGTGATGGAAGAGCCTCAGGTGGCTCCTGACACTGCTTCTTCAGTCAGGAAGCGGAGCAGGTGGAGAAGAGAGAACTGGTTCTCAGCTTGCCTTCCTCTTGCTACTTAGTCTGGGACCCCAGCTTGTGGGGTGAGCCTTCTCTCCTTTGTTAAATCTCTCTGAAGCATTTCGTTCCAGAGGAGTGTCTCCTGGGGACGTGGGGGTGGGGGGTGGGGGGTGGGTGGGGGGTGGAGGATTCCAACGCCAGTCAAGCTGAAGACGCAGATTAACTATCACATCTGGGCAGATGTGAGGCAGGTAGCTTAGAAGATGCTACAGTGCCTTGCCAGCGAGCTTTGCCTCCACACAGGAGGTCAGTTCAAGCCCCGAGTGTGTGACTGCAGAAGGGAACTGAGAGCTCCATCACCACCAATGCGGAAAGCCAGCAGGAGTTTCTGGCTGACTGCCATCCATACAGCCATGTGAAATCTTGGTGTTTTGGCTACTGGGTACTTCTTTCCCTCCCTAAGGATTCAGAAAAGTCGAGAACATTCTTAAAACACTTTGCTTGCTGATGGTCCAGCTCTCTCCTCCTTCAGTCACGTGAGATCTTGGGGTTTGAGCCTTTGAGGTTCTGCAGCATCAGGACCTACAGTCACTTGTCCTGCTGCCTGCAGCTAAGACAGGAGTGGCCGAGCATCAGGCTCATCAGAGCGCGCTTCCCCTCTGAGCTGTTGGGTGTTGGGGCGATGTCTTTGCACACTGTGAATGACTCTCCTTGTACACCCACATTCTGACTTCTGTGGGTGTGGATCCGGGCCAGGCGGACTTCGGCGCTGGCGTTTCTACGGAGCATCTCCTGTCTCAGTGCTTTGTAAACGTTGTTCTCCCATCGCCTTCCGGTTGGTTTTAATGAAAACCTGATGGCCAATGAGCTGAGCGAGGGTCCCAGGTGGGGACAAGAGAGGGAGCAAGAAGCTGGTGAGGATTGAAGGAGGAGTGATTGGAGCCACGTGGCAGAATGCAGATTAGTGTAAGCCGGATAATGGAGTTATGAGCCAGTTGGGAACAAGCTGAACTCTAAGGCCCAAGCATTCATAAAGAAATACAAGTCTCGGTGTCATTATTTGGGAGCTGGCACCTGAATAAAGCCCCCTTTACAGTTGATTTTCTCCCTCGTTGGCTTGGCTAACTAGTCAGTCGTGTGCCATTCCTTTCTGCTCTCTTCCAGCCTCTTAAAGGACCCATGGACCCTTAGACTCACCTCGATTCCTTAATTTCCTGATTACTTGCTCTGGAGGAACAGTGGGTGACGAGGCAGTGCCAGTATCGAAAGCACACAGCCAGAGGCCCTGGTGGCCCTGGGGACTGACAGTGACCCTGGTTATAAGCAAGTTTGCTGCTAAATGTGTTTTGAAGGCACTTGTCTCTGAGGCTTCTGAACGGGTGAGAAGGGACAAGACCCCGATGGCTCAGCCCGCGCTCGCCAGGGACTTGAGTCAGGTTTTCGCAGGCACGCACATCAAATGGCTCAAAACCCCCTGTAACTCCTGCTCCTGGCTACCCAATGCCCTCTTCTGGCCTCAGAGAGCAACCGTCCTTACGTACACAGACCCATACACAGAGCCATGTAGTTAAAAATAAAATCTTTTTTTAAAAAGGTCAGAGAAATAAATATAGAGGCTCCTTTAAAAAGGGAACATGAAGTGAAAATGTTTCCTGTTTCCTTTGGTGTCTTTCCTGGAAAAGTTCTGTAGGAAACAGGTCACAGAAAGTGCTAGAAACTCCACTCCCTGCGTGGAAACAAGGTGCAGCTGGTTATCACTTAACGGCTTAGGCCTGGGGATTCCGTTTCTTTGATAGAGCACAACCCCGGCCTGGGTCGCACGGGTGCTTCTGAAAGCAAAATCAATGGGAAACGTTTCCTCATCATCAGCATTTTGCTCTGCCTACTTGTGGGCCACCAAGAAAGGCATACAAGACTTCCCCAGAGCGTTTCAAAGACACAGGGATGAGTGCAGTGAGGGCGCTGACCCCAAAAGAAAAGAAAAGAATTGCTTGTAGTGAAGGAACACCTCCCTACCTGGCGTTCAGTCAACATCCCCAACTGTGAGAACTAGCCTGTTCCTGGGACTCTGTGAACCCCGGGCCTCCCAGGGCCTCCCCTTAAAGTATAGAGACCCAGGACCATTCCAGATTCCTGCGATTTTCACTCCTGATTAGCCCCTCAGATCTTCCCCACTTGCTACTCTCACCATCATCATATACACTCACATGCATACACATATATGTACACATGCATGCACACATATACACACATACATGAACGTATGTGCACACATGCATGTGTACACACCCACAGCACACATGCATGTGTGCACACACATATTCATATATGTGCACACAAATACATATGTACACATGTATATGAATACACAGGCACATATACACATGCACATGTGCACACACACATACATATGACACATATACATGCACACATATACTTATGTATTCATGCACATATACACATTTTCACATATACTTATGTATAAATACACACATGCTCACATTGCACATATGCATGCGGACACACTTTTCCCATCTTTGATTCCTTTCCATTCACCGTGAACACTTCTTTGTCTCTTGACAAACCTCAGCTGAGCACTATTTTCTTTCTCGGAATGAGTTTTAATATAAGAATCATACTTTGAAGAAATTGTTTTTCTCCAACCTCTAAAAAACTCTAGCTGTGGGCCGGGTCCTGGCGCACAGTGAGAAGCAGCAGCCACATGTGTGCTGTCATGAGACTCACTGGCTGTGCAGAACATCACGTGGGTCCTCGGGCAAACCCGGCCACCCCCAGCTTGGGAATAAGCCGCTGTTGCAGCCCAGCTGCCCTCCCTGACTTGGGGATCACTGTGGCCTCCTTTGTGCTGTAATGGCAAAGCTGAGGGGCTGCTACCACCTAGCCCTTAAGCAAGTTGGTCTTAGCGGTGTTCTCTGGTGCCAGTGATTTTCTGGTATAAAAGTGGGATAGTAGGTAAAGCGTCATTTGAGGTGGGCAGATCAAAGCTTCCCCGTTGGCCCCCATACTATCCTGCTCCTTTTCCCCCCACAAAATTAACAACTTGGTGCACTAGTATTTTCCTCCTGTGACACACACCCAGGAACAATTTAAAGATCCTTTGGTTCCGTCAGAGGATTCTCTCCATGGTCGGTTGGCCCCATTTTTTTTTTTTTCAGTTTGTGGTAAGGTGGAGGAGGCTCATAATGAGGGGTGTAGTAGGGCAGAACTGCTCACCACAGGGAAGCAGAAAGGCAGACAGGAAGGGCAGGGGCAAGACACACCCACCAAAAGCATGTCCCACCTGACGCAGCTGCCCTCACCCACCCTCTCCACCGATGGAGCCCAGACATACAAAGTGCTGCCAGCTGGAGACTGAACCTTCAACACAGGAGCCTAGGGGACACTCATATCACAATGCAACATCTGGTCTTCAACTGCTCAGCATCAGTGGGCGTGCACCACACTTTCCTGTGTTTTTTTACTAATGGGATATAAGCGGCAGTGTTGATGCATCTTTCTGTAAGTTTCCACCACAGATCCATTCTTCTTCCTGGTGGCTGTAATATGGTCTGATTACCCAGAGCTTGTGTAGTCATCTGGGATCACGGCATACAGTTATGGGGAATGGCAAAGAAGAATCCATACAGCTAGCTCTTTAACTGTCACCAATGAGGGGGAGGAAATAACTTCGTTGCTGTCCAATGAAACAAATTCTAGACAGTTCTGATGCCCACCATTTATTACCCCTTCTTAGGTGTGAACTTCTTGATAATTGTAAATCCTGTGTGTCTGTGTGTGCGTGTGTGTGTGTGTGTGTGTGTGTGTGTGTGTGTGTGTATGTGTGTGTGCGTGCGTGCGCACTCACGCAAGGCAGAGGACAACCTCAGGTGCTGTCCTCACCGCCTGCCATGTTTGAAGCAGGCTCTGTCTTGTCCTGTTTGCTGGTCTAGCTGACCCATATGCTTCTGGGTATTTTCCCGACTCCTGTCTCACCGTCAAAAGTTGATTTTGCAAAGAAGGTAATAAGTAAAAATAAAAAATAAAAAAATAAAAATAAATAAAAAAAAATTAAAAAAAGAAGGTAATAAGAGTCATCGGAAAGGCGCAGATGGGGGCACTGTGCAGTGGTTGTCAAGGTCCTGCAGGGGCAGGGAGTGGTGACCTTTTCTGCCATGCCAGCACCTAGCCTGAGGTTCAAAGCCATCCTGCACGCTGTTAAACACCAAACAAAATGGGTTAGTTCAGCCAGTGAGGAGCTTGCCTCATCTAAGTGTCCCTAAAACACATGTGAAAAGCCAGGTGCGCGTGCTGTGCGCCTGGATGCCAGAACCGGGGAAGCTGGCAGCAAGCTTCATGGCCAGACAGTCTAAGTTAATCCATCAACTCCAGGCCAATGAATAGTACTGTCTCAAGGTCACCTTCAAGGACATCTTTGTCTACAATAATGTACACCCACACCCACATACAATTGTGCACACATACAGAAATTCACACATATGTAAGCATACACACACACCTCACATGCACTCACCAAACACACAAACACCACACACACACCCAAACACTTACATCATACACACTCCTCACATACACTTACCACACACACATATACACATACTCACACACATATACATATGCATCCCATAATTCATCACACACCCCCCTCACATACACTCAAAACACACACACACACACACACACACACACACACACACACACACACACACACACACTCATACCTCACATGCACCAAAGAAACAAAAGCAAACAAAAAGATGGTAGTAGGACTTGTAGGCAAGAAAGGGACTTTTACAGCCTCGGTTCTTTGTATTGTAGGAATATTGTTTTGTTTTCTTATGTAACCCACTATACGTAGCCAAGGCTGGCCTTGGACTCCTAGCACTCTTGTTTCTGACTCTCATGTGACAAGATTACAAGTCTGTGTCATCATGCTGGCTGTGTGTTAGAGTTTGAAGCACCGTTTGTATTGCACCTTCACCAATAGCTCTATACTTGTCTTTAGTGCTCAAAAAGACCCTCTGCCTTATAGCCTGAGGCATGGGAAGCCTCACTCCCAGGCCCAGAGCTTTGATTCAGGAGATTGTGGCTGCCCCTGCCCTGCTCTGCTTGGGTGGAGGAGGTCAGCTCTGACTGTGTGAGCATGACACACATTTCCTTCTGGCAACAATCAGTTTCCTTTTTCCAGTTCTGCTCTCCCACACACCCTCTGATAAACAGTCTGGTGTCGGAGGGGACCCACTCACCAGGAAGGGAGTGTCTGGTTCAGACAACTCTGTTCTCAGCCATGGCCGCGGCTGGCCCAACTGTCCTGGTTCGTAGCTGCCTGTCTGTTCTCCAGAGCCCGATGGGCAGTCTGGTAATGTACCCAGCTCTGATTGTGAGGCAAAGGCAACCCTTACCTCAGCTATGTTGAAGTTTTGAAGAACACAATTGTGCCACCCAGGATACCATGCATTTTCTTCTGACAGTCAAGACGCAGCCATTGTTGCTTCCGAAGTCACTAGCTGGTAAACCTGTGGAAACAGTGCTTCAGAGAGATTAATCCCGTGATTCAGGCAGCTGGAGACCCTGTGGGTACAAAAGGGCCTGACGTGACAGGTGAAGGCCAGATGCCAGCAGGCTGTCAGGACGTCAGGGCCCAGGTGAGAGGACTCCTGGACTTGAAGCACGGGCATCAGAGGCCAGCTGGACACAATCTGTACTGAGTGATAAATTATTATAAGTTTTTGTGGGCCCTGAATTAAAGGTATAAAACACTTTCAGTGTCAATAGGCCATTTGTCAGACTCCATCTTCCATCAGAGGTTAGCTAGGCTCCGGCAGGTGTCTCAGTTGTGTTGTCATCACATCTAAGGCCTCTTGCGTTTGCTTTAAAAACTAATTAATAATAGCTAATATAAAATATAAAAAAACAAGTACCATAATGAAATCATCTTCTGAAATAAGATGCTCAGACTATTGGGACATAACACTGACCTTTTAGAAAGTTTGACTGTGGCCTGGGAAGACCAGCTTCTGAGACGGCATGGACCAAGTCAGACCAGCTTCCGGGACGGTCTGGACCAAGTCAGACCAGCTTCCGGGACGGCCAGGACCACGTCTTTTCCCACCTCATCTGAGGAGCGACATGCAAGAAGCATCTGGAGTTTGAACCAGAACGTCGGAAGCATGGCTGTGGGGAGATCACGACTGTGCTGTAGAGTCCTTGATGATCTTAAGCCATGTAGCGTCCTTAGCAGATTGTTGCTTTATAGTCAAAGCCATGTTGCTTTTTGTGTCACCACACTCTGACTGAGCTCTGTGTCTGGTATTTCTTTCAAATGTCAAATGAACACAAAATTCAAAGTTGAAATAGGTAGGTAGGTAGGTAGATAGATAGATAGATGATAAGTAAATACCAGAATGACAAACAAGAGCTTCACTGTCTGGCTTAGAAATTTTACCTAAAGATCCCCCCCCTCTACACACACACACACACACACACACACACACACACACCACTTTACCCCCAGATCCTTAACTGAAACTCTGAGCCTGTAGCAGCCGGAGTGCGCAGCTTAGCCATCACTAGGGCTCACACTGTGCGGCACTTCTTGATTCCCTGCTGTTGTTAAAGGGGCTGTGATATCCGCTGTTTGTTCCTAACTGTTAAGAAAATGGAACTAGCTTGACAGATTCGTTCCTCAGGCCAAGCAGAAATGAAGCATAGAGAGATGATGTGGGAAAGAGATGGGACGAGAGACTGGAGCTGGAGGATGCCCGGAGTGTGAGAAACACACAGTTTGGGGTGCTAGGAATGCTGCCTCTCAACTAAAACATTTTCTTTACATATTTTTACATTTTTCACTCTGGGAAGACTTCACTGGAGCAGGTTTTCCACTACCACCTAAGAACAGTGTACCTGCCGGCTCCTTGAGTGTGACAGGCACTAGTGAGAGAGGGACTCGAACCGGCTGCCCAAACCTCAGCATGCACATGATGCCCAGGGCTGTCCTCCATGTGTGCTGGCAAAGCGGAAACACAGAACTGAGCGCCGACACTGCGCTCTCCTGGAGGGCCCCCACCTGAGCAAGGAGGTGTAGGTACTACCACCCCATCCTGAGTTCAGAAAGAAAGTCTACGGGATCTGTTTTAAATCACTTATCAAAGATAAACTTTTCTTGGGTTCTCTTTTTGCAGGAGTGTGGGGTAAGAGAAAACAATGGAAGGACCTTGGGCACAAGTTTCCCTGCCTTGTCATTTTATTGCCACCCCGAATAGCTTCAAAGGACTCCCCGTCTGGAAAGGCTAACCCGTCCATCCCCACTCACAGTCAACATATGTGGAGATGAGGGGTTGGGGCAGGCACCCTCTCTCTGCTGTACTGAGCTGCAGCAAACTTTGGCCCCGCCTTAAGCACCATCATCTCACTGATAGAGTAGCAGGTTTCTCATGACAGTGACTCATGCAGTGTGTGTGTGTGTGTGTGTGTGTGTGTGTGTGTGTGTGTGTGTGTGTGTGTGTGTGTATGCACGCATGTGCACTCTTGCAGGCATGTTGGAGATGGGAAGAGACTTTTACAGCACACGAGGAAGCACAGCTTTGGCAGAGCAACAGCAGACATGCTGCAGGGCTAGGTCAAGGCCGTTGGTAAAACGGAGCTAGAACGTGGCTCTCCAAGAGGAGGGGGCTCTGCTTCCCAGGCAGTGTGATCGCCTGCGGAGGACAACGGCGTCAGTGCCACCATTTCTGCTCAGATGTCACTAGTGGTCAGTGTGTAGTAGGTGGGTTGGAGTCCAGAAACTGCTCCCGTGAGATCTGTCCAGAGAGACTTTGCAAGGTGGCTCTGGAACCCTGGGAAGTCTTTCTGGTAGAATATAGTGTTTCTTTTCATGATCCAGCCCTTGGCCAAGGGAAAAAACCAAACACAGAAAAGATTTATGGCCATGCCCCCTAGTATTTGAGATCATAAACACACAGGCGTGCTGTTTTGGGTTCTTTGATTTGACTGCAATGGTTTGAACTGGCGCCCTAGCCATAACACAAACGGCCACGTCTCTCCTCAAGACAGTGGACACCCACGTCCAGCCACGCGGCTTCTCTGATGGCAGAGGCCCTGTGTAGAGCCGCTGCCCTCCCGGGCCCTGGGTTTTCCTACCTAGATTCACTGTATCCCCCAGCCACACACCTGCTTTAAATAACAGTGCACCCTGGATTTTCCAGGTGGTGGTTTTTATTGCTTTCCAAAGCATGAAATTCGAACCTGACTTTTCCCTGATGTCAGATTAGCAAACATGCCCTAACAGTGAGCTTTTAAAATAAAGCGGCTATTTCTGGCAGTTACACGTATTTTAAAAGCCCATTAGAAGTATATAGAAAGTTTTCTAAAAATCAGTGAGAGGAGTGTTGGACATTAAAGGTTTCAACCAGTCTTCTCTCTATTAAAATATTAGGTGTAGACTGGCTTACATGTGAGTCCATGTTAAAACCCACACATGTAACCACAGAATAATAAGCTGCATAGATGTGAGGCCTCCTCACCTACACATTTTAAGAGACGCAGGGCCTTTTGTGTTGGAGGAGGCACGAGGCAGTGCTAGGTGGTGCAGGGCCTCCACTCACTGCCTCAGTGTGACGTCATTTCACAGTGTGTCACAGAATATAACTGATTCCCATAAACTCCTACCCCATTTTAGTGAACACGGGCAATTATAAGCCAACCACCCCCACCCCCAGGCTGAGATTTTACTCAGTGCCTAATTTTTACCAAGGCTGAAACGTGAAGCAAAGAAAACAAAACCCTCCACTTGTCCCGCACACTGGTTGCCTAGGGTATAATTATCTGATTAGTTCTGGCAAACTTCTGCTTGTATGTACAAATTTGGTGTTGAGAGCTCTCACGGCAGACAGCTAACTCCCTTGTGGTGGTGCTGCCTCCCCTGCCCAGAACACGAAGCTGGGAGCACTTTGCAGGCGTGCAGCAGGCACGCATGTGTGAGCAGGTGGTCTTGTGGGAATAAGCAACCACACGCTTACGTTTTGTCTACTTCTGCTTTGTGGAAGCACAGTCAAGTCACCCCTGCAGTTCTCATTGGCTATGTGAACATCTTCCCAGAAACATCACAAAAGCATCTTCTTAAAATTTTATCACAAACCAGTAGCCTCTGAGGGTTTTTATTTATCTCCACGAAGCGATCATTCTGACTTCCCAAATCTTTGACTACGCTTGACACTGGGGCCGCACATGCTTGTAGTCCCAGCCCTTGAGAGGTAAGACTTGGCTAATAATGGGTGCAGGGCCAGACTGGGCTGCGTGAGACCCTGTTTAAAAAAAAAAAAAAAAATATATATTATATATATATATATATATATTATATATATATGTGTATGTGTGTGTGTTAATAAATACTAAAATATTTTACTCTATTGTGTCTGTTGGACAGTAGCGTGTAATGTGATGGCTTCTCGTCTGTTGAATTTAACTGGCTCAGTTTGCAACTAAACACAGAAATTCAGGCACGCAAGGGCTGGCTGGAGCAGGCACCAGGTCCAGCCCCCCACAACCCAGAGCGGGCACCAGCCCCCTCACCACCCACTGCTGCCTCGCACAGTGAGCGCATGGAACAGTTTGTGTTGATTGTATGGGTTTTCCTGCTGAAGCTGAGAACTGTGCTGTAGGTGCGACCGCTGATTGTGCTACAGAATTACAGCCTCCCCACTCTTTACCCAACTGACTCCCAAGCAAATTTTGTTCTTTTCTTGAGATCGAAGCCGATGCTGAGATTCACAGGCGTACTTTGGGATGGAGTGCAGGGAGTCTTATGGAAGAGTTGGGGCATAGAAAGACCTGGAAGGGGCAGGAGCCCCATAAGAAGACCAACAGAGCCAACAAATCTGGGCCCAGGGGGGCATGCAGAGACTGATGTAGCAACCGAGGACCATGCATGGAGAGGACCTAGTCCCCTGCTTAGACATGGCTGATAGGCAGCTCAGTGTCCACAGAGTTCCCCTAGTAAGGGAACAGGAGCTATCCCTGCCATGGACTCTGTTTCCCCTGGTGGGACGACCTTGCCAGGCCACAGAGGAAGAGGAAGAGGCAGTCCTGATGAGACTTGGTAGGCTGAGGTCAGTTGGTAGGGGAGAAGGGCTTCTCCTCCCTGAGGACTAGGTGTGGGGCATTGCGGGGAAGAGCAAGGGAGGGTGGTGCCTGGAGGAGAGGAGTGAGGGGCTGCAATTGGGATAGGAAGTGAATAAAAGTTTAAAAATAAATTGAAATTTAAAAACAAAATAGCACGGGGGTTCTGATAAGAAGAAGAAAAAGAAGAAGAGGAGGAGGAGGAGGAAGTCCAACACAGAAATAACAAATCAGTCTCATGCATGATTACGGCCATTGTCCAGAAGTCTAAAAAGTTAGGACAATGGACTGTTTCAAACACTTTCAGCTGAGGAAATAAAATTATGTCACCTCCATTTTTCCTTCTAGAAAAAAAAAGGCCTCTGTGGCCTTAAACATGAATCATCTAATGAGTTATTAATTTGAAGGCTGGGTTGTGGTTCTATGATAAAATACTTGCCTTTTCTGAGGCCTTGGGTTCCATTCCTAGCGCAGGGTTAAAATAGCTGAAAAGTAAATAAATAAAATAACAAAGAACAGAACAAATGAAAAACACAACTTGTCAACTTGAGCTTAATTTAACATCTGTATTTTTTTTTTTCCTTTTGGGACAGTGTCTCAGGTAGCCTCGGCTGGCCTTGAACTCACTCACTGTGGAACCAGACTCAACCTGGACTCATGACCCTTCTGCACACACTTTTTGATTGAGATTGCAGGCAAGTCCCACAGCCCCTGGTTTATGGGAGATGAAGCCAGTGCTTTGTGGAAGCTAGGTGAGCACTCAAATACAACTGTTAATATCTGTATAACGTTGAGATCACAAGAAACTAGTTTTCTATGAGACCGTTACTAAAATGCCTTGGAGCCAGAGAGAATTCTGTCACCAGTGATGAACAGTATGATTGCCCGTCATCATTAGGGTCTTCTTGTGTTGATGTTATTCAGTAAACAAATGGTTAAGAGAGTTTGCAATTCTAGAACCCCTGTGGCTGCTGAGATGATTTACTTCTCTGACAACTTGAAAGTTTGACCTGACAGTTAAAATGATAACTCCCGTGTGCTATGACCTCCCAAAGTAACAGTTGTTTGTGAGTTAAGGGCATTAAAGTAGGGGCAAAAAATAAACAAGAACCGCCAGGACTCACACACGTACACACACACAAGCACACACACACACACTCACACATGTACACACACACACTCACACACATACACACACAAGCACACACACACTCACACATGTACACACACACTCACACATGTACACACACACAAGCACACACACTCACACATGTACACACACTCACACATGTACACACACACACTCACACATGTACACACACACAAGCACACACACACACTCACACATGTACACACACACATACAGAGCATGAGAAATAATTAAATTCAGTTATTTAATAGAGGAAATGATGAGATTTTCTTACTTGGAGGAGGTACACTAGTGCTAAGAGAGAAAGCTCCAATAGCTACCCGCTGTCGAGGGTCCCTGGGTCACTTCTACCATGTTCCAGTTGTGTGTTGTAGAGGAAATTGGCCTCACTGAGAGACATCTAGAAAAATGTCGCTCTGCATGTCCAGTTTAAGAAACAAACCTATAGGACTGTGCCCTCCATTAAGGTCCATCCTGTGTGAGGACATTTGGAAACACGTCTTTAGGGGAAGAATTACGGGTGAAGGAGGTCATGAGGGTTGGGACCTGGTCCAGTTGCACTGGTGTTCATATAAGAGGGGCAGGCGTGGGTAAGGTGCTGACTCACTGAATGAAGTACCTGCTGTGCTGCTGCGTCATCCCGACTTCAGGTCCCCAGCACCCATGTACATCCGGGTGGAGGAAGTGATGGGCACTGTGAGAGACTTCGCCTCTGTGGCTAAAATAGACAGCGATGAAGGAAAACCCCAGACGTTAGGTTTAAGTTTCTACAGGTACCCTCACACATCTGTGCCCACACATGTGCAAACATGCATATACATATGTGCACCACATACATACACATGGAATAAAAAGAGAAAGAAACAAAAAGAGGAGCAAACAGTAGACTGGGCTCATTGTCTTCCATTTCTTGTGCCCAGGGAGGATACGCTCGCTGGTGGTCACATTCAGGTCAGAGCGGAGCAGCGCGCTCACTTGGGACTTGCAGTCTGATGGTGGAGACCTGTTCTTCTTGGAGCCACACAGCGATGCTTATGATGCAGGCAGAGTTAACACGTACCCCAGGGTTCCCTTTACCAGAGGTCCCTTGCGCTTTAGATCCCCGGTGTGCAACGCGCCTGCATGTCCCCTGTCTCTACATTCCGCCCGTCCTGCTTACCCTGTCTGGACAGGGCCTTTCTTCCACGAGACCAGATCATCTGTTCACGCGTGACGCAGGAGCGGGCTGCAAAATCTCAGGCTCCCCACCCACGATAGCATCGCGGTGTCTTCTTGCCAGGTGGTCTTCATACGCCAGACTAGCAGCTCGGCTCCTCTTCCCCTGTGCTGTTGGAAGCTAGCCCAGAGTAGGCAGCAGCCAGCTCCGACTACCTGTCTCTCTCTCCTAAGCCACTGAGGAGAAGCAAGGTCTCTACCGCTCTCATCTTACCCCCTTGTCTGGCCCAAACAGGATCTAATGCATGCTAACTAATACAGAGATGCTCATCATACCTTAAAGAGAGATTTGCACACTGTGTCTGGCATTCCAGAGTTCGAGATTCATTTAAGACACGAATCTTCCAGCAAGGAACTTAGAGTTTGTTTAGGGAGGTCAGACATAAATTGAAAACCGTGCTGCAATGTATTTCTCTGGATTTCATAGTCACTCACTGACCGGTCCTTAAAAACTGGCTGTGTGAATTTCCCACTAGCTTGGAAAGAATACCCGCCCACTGTCCTAACCCCACTTGCGTATTTACAGCTCTGGGAGGTGCAGGTGCAGCCCAGGAGAAGGCCTTGTTCCCAGGAGATAAGCTGCGCCTATGACTGGAAGGAAGGGAGTGAGTGCACCAGCCTTCCTGGCACCGGAGGGGAGAGCGTGAGAAACAAAGACATTTTTATGAATGTTCAAGCCACTTTGGATGAATGGTCATAAGCTGATGGTGACGACTGTTCCTTATTAAGGACTGTGAAAGCAAGCGGCTCTCCCTTTCTGGTGTGTGCTGGAGAAGGCTTTGGTTTGGGTTCCTGACCTCTGGAATGATTTCAGGTCTCAGCTGCCCATGTTGTTTGGGGCTTCCTGTGGTGCCTAACACAGAGACACCGGAGGGCACCCCATTATCAGACGTAGTGAGCGTGGAGAGAGCAGTTACCGAAATGGCAGTGTCGGGGGAGACTTGGCGTGATCCTGGAGGATAGCGCCACACCTCGTAATGAAAGAGTTCGTGTGTAAGAGGTAACCTCACCCAGGACTCCACTCTGCAAGGTCGATTTTCCTAATTGTCACAGCTAACTTATCAAGCTGCCAGGTGACTCAGCCTTGGAAACTGTCCTTCCTGGCCTGGCCTGGACCCCGCCCATTGGAGAGGACCTGGTCACACAGAAGACTGGAAACACTGAGGGCAGGCCCTCTGACCCTTCCTGGGATTGCTCTAGAGTCCCCCGCACTGTGCTTTCCTTGGCAGTTCTCCTAACAGTGGAAGGAGTGGAGACTCATATCTCTGGCAGAGGTTGCCCTTGAGTCAGAAGGACACAGCGGGTTCAGTTAGCTGAGCTTGGGAAATGGGCATTGCATAAGACCACAACTGGGTAGAAAAAGTGAAATGCTCTAATTGGATATAAAACCAAACAGAGTACTTAAAAGTCTGTATTCAAGATAAATGATATTCTATGTTCTTAACGCAATGCCCAAGCTAATACAAAAGCCCACAAGGAACGACATTTAAAATCTTCAATTAACAAAAGACAGCACTGCTTGCTTCGGGAGCGTCTCAGTGAAGCGGGACAGGCATGTTTTACACAGGTGTGTCTTGCTCTCAATTGTAAGGTATCGCGATGGTCCCCCAAAGTGTGTGCAAGTGGCACATTTTCCTTTAGCCCTCAGGCTTGCCCTGGCTCCCATGGCATTGAACCTAAGCAGTCATCCACCAGGGGGCAGGGGGCCATGAGCCCGCAGGACAGATGCTGAGCAAGAGGCAGAATTTAGAATGACAACCTCAGACTGGGCCGATGGATGACCCAGGCCCCTGAAAACAGCACTGTGCTTCGTTACGGTCACTTTTTATAAAACTGTGTTTGTTTCTCAGTTTCTCTCTTAACCCAACTATCACACACATAACTGAGAATCTTTGATATTTATTATCACCCTTCACGGCACAACAACTGAGCAGTTGTTACTCTACTCTTAACCTCTAAGCTAATCTGGTTTCCTCCCGGTGTACATCCCAGAGATGCTTGCACTTTGTAGCTTTCCTGATCCTGCCCCAGCTCCTGCTCCTCTGGAATCTCCTGTGCCCTTTCCCTGGCTGAATCCCCTACTTCCTTCTCCAACTCCTCCTCCCTCCTGTGGCTGGCAGGAAGTTCAGCTGGTCTGAATCTTATAGGCAGCTCAGCAGGTCTCTGCTTCTTTCTGGCCCTGGGCTTGTCTGACTCTGACTTTCAGCAACCTTCCCTGCTTATATAATTCTCAGATAGGAAAAGGCCTAGTGAGTTTCATCAGTTGTAGGGACTTCCTGGAGCATTTTTTTTAAAATAATTTATCTAATTTTATTTACGTTTGTATGAAGATGTCAAGATCCAGATAGTCGTGAACTGCCGTGTGGGTGCTGGGAATCGAACCCAGGTCCTTTAGAAGAGCAGATAGTGCTTCTAACCCCTGAGCCATCACTCCAGGCCCCCTGGAGCAGTTTTGAGATGTTTACTAACTGATGTAAGAGGAATGTCTCCCCTTCCCTGCTGTTTCGACTCCCTGTAAACACCCACCTTGTCCCACGTCTCTTTCCGCATCCTGTGCCTTGAGAAGTTTCTCCCAGATGGAGTGATTTAACCTGGGGAAACTGCTATGAAGGGGATACAGATCCTTGCCACCTTATGACTGGCTTATATCCCGACAAGCCCATCAGAGTTGGCAATGCCACAGGGATGGGGCTCTGCACGTCCTAACGGCCAAGCACGGCAGCCTAGCAGCAGCACGGCAGTGACCACCACGGGTTCCCCTGTTGACGCTGTGGCTCCCGGAGGCAAAGCTCACTGCTGCTGCTTAGCACCATAACAGCAGCTTGCTATGGGTTTTGTTTTTTGGTTTTTTCATTGATAGAGTCTCACTATGTAAGAGCCCAAGTTGTCCTGTAAGTCATAATCCACCAGCTTCAGCCTCTTGTACCTCACCATGCCTGGCAGAGCAGAATAATAGTAATTATGAGAGAGAGAGAGAGAGA
>OU015745.1:1788150-1795520 GCA_907169655.1 Acomys percivali | reverse complement strand
GGGAGCAGGTACTGAGCACCAGAAGGGTCTTCCCTCAGAAGGGTCAGCTTTACGGGTCACTGTGTTGCCCACTGTGATGGGCAAGCTTGGCCCCAGGCAGCAAGCGACTCAGTGCCTGACTGTGGTCAGGTGAGTCTTTAGCTGGCCAGGCATCTATGGACCTGTCATAAGTAATGTGTTGGTGACTTGATTTCATATTTCATTTTTACTTTTCTGACATATCTTTTCCTCCTCTACTGTCTTGTCAGAAACAGCTGGATAAAGTAGACTTCCACTCATCCAAAGCAGAGCGCTTTCTTCCTTGTGTCTTGCTATGAGCCTCAATTTATGGTAAGTACCAATATCTCTAAAGAAAGCAAGGTTGGGATGCAGACCAGCAGCTAGGTCAACACTCAGGCATTTATTTGCTGAGCCTCGTGCCCCGACGTTTCTGAAAGTGTGAGAGCTGAGGAGGGCCACTCGCTGATGATCTGTGCAATCATGAGCTGAGACTAGACGGAGCTGGAGAGAGACAGGGAAGAGTGGTCAGTGCTGCCGCTGGACGTGGTTGTGCCGGCAGGGAAGGACCCTGGGAAGAGAGTGGAAATGGATGGAAAATTGTTCTGCCAAGAAGAGCAGGCACTTTGTGAAGCATCTGCGCTGCCAGGATGGATGTCTTTTCCTATCGTTGCCTATAGCCATGTGGTATTTTGCTTTCCTTCGTTTTCTGATGTACACAGAAAGAAATGCCGTTAAATGGCACCAGAAAAAGGTCTTGGTATCAGTTTTCAGCTCTGCCACCCACCAGCTTTGCATCAGGGGGCAAGCTTTGGCATTAAGCCCCGGTTTCTGCACACACCCCATGTGGAAAGCAAGGCCTCTGAGAAGGCAAAGGCGGAGCCTTTCCCGGTGCCTAGCGTGAGATCAGACATCCAAACATTGTTAGCTGCCTTTGTTCTCCCTTTAGCTGCAGAAACTGGCCAGCAGCTAACCACATCTAGGTGGATAAGAACTTCTGAAAACCAGAATAATCCCAAGAATGACTTGTCTTAGTTCTCTCTCTCTTCAAAACCCCAATGTTCCAAAGTAAAACACACTGGGCAAACGTTTCTGCAGTTTGGAATTTACGAAGCCTGCGTGCCGGGGCATCACTTAAAGCACCCGGACTTTGTTCTTGGGGAATCAGTGTCTCCAAGTTGCATGTAAAATGTGAAGATCTTTCTTCTCCTGGAGCCGTGGGAAGATGACGGACATGAGATGACAGACAGATGATTGATGACACAGGCAATGGCTGTTATGACAAGCGTGAACCCAGGATGCTTGGCAGCTGCTCGGCCACAAGGTACCCTCTAGGACAATATTGAAAGCATCACTTCCAGGCTGAACATTTTCAGGACCAAATAAGTGGACAATCACTTCATCCTCAAAGTAGCGAGAAAACTCTGATTGCTTTAATTTAGCCCTATTTAACCTTCTTGGCTAACCCATAGCACACACAGCACAATGTGGAAGTGCCCCCACCCCATGTTGCTTTAAGGGTAAAAGAAAAAAAATGGCCAAGGGTGGGGAAAACCTGGCCCCTAATGTTTGCAGGTGTATTTTTCTTGGGAAGTGAGATCGCTAGAGAAACAAAAGATTTGGTTCGCTTGGCTTGGCAAGTGAAAAATGCAATCTTAGGGGAAGACTTTATTTAGAAACTTTATTTTTCCCTGTTAACTTGAATAGTTCACGGAGGGAAAAAGAACTATAAATGGTTCATAAGTTCGCAATTGTTTTTGTTTTAAAACCAAAACACATAGACCCCACCCAAGCAGACTCCACTATAGATTTCCTCAGCATGGGCCACTGCTCTGTTCCCCCACAAAGTGTAGGCTGGGCTGATACTGTGACACATGGGCGAGTCCCTCAGCTGCCTCTGTGGCCACTGATGTCATTCAAATCTTCCGAGCTCCCCCCCCCCCCCCCGGGTTGTTTCCTTGTCTCCTGACTCTCTGCGTACATGGCAACCCTTCCTTTTCAGTTTACTCTTTGCAAAAAAAGAATCTCTCTCTATCACTGATTTTTTTCTCCCCCATCTTCCCTTCACTTTTTTCCCCAAAATAATATTTTATTGATTCTTTGAGAATTTCACCTCACACACTCTGATCACACTCCCTTCCCAGCCCTTCCATGTCTGACTCCCCACCATTGTGAGCCTCCCCCAAACAAGCCCAATTCATGCTGTCTATATACTTACGGGAACATGGCTAACCTCTCAGTAGCCGCCCCCTAAGGAGAACTGGGTCCTTCCCTGCCTACACCCCTCAGAAGCCATAGACTGTGAAGTGCCGCACCTCAGCACTCCTAACACAACTTTTAATGTTGTCTTTGGTGACAGTTTAGGCTGTTACTTTTGGAGGGGCCGGGGCCGGGGCAGGGGCAGGGCCAGGGGCAGGGGCAGGGTTCCCACGGAATCTTCCCATGGCCCGCTTCCTCACCTGTGAGTCTCTTAACCCACCCTTTTAGCTTCTGCATGCTCCATGCAATGAAACGGGCTTTATTAACTGGGATGGCCAATAATTATCAATTTCGGAAGAGACTTCTGTCTTTACATGACTTCTTTGGGCAATTGTGTATCATCTTTAAAGATTCATTATTTTTATTTATGTGCATATGTGTGACCCCCCCTGTGTGTGTGTGTGTGTGTGTGTGTGTGTGTATGTGTGTGTGCATGACATGTGTACAAGTAATCAAGGAGTCCAAGCAGGTACCATACCCTCTGGAGTTGGAGTTAAAGGCAGGTGTGAGCCATCCAATGTAGGTGCTGGGAACTACATTCTGTTCCTCTGCGAGAGCACCAAGTACTCCTAACCACTGAGCCATCCCCTGCCGTCGGTTAGGTGTCTGGCTGCACACTCACCCTGTTCAGCTTCTTTCTGCTTCTCCCCCGACAGAAGCTGCTCCCTTCGGGTCTTTTTCTATTTCCCCTCCCATGGCTGTAGAACATTCTTAAGATCTTGCCAGATGATCTCATCCGCACTCACAAGCTCGGTACTTGCTAGTACCCTCGCTTCCGCCAAGAGAGTGTTTCCCATGCCCCCGGCTTTTGCAAGCTCCCCTTTGAGTTTCTCCTTCCCTAGAAGACAGGTTGTCCTGCATGCCCTAAGGAGCCTCCACCTTCGCATGTCCCAGGAGGAACTCACTGCCATCTCTGCTGAGCTGGCCCCTTCCCATGTCCCATGTCCCATGCTGCAGTGCAGCGAACGGCTGTCTGCTCCCTTAGGCTGGAAATCCTTAGGCTGCGGTCTTGTTTTTACCACATCATCTGGGTCCAGTCACTAGCTCTTCCTGCTCTGTGGCTCGTCGCATTCTCTGAACCTTTTCTTCGTCTTCATTCTTGCTCCAGGCCTCTGTCGCGCAGCATCTCTGTGGCAGGACACTCGTTTCCCACTGCTCCTTATCCTTCCTTGAACCCCTTCTCCACTGTTGCTGATAATTTAATAGTATGGCCTAATAATGTTTATTATTAGGCTTAGAATTATAATGGCGGTATTAGCTAACCCACTTTCACAATCAATAAAGACACAAGCCCCTGATAGATTTTAGACCAGCCTTATTTCGCCTGGGGCAGGGCAGGTATTGCCTTCTGAATTATCTTCCCCCAAAGCCCCCATACCATGGCATCTACTCTAATAATTTTTATCTGGGCTACTTCCCATGCAAATTTCCATAAATACTTGCTAAAGTTCTCCATCTTTCTCACTTTCCTCCATCCACACTGATCGACCACGTGCTCTCCCACACTGATCGACCACGTGCTCGTCCACACTGATCGACCACATGCTCTTCCACACTGATCGGCCACATGCTCGTCCACACTGATCGACCACATGCTCTTCCACACTGATCGACCACGTGCTCATCCACACTGATTGACCACGTGCTCTTCCCACGCTAACCCATTGCAGCAGTTCTCCTCCTCCTTCCTCTGATACGTCTCTCCTCCTTTCCCAAGATCCTCCTCTCCCAAAGCCCTCGACCTTTGGCCACACCTATTCCATTCTGCCATGGACAAGTTTAAGCCTCAGGAATAAGTTTTTAGGCAAGGTTGCAAACATCATTTTGTGGTGTGTGAGTGTCTGCTTGTAAAAGACAGCTAGCAGACCAAGGAGGGAAAGTAATTAGCAATCAAATACAAAGTACCAGACCATGCCTCAACATTCTGCCCCATGTAGCTTAATCCTGTAGAAATACATTTTTCCATGTTTCTTTGCTACAAAAAAGTGGGGAAAATGTAGGAAAAACCAACCGGGATTGCAAATGCTTAACACCTGAAAAATGTCAAGTCCAGGATTAAAAAAAAGTTTTTTAGATTTACTTATTTTATTTTATATAGGTTTTTGATTGTATGTATGTATATATATCTATGTATGTATGTATGTATGTATGTATGTATGTATGTGTATCACATACATGCCTGGTGCTCATGGAGGTCAGAAGATGGTGTTGGCTCCTCTGTAAATGGAGTTACTGGATGGCTGTGAGCCACCATGTGGGTTATGGGAATGGAACTCGGGTCCTCCACAAAAGCAGAAAGTGCTCTCAACTGCTGAAGCATTTCTCCAGCCCCAAAGCTCCTGATTCTTAACCCAGAGCAGACAGGAGGACACATCCTCGTGTCCTAGCCCTCCACCCTGACATGCTGTCCTCTTGCCCTAGGCCCATGGCTTTTTCCTGTCACACACCCTCCCTTCAGCTGGTGAGCTGCTCATCTCATGTTGGCTCCTCAGAGAGAGATGATGACAACCCAAGAGCAGAAGACATAGCACCCCATCCCCCATCTCCCAGCCCCCACTGCCATCTCCTCTCTCCCAACCATGGTCCCCGCTGGATGGCTATTGCATTAAACTGCTTACATACACAGCCCCCACCTACAATCATCACATTCTTCAAATGAGGGAGTATGTCTGGTATGTGGTGTCTCCAGCACCTCGCCGCAATGCTCGCCGTGTGGGAGTTGATGAGTTGCTGGGATGGATGACTGGTACATTCCATACAGCTGCAGCACCTATAATCTGTGGTTAGAATTATTTAGAAAAGCAAACCAGTAACATTCTAGAAGCTTCCTCCCCCACCCCCCACTATTCACTTTGTCCCCATTGGAACAATCTTCTCCAGTGGCTTGTTCATTATCTAATTGTGCAAATGACTGCCTCTGGTGCTTTTATCCAATCCATTAATTTGGCTTTATTTAGACAGTGGACCAGAGCTCTGTGTCGCACAACACCAAGACAATGGCATGGGAAATATTGTTGTGTAAATAAAGAGGCAGGAGTGTTGCTCATGGAGTCAGATGGAGTCAGCTGCCTCGCTCAGGCCCGACTTTTGCTGGGGCTCCACTTCCCACAGTGGCCGCTCAGGCCTCAGCTTTCTCCAGGTGGCAAACAGGTGGCATTCGAGAAGGACTGCGGAAGTCCCAGCACATCGCCTTCTTGTAGAGACGAGCGCTGGCTTGAACTGAGACTTCGTTTTCCCAGAAGAGACAGTGAAGTGTCAGTGTGTCACCTTGGCAGATAGTGTCTACTATGCATGGCTGACAAGCCTCCCGGGCATCCAGTGCGGGGCATCCAGACCAGGTGCACCTGTCCCCTGCTGCGTCTCCAGGGTTCTCGGGCCAGCACTGCAGAAGATAAATGTGGCAGTGGGACGGCCAGGTGACATATACGTCCTTCTGAGAACAGGAATGCACACTGAGTCTGAGACGAGGCCAGCTTGGTCTGGGGTAGCTTTGTCTCCTAGTAAAGGGAGCGTTTCAGACACAAAGCCTACTCTCGTGTCACAAGCCACGGGTCAAAGCCTTCCTGTGCAATGCTCCCTTTCTCAGCGGTAGCCGTCTGCCAGCCTTCCTGTGAGCTCAACTGTC
This sequence comes from Acomys percivali, assembly GCA_907169655.1. Taxonomy (NCBI): domain Eukaryota; kingdom Metazoa; phylum Chordata; class Mammalia; order Rodentia; family Muridae; genus Acomys; species Acomys percivali. The sequence goes on along the minus strand of OU015745.1, from coordinate 1,789,639 downwards.
AGGGTGTATTTCTTCTCCTCCCCTCTTGAACTCATTCTTAATTTTATTAGCTTAATTAATAAGGTCGCTTATAAATCAATTGTTATATTTCTATTCCTGCTTCTCTATGTGGTGGGTTTTGGTTTTCTTCTCACTAACTGAACAGTGTAGTGTTGCCATTAATACAGAAAGTGAGTTGGAGAGAAAAACCCCTCTATTCATCGATTTGATTTAATTTTCAGCTTTCCCACAGTCCCTATAAACTAATCCCATGTCACCAATGAGCTAGCCACACCGTCTGTGGGCGTGACAAGAGTACTGCTTGGCAACAAACACTGATTTAAAGACTCAAGGATGAGGAGCCGGGCGTGGTGGCGCACGCCTTTAATCCCAGCACTCGGGAGGCAGAGGCAGGCGGATTGCTGTGAGTTCGAGGCCAGCCTGGTCTACAAAGTGAGTCCAGGACAGCCAAGGATACACAGAGAAACCCTGTCTCGAAAAATCAAAAAAAAACAAAAAACAAAAAACAAAAAAAAGACTCAAGGATGAGTACAAGGAGTCCACATCACCATCTGTGGGTGACCTTGGCAACAGAAAAGCACAGACCCGCCACACCAAAGCAGCCTGTAAAAGGAACAGCTGTAGAGCGGGAACGCTCGAGGCAGATGCGGCCTTTCAAGAATGGACCACGGAAGTGAGAAAGGAAGGCTGTGTTCTCAAAACACCGTATGTCTACCCCTGTGATGGGACATGGTTTTCGTTTGCTTGGTGAGCTGTGCGTGCCATACTTCCGGTGCTGTTTACCTTACTGTATGATACAGGGTCGTCCGTCTTCTGTGGAGCCTGAGGCTCACGACTTGGTTATGCTCACTAGTGAGCCTGCCTTGACCTTCCCAGCGCTGGACTGCATCACTGCACCGGACATTTTGTTTTATTTTATTATTTCTCTTTGATGTCATTTTCTGCATTTGTTTGCTTTAAGTTTTGGGAATTTCATACATGAGTATTATATTTTTACATTTATTCCACCCCGCCCTCTCCCCATTCCATCGTCTCCTGTATCCCATGCTTCCCTCTCCCCTCCCAAGTTAGACAGAGCCACCTCCTGGTCCTCTGCTTATTGGCTCTCCCTTCTTCCTCTTCACCTAGAGAATTTGGTCCATTTTAAACACCTCCTCCAAACATAGTCACGCAAGCTCTCATCTGTCCTGTAGGAATGAAGATACCTTTCTCTGCTACTACCATTGTCAACAGAGGCAGAGGCTTCTATTGAAGTAAAAAAGCCAAAACGAGAGAGGAGGCAGGGACAGACTCAGTGAAAACAGCCAAGGAAGAGGGAAAGACAAGCACAGACTGACCACAGTCCATTTTCCCAGCAGAGTGTCAAGGGCGAATGGTTTTCCTGACAGCCACAGCAGCAGTGTCTAACATCACTTTGCAAATACCTGAGGACACCGAGGAAGGAGGAAGGCTCCAGAATGTTCCTGGACAATGGTATAGAAGGCTAAGC
>OU015745.1:1778150-1785650 GCA_907169655.1 Acomys percivali | reverse complement strand
AAAGGTGACAACAGAGATACCAGAAGCCAAGAAAACCCCGTCTACTGCCATTGTCAGCATTGATGACGTCATATCTGAAGCTAAGTGATGGACGCAATCAAGGTTTGACAGCATGCTGCCTCTGCCACTGCCCAGCCTGCTGGTCCTAATGCTGTCAGACGCTTCCCACACCTGGGGTCCCTCCTACAGAGATAGCAGAGACAGAGACATCTCTGTAGTTGGAAAGCAGCGAGGCTGGGGCGGCCACAAGCCATGCTGTCTCTCCCAGACCAGGTGGTGGGTTTCTGACCCCAGCGAGTGCACCTTGGCTGCCTTTCCTCTTGGAATGGTGTCTTTCCTTGAGTAGCCTCACCTCAGCTGCTTGTGTTCTTTTCCTAACAAGGTCTTTGATTTCCTCACATGCAGGCCAGGGCCCTTGGAGGGACACGATGGGGAAGGTCTGTCGGGATGCCTGACCCTGCCGGCTACACCTAGCTGCTCTCACCCATGGGAAAAGTCTGTCCTCTGCCTGCTGTCCAGCCACATAAGGCCATTATGGGCTGGGCAAGCCCAGCTGCAAGAAGACTATTGCTTTCCTAAACAAACACTGGTGTTGGGAAGAGAAATCGCCTCCCTGACACAGCAAAGAGCTCTGGCCCGGGACACGGGACATCTGGGCGGCCCAGCCCTTGAGTCCTTTGTCCCTCTGGACTTCAGCCTCCGTCTCACAGTTGAAACACAGTGCTCGCCAGAGTCCACAGTCGGAGAACCCTGGCACACTGCAGGTGGGCAGGTGGGTCTGGTCTGTCTGCTTCCACACGGGACTCTAATGCATCTACTTAATTAATTTATCTTAAAGGTGTATTTATTTTTATGTGTGAGCGTATGTATCTCCTCATCTGTACGTGTACGTGTACCTTGTGCATGACCTGTTACTAAGGAGGCTACAGGAAGACACAGGATCCCCTGGAGCTGAAGCTACAGCTGGAGGTGACCCGCCACCACCTGGGGCCTGGAAACTGAATCAGGTTCTCTGGAAGAGCCTCAGGGGCTGGTAACTGAGGGCCACCCATGCACTCCTCTGCTTACTTCATGAGCGACATGCTACATCTCTGCTGGGTAAATTGTGTCATTCACCTCAGTTTCTGATGAAAGCCCAAGGGTATTACACTAGCATACCTGTGGTAAAGGTGTAGACCCCGTTCCTTTTAGGAAAAATAAAAAGAGTTGCTTGCTGTATGTCGTATTTGGATGTCAACTTCCCCTTCCTTGAAGGCTCCCCTATGGAAGACATGGGGTCCCTTGGGCAAGCAGGACCCCCCCCCCCAGAGGGAGGGCTGTGGGGAAGTGGGTGGGTCCCAAGGATCCCTGTGTTCACTCAGCCACTTGGGTGGAACGGTACAGAGATGATTGAGGAGAGGTTGGAAGGGAGAGCCTTGAAAGATGTGGGGGGATCTCTTCGAAAATAGACTGACCCTGTCCTGACACCTGTTTCTAAGCGTCTCTGCTCCACTTCCTGCCCCCCCCCATGAGGTGAGCATCCCGGCTCCACCATGTGACCCCCTCCATGATGCGCAGCTTCCTCCAGGCCCACAGAAACGGAACCAGCCATGAGCCAACATAAGTCTCGCTTCCTTTGGGTCGTTTCCTTAGGTGTTTGCCTTGGTGACAGGAAGATGAGTGACATCGACAGCCATGGACGTTCCTCTTTGCTATGAGGATCCTAGCAAGGGCTCTGCATTGCCTGGTCTCTTTCTGAGGCAGATCACTGAGGAAGAAGTGCTGCGAGTGAGCAGTAGCATCCATCCAGCCCCGTACCACCATCATCTGTGCGCTGTTAGACTCTGCCCTGAAGGAGAGATAAACATGTTTTTTTTTTGTTTGTTTGTTTAGATCACAAGTAGGGGATGAGAAAAAGACCTGTGAGAGAGCAGGTGATGTTTATCCCCTTAGAAGTCGAACCACCATGTGGGAGAGATTGGTTGTTAACCAGCTGAAAAACATCCTCAAACAAATTCTGAGAGGAGGTATGAATGTGAGCCAGCAACAAGAGGCGGGGCCTTTGGAGACTTGGGATCGTTCTGGCTGTTCATCTCTCCACTTCAAGACGCTCCTAGAGAGAACAGGGTTCGGGATTCCAGGCTCTGGCTGAGGGTCTGGGTTCTGCTTGCTCCAGGTTCCAACAGAAGAAATCCTGCTTATTACGCCAGGAGAATTGTTCCTCGGAACTGATATCCTTACAGTTTCATTATTGTATTTTTTTAATCTCCTTTTCCTATTGTTTAGGTTAGTTGGGTTATAAGTGAGGTACTCTGGGTTAATAAGTTCGTAATAAAATATATTTGTTTAAAAAAAAATGAGCTTACACTGCCCCTGCTGCTGGTGAGGTCTGATGCTATTTACACATCAAACTCTTTAATTTAGCGCAGCAAACCCTTGCAACCCCCTCCAATGCTTCCCTGTTATTTTTCTTCAAATCCTCTTAGGCAAATGGATTTACTCTCTATTTTCTTCCTAACCACATCCTTTGCCTGACACTGTATGTGCACTCTATCAAAGGCAACTTTCTAGCAAACACCCAAATCTTCTGTGTCCACCTCTGCAGACCTGACTGGCTATCTCTACAGCACTCCCCACTGCCTCATGGGAAAGCACCTTCTCTGTGGGATTCGCTCCAACCTTTACGCTGGATAAAAGCTTGGCTTTGTGTTTATTTCATCACCACCTGGCTTCTTCCTCTGGACCACACCCCGGAAGCACATTTTTGCCCATTACTGTTCTCCTGAGGGTCTAGTATGATGACTCTCACAGTGCAGACATCCAATAGGCTGTTAGCAATGGCAGAATGAACCCCCCCTCCCCCAAAACCCACAGGCATCTAATACATTGGTCAGGGCTTTTAGTTCTTTGCAAACAAAGGTGATGTCTCATCCTGTGTGGAGTCCCACAAAGAGAAGGATCTTACATATTAATATTCATGGATAGTTTATCAACGATCAAGGCGACTTTGGAGGACAGAAAGAGAGAGGAAGAGAAAATGAGAGCATGGGGGAAAAGACACTCCCCAGACATTAGAGTAATGTTCACTCCGTGTTCAAATTCTGACTGTTTAATGCTGGGTGAGATCTATTCAGTGAAATGTCCCTACTGACAGTCAGTAGCAGTTTTATGTTTTGTGACTAACGTGACCTCATCCGATGCTGGACACTGCATCGTGGGGGCACATGGGACGTTGGCAAGAGAAAGCACCTGTGACTTAGGTTTCGCAGCTACTAACAGACCATCAGAGTCAGCCTAAGGATTCCCAATTTCATGTGAACACACTGGCCGCACTGGTGCCAACCAGTGACGCCGCAGCTTCAAGTGACCAGTGTCCTCCTAGAACCCGGTTTCCTTAAACTCCCGGTCTGTTCTGACCCTGGAGGGTAATGATTAGCACACATCAGGGTTTTCTGCCCCTGGTTAGAAACAGAATGACAATGTTCACGAGACAGATCTTCAAGAGAGCTTAGGCGCAAGGATACTGCCGGCAATCTTTGTGCCTCCGAAGCCTCTTTCTCCACAGAGCGGGTCCACACTGAAACTTGCCGCTTTTGCTGAAATGGAGTCCTCCTTCCTTCCTTTCCTCTTGTCCTTATCTTATTTATTTTAATTTGGGGACAACTACGTGATTTGGACACAAAGCGTCAGCACAAAGCAGGAGGAAGGATCTGGGATGCGGTCTTCCCTGGTTCTGTCTGCTCTTCTTCCCGGACCACAGCCCCCCTTCGCAGGTGGCTCAGATCCGGCTCGCCCCTGCAGAGCCAGGCGAGTTATTTTTCCTGGCTTCTTCCACATGGAAGGAAGGCTCAGCTGCCGATAGTTTCTCATACCCGAATCCAGCAGGCAAAGGACTGGAAAGTTGCTCCCCTTAACCAGCTGAGCTGCCGCCAAGTTCCCAGAGGTCCTTGCCCTTTTTAGAGAAGTGTGATAGTTACTCCTCACCCAAGACATCTGCACAGACTGCGTTTAAAACCCTTCTGAGGGATTATTTGAAATTGGATCATCCCAGTTTAAAAAAAATATATTGGGCACTTTGAAACAGTTTTGATAGACCTCTATTGCTTAAGCAAAAGAAAGCCATTCCCAGCTGTAGTTTCTGCTGAATAGCAGGTGAAACAATCACAAAGATTGAGCAATCAAAAAATTAATCTGTGTACAGTGAATTTTAATAAATCATAAAAACAAATTGACGCAGCTCCTCTGCAGTTTTTCCAGCAAGTGTTCGGCAAGGTCAGACATCTGTCCTTACCAGCCAGGCTCTAGACTGCGACCCCAGGCCCCGCGTGGGCAGTAAGCAAAAGTGTTAACGATGCCAATACAATACAGGAAGAGAAAATGTGGTGATAGAAATTAATTTGGCTGAAACTCAGAGTAACAGAAGTTACTCTGGTTAAAAATCTAGCAAGTTAATTTCGATTTTTAGGCAGCCAAAAGCTAGCCCAGATGTGGTTAACAACTATCCGGGGATCATGAGATTTGATTTTTTTTTCCCTCTTTTTCATTTTTTTTGTAGCCAGAAAAATTCCCTCAAAGTTTCAGAAATAAAAAATAATTTTGTAAAAAGACACTCTTTGGTAACCACTATTTCTCTCGTTAGAACAACACCTCATTTGTCCATCACCACTGAGAGAATTCTTGTAGCTCAAAAATTAATTTTCCAATAAGAGAAAACCAGTTTCATGTTCAAAGAAGTCAATTTCATTTAGGTATTTTTGCTGGAACATCTTGCCAAAGATCTCACAGACTGAGCAGAGCCTGACCTTCCGAGGAAGTCCGTTATCTTCCCCGCCATCAATCTTCTCAGGCAGCCACTGCCTCCTCCTGGAGCACAGTCACGCCGGCCTTTCGTGCTGGCAGGCGATGGCTCTCTTTTGATCTTATCTACGTTACATTCTCTCAACTTTCTTTTCTAAAAACTGATTTATTCATATGGAATTTATATACCAAAGAGTTCACTCATGCAACGGTTTTCAGTGTATGGGTCACCGCCATGTTAGTTTTGGAACATTCTCAAGGAGAAATCTGTATCCTTTATCCCACATTTCCCTGTCCTTTGAAACGTCCCCACCACCAGGTCAAACCCCAGTCTACCCTCTATGTCTGTCTCCTCATTCTGGACTTTTCTGTGCCAGGAACTGCATTGGCTGTGGCCTTTTCTATGCATGTGTCCCCCAATTTGACATGTTCTTTCATTCATCTGCTACATACATGAATACTTAATTCCTACTTAGGGCGGCATGGATGTTTAGATTGCTTCCATTTTTGGCTTTTCTGGGCCATGGTGCTGTAACACCCAGGGTCATGTTTCTGTTTGGATAGAAGTTTTTATTTCTCTTGGGCCTATATGTAGGAGTGAAATGGCTGAGTCATATGATAATCCTATGTGAATTTATCTTAAACATTGTCAGGCTGTTTCCACAGTGACTGAAATCTTCACAGCTGCAGTGGACAGGCCCATCAGCCTCAGCCTCAGCCTCAGCCCCAGCAGCAGCAGCTTCAGCCTCAGCCTCAGCAGCCTCAGCAGCCTCAGCCTCAGCCTTAGCAGCCTCAGCAGCCTCAGCCTCAGCAGCCTCAGCCTCAGCCTCAGCAGCAGCCACCACAGCCTCAGCCTCAGCAGCAGCAGCAGCCGCCGCCTCAGCCCCATCAACAACATCAGCGCTGTTTGAAAGTTCCATTTTCTTCTGGGTGAACTCACTCATTATGATAATTTCTAGTTCAATCCATTTGTCCACAAATTTCGGGAATTCCTTGTTTTTAATAGCTGAGTAGTATTCCATAGTGTATATGTACCACAGTTTCTTTATCCATTCTTCTACTGAGGGACACGTAGGTTGTTTCCATGTTCTGGCTATTATGAATAAGGCAGCTATGAACATGGTTGAGCATATGTCCCTGTTGTGTGGTAGTGCATCTTCTGGGTATATTCCAAGGAGTGGAATAGCTGGGTCTTGAGGAAGCCCTATTCCCATTTTTCTGAGAAAGCGCCAGATAGATTTCCAAAGTGGTTGTACTAGTTTGCATTCCCACCAGCAATGAAGGAGTGTTCTTCTCTCTCCACAACCTTGCCAGCATGTGGTGTCAGTTGAGTTATTGATCTTAGCCATTCTGATGGGTGTAAGATGAAATCTCAGTGTTGTTTTGATTTGCATTTCTCTAATGACTAAGGAGGTCGAGCATTTCTTTAAGTGTTTCTCCACCATTTGATATTCCTCTGTTGAGAATTCTCTGTTTAGTTCTGAGCCCCATTTCTCTATTGAGTTATTTGGTTTGGTAGTGTTTAATTTCTTGAGTTCTTTATATATTTTGGATATTAGACCTTTGTCAGATGAAGCATCCCCATGAAAAACTTTACCTACCAGGAAAGTGGGTCAGAGGGGAGAAAATCCTATTGAGACTTTAGGGGTGAGAAGCCTGGGAAAATGAGGAAATAGAAGGATCCAGAGGGTCCTGGAAAACTACAGGCGGGTCTGGGCCCTGGGGTCCTCCTCAAACTATGGCACCAGCCAAGGAAAATATAGGCAGTAAACTTCGAACCTCTACCCAGTCTAGCCGATGGACAGGACATTCTCCACCGTTAAGTGGAGAAGGGGATCTGACTTTCACACAAACTCTGGTGCCCCATATCGGACCATGTCCCTTGGATGGGGCGGCCTGGTGGCACTCAGAGGAAAGATAATAAGTCACCAAGAAGAGACTCGATACCCTAGGAGCATATACAGGGGGAGGAGGTCCCCCTCAGTCACAGACATAGGGAAAGGGAGTAGAGGGGGAAGTGGGAGGGAGGAAAGAAAGGGAGGATACAAGGGATGGGCTAACAATTGAGATGTAATATGAATAAATTAATTTAAAAAATTAAAAAAAAAAGAAAGTTCCATTTTCCCTATGTGGCTGCGGGTGTTCATTTTTCTGGTTCCCAGCCCCATCCGTTGCCTGGTGCGTACGAAGCACTCCTCCAGGCTGATTTGCTTTTCTCTAACAGCAATTGGTGTCAGGCATCATTTCATGTGCTTTTTTGACCAGCGGTATACGTTCTCTGGGAAATGTCTGTTTGGACGACTTGGTTGCTTGTAACTGAGTGACTGTTCCTTCCGTGACTGGGCCGGGAGGGTTTTCATATCATTAAGACAGAGGCCCCTCACTTGCCATGTGCTTCCCAAACCATGCCTGTGGGTTGCTTTTAAACTTTCCAAGTTTTAATTTTTCCCACTTACATTTTTATCCTCTTCTGTCGCTCAACTATCTGAAAGACCTGTGAAATCCTCTGCTTTCCTGCCTTCCTCCACCACCCACTCATCCACAGTGTTTTTAAATATTTAAGTGTTTATACACGTATATGCTGTGTGCTGAGTGTGTTCTTGCTCTTGGCTCCGGTCTCTCTTTTCTCCCCTCACACTAGCTCTCTTTGTCCCTCAGAGAGTTTCATTTCTATTCTCATCACACACACACACACACACACACACACACACACACACACACACA
>OU015745.1:1761287-1778140 GCA_907169655.1 Acomys percivali | reverse complement strand
ATTGTCGTCCTTTTCATTAACTGTCTCCAGTGACCACCAGGGATCTATGGGATAAGTTCAGACCTCTCGGCATCATGCCTTAGACCCTGGCTTTTTCCCTACCTCTGTTTCCCTGTATTGCCGTGCCCACTTACCCGCAGCTGGGAAATGTTTGGACGGTTTTATGTTCCCTGGAAGTTCTGTGTTCATGTCTCTATTGGTGTGCAATGAACTGACAAATCAGCGTCTCTGTGTGACATATATTTATAATCTCGTACTTACTGTGAGTCTGGATCCCAGCACATTTTAGGCAGACCTCCAACATAAGGTCTCACTCCAGTGAGATTCAAGCGCCGCTCTCGGCCTCCTCTCACAGAAACCTGAGCTGGACCAGGCATTGATGCTCTGCCTCGAATGTTCTCTACTCACAGAGGGAAAGTTAGGTTCTTACTAGTTGTTGTCCAGAGGGCCCAGGTTAGTCAGCTTTCTGGTTCTCAGCAAAAATGGAAGCGATCAACTTGTAAGGGTCAAAGGTCAGTTTTAGCTCCTGGTTGCAAAGGCTTCTGTCTGCGACTGGCTTGTCCTGGTGCTTTAGGCCTACGTGGCAACTAAACTTCTCACACGACAGCCAGAATCTAAGCGATTGAAAGAGAAGAGAGCCGGGTCTCTAAATCCCCTCTTAGATCCTGTCTCCTGCAATCTAAACATGTCCTGCAAGGCTTTACCTTGTGAAGTTTCTTCTAATTCTCAGTGTCAGCAAGTGGGGCCTTTCAGCACAAGCCCCGAGCTATAGCAAGGCTGTGTTCAGAAGGTAGAGCCTCTGGCCCTGTGCAAGAGACAGAGTGAGGGCCCCGGGCAGCTCACCAGTCTGCATTGGATGGCACATCGTAATAGCCTCGGGTTAAGGTTGCCTGGCTGGGCCAAAGCATCCCAAGATGCTGTGTTTCCTGTTCTGTCTCCTCCTCCGTCACCAGCCTTACAAACTCATTGGTGTTTCTTAAGGCCAGTGTGAAATATTTCTTACTCATGAAGCCTCCAACACACCAGCTCCTCCTTCCTGTCCACTCCTGTGGTGTTCTCTACCCGTTCCCATTTGCTTTCTGAGATGCTTTGAAAAAAAAAATATATATATATATAGAGAGAGAGAGTATTGAGTACTTTCCACTGGTCTTTTCTTGCCCCAATCCAGGCATACGTGAAGTTCCTTAGAAACGTCTTTTCTAACAGTGAATCAGTCTCACCTATCCCTCTCCTGTGCGGTAAGGCCATGATGAAGTCACAGCCTGTGGAAGCGAGCAGACGCAGGCTGAGTACCAATAGAAGTTCTTCCTCTGATGCTCTGTTTGTTCATTTCTCCACGTGGCTTGTTTCTTTCCTCTTCCCTTTTGTTAACACTCCTGAAGCATCGCTAATTTTGGAGAAGCTGGTCTTAAACTAGCCAAGCTGTTGTGGACCTAGAAACCCCTTAGCTAAGTACGGTGGGGCAGAGGGAGCAGTTTGAGGACAGTGGGCTTTGATCGGCTGTCAGAGAGTCCCTTTTATGAGTCTGATGCATGATCTTTGGCACAGAAACTGCAGAATCAATTTTGGGTGTTTTTATAGGCATTCTTCCAAGTACCTGGGAACCAGCTAGCGGAGTTTGCCAAGTCGGTGATCAGAGAGTGAGTGAGCATTACACTCACAAGGGCGACCATTTTGGAAGGCAAACTTTCCTGTGGAGAACCTGACACTTGAGGAGGTTTGTCCACCTCTCTTTCCTTCTACTTATGCAATGATTATCAAATGAAGGCATTTAAAACTTTGTCCTTAATAGAAAGCCTTGAAGTAAAATAAACATGCTCAAAACAATTCACCTTCTTTTGCTCCTTTGTTGATTGGCTGAGAGACCAAAGCCTACATGCACAGGTAGTGCCAGCCCTGGAAGACAGAAAAGGGAAGGCACCAGAAAGGAGCTCAGAGGAAGCAGCAGTGGCTTCTGAGCTCAGTTCTACACCCCAAGGCACATGTTGGTGCCTCTCCATGTGCCTGGGGGCCACACTTAGCTTGCACTTATGTTTATTTAAGACTTTAGACTGTGAGCAGTCTTAACGCTCATTTGCGTGATTAATGAAAATGATTTTTTTTCTCTTTCACTAGTTATAAATCTGTCCTGATGTGCAGCCTTCCTCCACCTTATGTCACAAAAGCAGCACCTATGAAATTCGAGACTCAGTATTTTAATGTAAATATACAAGCAAAATCCCTGATTTTTTCTTCTGCTGCTCCTATTTCTGCATTTAGTATGAAACACACTCCCTAGGCAACATGCGTGAGACACAAACTGAACAGAACACAGCTTCAGGCGCACAAAAGTGTGACCTCATACGTGTGTTAACACAGAACTTTAGTGTAACAACAGCCTAGTGGAACAACCTCTCAAAGGTGTATTGAATGTGACCTTCCACAAAAACAGCAGTGGCGTCTGTACAGAATAAGATTTTTGAGTAGCATATCCTATAAGAAAGCAAAAAATTTTTACATTTCACCTGCAGCCAGGAATGCATAGAGTATAGGAAACATACGTTGTAACATATCGTGTAGACAGATGTTATGGAGTGGGGAAGCAAAGGTCCAATATACTGTGCAAAGTAGATTATTCTCCTCTTGTGAAAACAGGAAGACCTGTAAGAACATGATTCACGTCAATAGCCCAGCAAAGAATCAGCGCACATGGGAACAGCGAGATGTGTGATGACTGTCCCAAGGAGGACGCAATCTTTTGATGTTGGCTACATATGCCTGTAAAGTATGAAACAAAACAGATACAATAAAAAAGTAAGAGTTGATGGTACCCAAATATCAAGCACTCAAAGGCACAGGCCTAACGATTCTCTGTAAGTTGGCTTAAGTTTTTTTTTTTTTTTTTTTTTTTTGGTTTTTTTTTTTGCAGCTTTGAGACAAAGTCTTACTGTGCAACCCAAAAACCCAAACTTGTGGCCCCCCTGCCTCCTCATCCCACGAGCTGGGGCACCTGGAGTTCATCCTCCTGTCCCCTCAGAGTTGACACTGGTAATAAAGTCAGACTCTATATGAACTATTAATACCTTGTGAGGTTGCCCTCCTCTTTAATTCCCTCCTGACGTTGTGCTCTGTGTAGCTGAACACAGACACGGATCAAGCGAGAAGGCACATGTGAGGGGAGGCAGACACTGTTTGTCTAACCCACCCACCATCTTTGCTTCCTTCATCTGCCTACACACTTCCTTCTTCTTCCATGTCATACACTTGCGCTTCTTAAATTTAGATTCTGCGTGTGAGAGAAAATGTGTGGTGTTTGCCCCTCAAGAATGGCTTCTTTTGCTTATTTCACCCGCTTTCCAGAAGGGACATAGTTCATCCTGTGATGGAATAAAGCTTGATTATGTATGAATGCTGCATTGCTCTCTATCTGTGCATCCACTGGTGGGCATCTGAGTAGCTTCCACACCTTGGCCACCCTGCACAATGTCACAATCAATGTGGACATGCATGTATCTCTACGGAGTGAATAACCCAGAGTGGTACACCTGGGACATACGGTAGCTGTGTCCTTAGTGGTGACACAGTTCACATTCCTACCTGCCACGGATAAAGGTCCACTTCCTCCATATTCCTGTCAGCATTTGCTGCCATAGTTTTTCCTTGATGGCCAATCTGCTTGGAGTGAAATGGAATCTCAAAGTCATTTTCATTTTTATGAAAACAGCAAGGCTGTTTACTTCTTCCTTGCTAGGAAGCAGAGGTTGGGGCTAGGGCCTGTCCGAAGGCCACATCCAGTGGCCTAACTTCCTTCCATTTAGGCTCCACCCACCTTCGAGTAGTTGACTTGAGACCTGGCCTTTAGCACATACACATTATAAGGACATTAAAGAGCCAAATTCTAACCAGACCATATACAGAAATTCACTAGTATCAGAGATAATAGACCTCGGCCACTCGTGCGAACTCATGTGTCACTCTTGCTAAAGTCCTCTGGTGTCAGGGAGACAAAGTTTTCATCTATAAAATGACAATAGGGCTACCTAGAATCTAAGGTGCTTTCTCACATATTCTGCAAGTCCGGGCCTGAGTTTTCGTTAGTGTTTTGTTGCTGTGCTCCATCCAGTAAACCCACAATATGCTTCAGTGATTCCCTTAAATTTCTGCTTAAAAATAAATGGCTAAGTGCAGGCTAAGCCAAAGCCCTGGACTGTGTCTCGTGTGTCTGGTTCCTGGACTGTGTTGTTAAGTCAGAGTTCATTATTACACAGCTAAGGTAAGTCACCAAAAGCTAGTTGTGAGCAAAGATGGTGAGGCATAAAATTAGGTCCCCAGGGACGCTCTCTGGCGATGGAGTAAGAACAGTATGGCCGTGGGCAGGGCAGCAGGCTGGGAGCCAGCCAAGCCTACGACACTGAGAGGGGCTGCCTGAGGATGGCCACAGCTGAAAGGAACCTTTAAATCAGCCCATCCTGAAGGAAAAGGGAAGAGCAGTGAATGTTTTTTCCTTCTCAAACACGTGTAACACAAAAGAAGAGGATTCATATATTGCAGCAACACTTTAAATACCTCAATTAACTTTCCAAAATATGTTAAAAATGACTAGTTACCGTGATGAGTGAAAACCACAAAATGAAAAAGCTCTGGATTCTGAGACAGGGTTATGGGTAGGCCCTCGCTCTACCAAACGGGTTTCAGCGCTGTGCCAGATTGTGCATCAAGGACTTGGAATATAATTTTAAAAGCCTCTGAAGATGCTTTGAGGAATGTGTTGAACAATAAGATATTTATTCTGGGTGTGTTTTACTAAGAAATCTAGTTACTGCTTAGAGTGGGTCAACTCATGAACTCATCTGCTTTTGATCATATTCATAATATCAAGTCCTTAGAATCTGAAAGTGTAAAGCGCATCCTACTGAAGTTCTAAGGTCATCACACAACAAGATCCTCCCCAGGGACTTTGCCACCTGCTCCCTGCCTTAGGGAACCTGAGGATGTCAGCCTTCCTGTGCCTAGGTTTGTAGCTGTTGCGATTGCTACCACATTTTCTGTTCAAGCACAAAATGCCAGAGATCTTAATAAGAGTAAATTAAGTTAAATCACAGCCCTTCCTTACTGGCAGAATATGCACAGCCCTCTCAGTAAAATGATCGCCCTTTTTACTAAATGCTTTTCCCTCCTTAAACCTCCTGCTTTAATTACTCTTGTTCTTTCCTGAGGAGCCACTGCTGGTGGGAGATATTTGTAAGTGATGTTTGCAGATGCAGTAAAACTTCTGCAGCAATCAGCTGAAAAAAGGCATTGCCAGCAGCTATGCTTAGAGTGTGTGTGTGTGTGTGTGTGTGTGTGTGCGCGCGCGGGCGCGCGCGTGTGTGTGTGTGTGTGTGTGTGTGTGTGTGTGTGTGTGTGTGTGTGTGTGTGCGCGCGCGCGCGCGCGCACATGTGTGGTCAGTCTAAGGGGAAAAAAACCAACGTAAAGGAGCCAGAAGACACTGCAGTAAGCGTGTGTCAAAAGCTGGGACTGGTGGTGTCTGCTGGCAATCCCATTGTTGCGTAGATGGGGACACCCTTCTCCCTCTAGGGGTTAAGGGGGGAGCAGATTTTGTTTTTACTGGACCCACCTGCTTCTTTCCAGAGAATGCTGGGATTCAAGTTGTATCCTACGTCACCCATTTCCAAGGTGTGATTTGTTTTTTAATCTTGTCGCATTAACAGTGTCGCAGCCACTGTTTCTTGCCCAGCTTGTGTGCAGGTCTCTGCAAAGTGTGATTTTGAAGGGTGTCAGAAGTGGTGTGTTAGTTACCAACAAGACAGAGGCGCCATATGAAGTGTGGGGAGATCACCTCAGTAACTGGCTTTTATGGAAACACAGGGTTTGGGGGCACAACCAAGCGTTCTGTTCTCTTTCCCTAAGAGAATATAAACCTAAACTGAAAATAACTTCTGAAATCAGAAAAGTGGTTTGAGAAGTAACTAGAACAGCAATCAGCACCTGTGGAAAAGTCTGATCACAGGTGGGCTACTCCGCCTCCATAGTTATATCTTAAAAGACTTCTCACTTCTTCTCTTCCAATTATCTCTAATTCCCTGTGTTTTAATGATTATGGGAGGTCCCCAAGAGCTCTGATGAAGACCTTCTCTGGAAGTTGTCAAACTGGAAAAATAAAGTTGTTCTGTGGTAACTGGAAGGTGAGAAGGAGGAGTCGTACTAATTCCATGAGCAAAACTTTGAAAGCTTCCTAAAGCACGCTCCACACGCAGAATTCAAGAACTCCCACAGCTGTGACTGGAGAATTGAGTGCTCACAGTGGACTACTACTCAGCTCTAAAAAAAAAAGCACATCATGAAATTTGCAGGCAAATGGACGGATCTGCAAAAGATCATCCTGAGTGGCACTCACTGTGTTACATTCATCCCTGTGTGTTTAAAGCTTTATTTCTGGGGCTAGAGAGATGGCTCTGAAGTCACGTGCACCTGCTACTTTTGCAGAGGACCTGGGTTCAATTCCCAGCACCCATGTCGGTTCACAACCATCCATAACTCCAGTTTCAGGGGCTCCGGTGCTCTTTCCTGGCTTCTGTGGGCATTGCCCACACATGGCTTACATATATGGAGACAGAATGTTCATGCACATACGTGAAATAAATGATCTCTGAAAATACAGTAAAGTTCTAGCCAGGACTGAGCTGGCCACGCAAGGGGTAGACAGCTTTTTTTCCCCATGGAAGTTTCACAGCTCCGGATCTTATTCTGATAATTTTTATGGAGTCCCAGTTGATTTTGTATGTGGTATGGGGGAAGGGAACAATTTCATTCTTCCTCAAATGGAGATCCTGCCTCCCTGGCACCATTTGGCAAAGAGTCACTTTCTTCTGTCCACTGAGTGTCCTGGAGCTCTGTCAGGATGCTCCTGTGAATAGTTGGCTTTATGTCTGCCTATCTACTGTGCTTCACGGCTACATGTCTGTTTCATGTCTCTGCTATACATCTTTTAAATATAGTAGCTTTACAATATTTTTAAACAGGAATTTTAATTACCAAGCCCAGAGTGATGGCACACACCTTTAATCCAAGCAGAGGCAGGCAGATCTCTGAGTTCGAGGCCAGCCTGATCTACAGAGTGAGTTCCAGGACAACCAGGGCCACACAGAAAAACCCTGTGTCAAAAACAAAAACAAAAAGAAGAGTAATTACAACAAACTGAATTGTTTTGTGAACAACCAAAACAACACACAACAACAACCCAACAACAACCACCCAACGAACAGTGTCAACAATCGGAAAAAAAAAGTTATTTCTAAACAGCAAAGGGTCATCCTCACAAGAGAGAAATGAGCTAGCCATGCATACAGTCAATGTTTAGCACTGAGATGCTAACTAACTTAGCATCACACTCACAAAATAACCACAGCGAAGCCAGATGTGGTGGTGCACATCTTTAATCTCACACTCCAGAGGCAGAGACAGGCAGATGTGAGTTTGAGGCCAGTTAGGTCTAGATAGTGAATCACAGGACAACCAAGACTACATAGAGAGACTGTCTCAAAAAAAATATCACAGGGAGGCATGGCCTCATGCCCACAAGCATGGCTGTTATGGAAAGGTACGGTGCGTGTGCGTGTGTGTACACACATGTGTGTATGTGTGTGTGCATGTGTGTATGTGTGTGCAGGTGTGTGTTGTGTGTGTGCAGGTGTGTGCATGCATGTGTGTGTGTGTGTGCGCGCGCGCGCACGCGCGCGTGTAGATGGGTTGGTAGTAAACTGCTTGCTTTCGGTATGAACACCTTAGTGTTAATCCCAAGAACCAACCTAAAGCTGGGCACAGTGGTGTGTGTTTGTAGCTCCTGGTCTCTCATGGGATGTGATGGGAGGCACAGACAGGAGCATCCTCAGACACATGGGGCCAGCTGGGTGGTGGCCACGGAGGACAACAAGAGACTTATGTTTAAAATAAGGTAGAGGCTGAGGTTTGAAACCAGAGATTGTTCTCTGACCCTCACACAGTGTGGCGAGTCAATGCTCCCTTACACACACACACACACACACACACACACACTCTCTCTCTCTCTCTCTCTCTCTCTCTCTCTCTCTCTCTCTCTCCCCCCACTTCTCTCTCATGCACACATACAGGCACATACACACACACACATGCACACACACAGATACACATACACACATGCACAACACATGCACATAGACACTCTCACACATACATACACTCACATATGCACACATGCACACACTCACATATACACACATGCACACGTGTGTGCACACACAAACATACACTCACATACATATACATATACACTCACATATGCACACATGTATGCACACATACACACAAACACACTCTCTCACACACTCTCACACATACACACATACACTCACATATGCACACACACACACAGATACACACACACACACACACACACATACAGAGTGATGCTGAAAATGTGAAGGCAAGCTAGCACAGCCATAATGCAAAATACTGAAGAGGCTTCTCACATAAAAACTGATCGGTCATATAAGCGCCCAGTCCCTCTTCTGCACGTGTGCAGCAGGCACCTCTGCTCCACCAAGTCTACTCCAGGGTCCTTCATTCACAACAGCAGGGAACAGCCTGAGTGTCCACTGACAGACACCGGACAAAGAAAATATGGCAGCTATACAGAGTGTCCCATTAGACAGTCTTTAAAGGGAAGACACCTGTCGTCTTTGACAATGTGGATGCATCGGAGGGCATATTCTCGGGAACTCAGCCTCACACGAGAAGGCAGTCACTGCCTGACCTCACTTACATGTGAAGCTTTTTGTCTTCCCTTTAACTAGCGACTTTACATCCCAGTCACAGCCCCCCCTCCGTCCTCTCGTACCAGTCCTTCCCCTCCTTCCCCTCCACTCCCACCCCCCCCTCCCCCCCCCCCCCCCCCCCCCCCCCCCTCTCTCTCTCTCTCTCTCTCTCTCTCTCTCTCTCTCTCTCTCTCTCTCTCTCTCTCTCTCTCTCTCTCCAGAGAAATGCAGGCCTCCCGTGGATATCAACCCTCCTCAGCATATCACCTTGCAGTAAGACTTTGCTATTGAGGCTCAAGGAGGCAGCCAAGTAGGAGAAAGGACCCAAGGGCAGGCAGTGTGGTCAGAGACGCCCCTGCCCCTGCTCTTAGGAATTCTATATGATGACCAAGCTGCTCAACTGTTACATGTGTGCAGAGGGCCTCGGTCAGTCCCATGCGTGCTCTCTGGTTGGCGGTTCAGTCTCCATGAGCCCCTACGGGCCCAGGTTAGTTGATGCTGTGGGTTTTCTTGTGGTGTCCTTGAGCACTCGGGTCCTTCAATCCTTCCTCCCCCTCTTCCACAGGAGTCCCCTAGGCTCCTCCTGATGTCTGTCTGTGGGTCTCTGCATCAGTTTCCATCAGTTGCTGAGTGAAGACTCCATGGTGACAGTTGTGCGAGGCTCCTGTCTGCAAGGATAGCAGAGTATCGTTAACAGTGTCGGGGTGGGCTCCCTCTCATGGCATGGGTCTCAAGCTGGACCAGTTATTGGTTGGCCATTCCTTCAATTTCTGCTCTATCTTTATCCCTGCACATCTTGTAGGCAGGACAAATTGCAGGTTGAAGGTTTGTGCCTGGGCTGGTGTCCCAAGGCACCCCTCCATGAGAAGACGTTTCTGGTTGCAGAAGGTGACTGTTTCAGGCTCCATATTCCCCATTGCTAGGAGTCTTAGCTAGGTCACCCTCACAGATGCCTGGGAAATTTCCATTGCCCTAGGTTTCTAGCTCAGCCCCAGCCCCACCCTGGTCCAGTTCTCTCTCCCAGTACGCTCTCTCTCTCTCCCCATCCTCCCCACACCTGATCCCTCCTGTTCTCATCCCCACCCCTCCCCCATGCAGCCCCCAACCCCACTGGTCCCCCCATGATATCTATTCTATTTCCCCTTCTCAGTGAGACTCACGTGTCCTCCCTTGGGCCCTCCTTGTTACTTGTCTCCTCTGGGTCTGTGGATTGTAGCATGGTTGTCCTGTACTTTACAGCTAATATCCACTTACAGGTGAGCACACACCATCTTTGACTTTCTGACTCTGGGTTACCTCAATCAGGATGATCTTTCCTAGTTCCATCCGTTTGTCTGCCAATTCCAGTATGACACTGCTTTTAGTAGCGGAGTAACACTCCCTTGTGTAAAGAACCAGTTTTCTTTATCCATTCTTCAGTTGAGAGGCATCTAGGTTATTTTCAGTTTCTGGCTATTAAAAAAATAGAGCTGCTATAAACAAAGTTGAGCAAGTGACCTTGTGGTATGGTGGAGCTTCTTTTGGGTATATGCCCAGGGGTGGTATAGCTGGGTCTTAAGGCATATCTATGCTCAGTCTCCTGAGAAACTGCCAAATTGATTTACAAAGTGGCTAAATAAGTTTAGACTCCCACCAGCGATGGAGGAGTGTTCCCCTTGCTCTGCATCCTGGCCTACGTGAGCTGTGACTTACTGTATTAATTTTAGCCATTCTGGCAGGTGTAAATTGGAATCTCAGAGTTTTGATTTACATTTCCCTGATGGCTAAGGATGCTGAACATTTATTTAAGTGTTTCTCAGCCATGTGAGATCCCTCTGTTGACAATTCTCTGTTTAGCTCTGTACTCCATTTTTTAATTAGATGATTTAGTTTGTTGGTGTCTAGTTTCTTGAGTTATTTATATGTTTTGGATGTCAGCGCTCTGTCCGATGTGGGGTTGGTGAAGATCTTTTCTCAGTTTGTAGGTTGCCATTTGTTCTGTTGACAGTGTCCTTTGCTTTACAGAAGCTCTTCAGTTTCATGAGGTCCCATTTATTAATTGTTGATCTTAGAACCTGAGCTTGTGGTTTTCTCTTCAGGAAGTTGTCTCCTGTGCCAATGAGTTCAAGGCTCTTCCCCACTTTTTCTTCTAACAGATTTAGGGTGTCTGGTTTTACATTGGACTTGAGTTTTGTGTACGGTGATAGAAATGGATCTAATTGCAGAGATCCAGTAAGACCAGCACCACAGTTGAAGATGTTTTCTTTTTTCTATTGTATAAATTTGTCTTCTTTTTCAAAAATCAAGTGCCCATAGATGTGTGAATTTACTTCTGTGTCTTCAATTTGATTCCATTTACCAACATGTCTGTATTTACAACAATACCTTGCAGTTTTTATTATTACAATTGCTCTGTAGGACAGCTAGAAATCAGGGATGGTGATTTCTCCAGAAGTTCGTTTATTGTATATGATTGTTTTGGATATCCTGGGTCTTTTGTTTTATTCCGCATAAACTTGATTATTCTTCTGTCGAGGTCTATAAAGAATTCTGTGGAAATTTTGATGAGAATTGCATTGAATCTGTAGATTGCTTTTGGTAAGATGGCCATTTTTACTATGTTAATCCTACTGATGCATGAACTTGGGAGATCTTTCTATCTTCTGGTATCTTCTCCAGTTTCTTTCTTCAGAGACTTGAAGTTCTTGTCATACAGGGCTTTGACTTGCTTGTTTTGGGTTACACCAAGATATTTTATATTATTTGTAGCTATTTTGAAGGGTGTTGTTTCCCTAATTTCTTTCTCAGCCTGCTTATCATTTGTATACTGAAGGGCTACCATTTTTTATAAAGTAAATTCTGTATCCAGCCTCTTTGCTGAAGGTATTTATCAGCTGCAGGAGCTCCCTGGTAGAATTTTTGGAACCACTAATGTATATTATCATATAATATGTGAATAGTAATACTTTTACTTCTTCTTTTCCAATTTTTATTCCCTTGATCTCCTTTAGTTGTCCTAGTGCTCTTGCTAAAACTTCAAGTACCATATTGAATAGACAGAGAGAGAGTAGACAGCTTTGTCTTGTTCCTGATTTCAGTGAAATTGCTTTAAGTTTCTCTCCATATAATCTTCTGTTGGGTATACACTTACTGTGTATTGCATTTATTGTGTTTATGTATGTGCCTTATATCCCTAATCTCTCCAAGACTTTTATAATGAAGGGGTGTTGGATTTTGTCAAAGGCTTTTTTAGCGTTTAATGATATTATCATGTGTTTTTTCTTTGTTTACATTGTGGACCACATTGACTGATATTTGTATGTTGAACCATCCCTGCATCCCTAGGATGAAGCCTGCTTGTTCACAGTGCGTGATATTTTTGATGTGTTCTTGGATTTGCTTTGCAAGAATTATATTGAGTATTTTTGCATCAATGTTCATGAGGAATTGAGATGTAATCTTGGTGGATTTGTCCTTTGATGAGTATGAAGAGTCCTTACCCACCTCTTTTGATTAACATTGGTTGAAAGTTAGATATTAGATTGGCTACACCAGCTTGCTTCTTGGGTCCATTTGTTGGAAAATCTTTTTCTAGCCCTGTACTCTGAGGTAATGTCTATTTTTTTGTTGAGGTGTGTGTTTTTATGCAGCAGAATGATGGGTCCTGTTTTTGCATCCAGTCTATTCGCCTGTGCCTTTTTATTGGGAAATTGAGCCCATCGATTTGAGAGATTTTAGTGACTAATGATTGTCAATTCTTGTTATTTTGATGGTAGTGATAGTAGTGTGTGTGTGTGTGTGTGTGTGTGTGTGTGTGTGTGTGTGCATGTTTCCCTTCTTTTGGTTTTGCTTGTGTAAAATTATTTATTTCTGTGTTTTCTTTGGTGTGTTTACCCTCCTTGGGTTAGAATTTTCCTTCTAGTATCTTCTGAAGGGATGGGTTTGTGGATAGATATTGTTTAAATTTTGTTTTGTCATAGAATATCTTGTTCCTCCATCTACAGTGATTGAAAGTTTTGCTGGGTATGGTAGTCTGGCTGGCGTCTGTGGTCTCTGAGAGCTGTGAGACATCTGCCCAGGCCCTTCTGGCTTTTGAAGTCTGTTAAGAAGTTGGATGTAACTCTGATAGGTCTGACTTTATGTGACTTGGCCTTTTCACCTTGCAGTTTTTGATAGTCTTCCTTTGTTCTGCAGATTTAGTGCTTTGATTATCACGTGGTAGGGGATTTTTTTTTTTCTGGTTCAATCTGTTTGGTGTTCTGTAAGCTTCTTGAACATTTACCGGCACCTCTTCCTTCAGGGTAGGGAAACTTTCTCTGATTTTGTTGAAAATATTTTGGCCTTTGAGCTGGGGATCTTCTCGTTCTTATATTCATACTATTCTTAGGTTTGATCTTCTCATAGTGTCCCAGATTTCCTGGAGGTTTTGTGTCAGAACTCTTTGATATTTATCATTTTCTTTGACTAATGTATCAGTTTCTTCTATTGTATCTTCTACACCTGAGATTCACTCTTTATCTCATATCTGTGGGCGATGCTGCCTCTGTAGTCTCTGTTCACTTCCCTGGATGTCTTCATCTCCAAGATTCCCTCAGTTTGTGTTTCTTCACTGCTTCTATTTTCATTTGCAGGTCTTGAACAGTTTTATTCATTTCCTTCACCTGTTTGTTTTTATTTTTCTATATTTCTTTATGGGATGTATCCATTTCCTCTTTAAAGGTCTTTATCATCTTCATAAGATTTAATCTAAGGCCTTTTTTCATGCTGCTGCTGTGTTGGACTCTCTAGAGCCTGTTACAGCAGGACATTGGGCTCTGGAGGCGCCATATTGCCCTGGCTGTTGTGGATGGTGTTATTATGCTGCCCTCTGGCCATCTGTGTTTCGGGTTCACTATAGGTTTAGATGCTGATTTCTGAGTTTGTCTTTGTTAGATGGGTGGGTTTTGGGTTTTTTGTTTGTTTTTTCTTTTGTTTTTGCCTTGGTTTCTGTTTTCTCTCTGGTTTCCTGGCCTGGGTGGCCTGGGGTTCTGGTGACCAGTGAGTACAGTAGGGTGTCTTTGCTGGAGTTTTTGTGGCTTAACCTCTAGGGTTTAACTGCCTACGTTGTCTCTCGGGTCCCTAGAACCAGTGTGGGTTCCAGGAAAGCAGAGATATTCTGCCCAAGCTGTGAGCCCAGGGGGTGGGGTGCAGTTTAAGGCTGTTAGGTGTGCTTTAATGGAGGAGTATCTGGGCATAAGGAATAAGACAGGCCTTATTTGGGGTTCTTGGTGCAGGAGTAGCCTCTGGGAAAGAGGCAGAATTGAGGGCCAGAAAAGGAAGTTCAAGGGATGGGCTATGTGAAGCTTCTTAACTGGCAAGAGAGGAGGGAGGGTGCTGCGATCAGGATATAAAGTGAATAAATTACATTGGGCATCATCTTCAGCCTTCTGGTGGCAGACATAATGTGAAGCAGGAAATGTGATGGACTTGCTTACTCTGTCATGGCAGAGCTTGGCAGTCAACTCAGCCTGCATTCAAGGCTTATCTCTGTCATCTCTTAGTTTTGGAAGCTGCTTGCCGGCACTTCCTGCTTAAGTAATAACTTTATTCCTTCTCAAGTCTCTGGTGGGGTTGAAGAGTGGATAGTTACAGTCTCACAGTTAGATTTGAGTTGTTTAGGATTTAAGAAAATGTTTTCAGGTCTATAAAGATGTTTTTATGTTGATAAATACAAGATATTATAGAGAATAATTTAGGTATAAAACTTTAGATTCACCTAGATAGGATAGATAGCATTTTCTTCAAGGTTGCCAAATACAAATGTGCTAAACATTTTGAATGTAACTTTTACATGTAGCTTTATTGTTTCATAACTGTTTTTACTGTACATAGTTTATTATGAATGAATGAATGAATGAATGAATGAATTTTTAAAGTTTTAAAAGGAAAAATGAGGGAGGGTAAATAATCTAAGTGACACATTTCTGTGTGTGTGATCACAGAGTGCTGTATTACAGTACAGGCTTACATATGGCTGACAGAAATTTTGACATTCTTACCACAAAAATTATATTGTCAGTGATGGATTTGTTAATTGGCTCAATCCAAATCAGTAAGAATATGCATGTTTTATTCCATGAATACACATATTTATTATTTTTTTAACCAAAATGAAAATGAAAACAATTTCCAAAAAAAGTATTTAAATACCCCTGTAGCCCTTTAGCACTGCACCCTCACAACTGGCTGGACTGCATAAGGTGACTCTTCTTTGCAACAGGTAGGGACCATTGCAGAAAACCACAGCCAGTCAAAACACAGAGTGGAAAACCACAGCTAATCAAAACACAGAGTGGAAAACCACAGCCAATCAAAACGCAGAGTGTAGGACCCAGCCCTAATAGATCGAAAACACTCCACACTTACCACTCAGGGAATATTGTGACAGGAAGGCAGAGGATCAGGGAGTCTGTATGTCAGACGTTACATCCATAAAGTTACATCATGACTGCTTATGCATGAGGCAAAGAACAATAGATGTGGCACAGTGGGCAGGGAAGACGAAAGTCTACAGGCAACCAGGGAAGAGGACAGCAGTTGGTTACCCAACACCAAATCCTCAGCACTGAAAACAATATACACGTAACCTCATACAGACTGAGCATGTTGTACTTAAGAATGTATGTGTGTTGTAAATTATGTATACATGTTACACACTCACACACGCACACACACATACACTCACACACACGCACACACTCACACATGCACACTCATCACCACTACCACCACAACCACAATTAATTGGAAAAGAGGCCATGAATTTGAAAGAGAGAAAAAGTAGCTTTTGGGACAATGTGGGGGGGAGAAAAGGGAAGCAAGAAATGGTGCAATTGTGTTATAGTCTCAAAAATCACAGTGAGAAGACAGAGAGGGACTCTTTCAGAGCACCAAGCTTCTGCCAAAGTTTTAGGAAAAGGGGAAAAAAATTGAGTGTGTTCAGACGTGTTGAAGGAAATAAGGGTATTGTTAATACTATTTATGTTTAAAGCAGAAGAGGTAGTATTAATAGAGTAATTTTTAGAAACATAACAATATAATCAAAGCCACATAACATCAATCACTTCTCTGCCTTTTGATTACTCAAGAATATTACCTGCTCTTATTATTTTAATGGTAGCAAGGCATAAAAAAAGACAGAAAAAGGCATAAAAAAGGTAATGCAAAATAGAAGATGACGAATGGAAAAGTGAGGTGATTAAAATAAACCTAACACTTTCAAATGTCACAAGCATAAAATCATATATTAAAATATGACTTGCATAGTGAAAATCTCTTCTATTTTACTTGAGGTGGAAACATTTGAAACAAAAATGATTTAAAAAATGAAAATAGATATCAGAAAAAGAAAATATGGCAAGTTCTGTGATTGTCTTAGAAGAAATTTTAATTGAAATTCAGAAATAAAGAAAAAAATAGACAAAACCAACTAGGTTACCTACCTACCTGTCTTTTCTAATTTTAATCTCAACTCTCCTCCTACTTTTTGAACAAGTGAACTTGTGCATTTAAGACCCAAGTCCAAACAAAGTAGGTATTTTTTACATGCCTCTTGGCTGAGTGAACTTTAGTTTCTTTCCTCTGGGTCACCAACAGCTAGTTACTTTTGTCACCTCTGTGATGAAACACTGACAAGAAGGAACTTGGGAGAATGGCTGCTGTTGGCTCGTGATTTGAGGGCACACAGGAAGGAATGGTGGCCGGAGCTGGCTCACTGAGCAAACTGGAGAGTAGGTGGGATAAATGCCCATGCTCAGGTAGAGGATGAATACCCGTGTTCAGGTAGAGCATGAATGCCCATGTTCAGGTAGAAGATGAATGCCCATGCTCAGGTAGAGGATGGATGCCCATGCTCAGGTAGAGGATGAATGCCCATGCTCAGGTAGAGGATGGATGCCCATGCTCAGGTAGAGGATGAATGCCCACGCTCAGGTAGAGGATGGATGCCCATGTTCAGGTAGAGGATAAATGCCCACGCTCAGGTAGAGGATGGATGCCCACACTCAGGTAGAGGGGTGAATGCCCATGTTCAGGTAGAGGATGGATGCCCATGTTCAGGTAGA
>OU015745.1:1719856-1732966 GCA_907169655.1 Acomys percivali | reverse complement strand
AGACAGACAGAGACAGGCACAGAGATAGATTTCTTTTTGTTCTTACAAACACAGTTCTGTGTTTAAAATAAATTATGGCCCTGATTCAGCATTTTGTGTACATGTAGTAACTTGATGGTCACGTGACCGTCTGCTGCACAACATCACTAATACTGTCAAGTCTTCAGCTGCTTCATGGTGGTTCAGGTGCTGGAGGAAATGAAGAGAAGACTGAGCAGTGTAAGGGCCCGTTCAGAGCCTGGCTGCGGCCCTGACAGAGCTTCCCAGTTAGCTAGTGTCCTCACTTCTTTTGCTTTTATTCATGAATGGTGCCTTGCCCAAAGCTATAAAGAAGTATCCTCTCCTATTAAGGAAAGCAAAAGCAAAAACAAAAACAAAAACAAAAACAAACAAAAAAAAAAGGAGAAAAAGAAAGAAGGAAAGAAAAATCTAGAAAAGTATGATTGAATGTCTCTTTTTAAAGATTTATTTTATGTACGTGGGTGCTTTTTCTGCATGCGTGCCTGCACATCAGAAGAGGGCATTGGTTCTCATTATAGACGGTTGTGAGCCACCATGCAGGTGTCGAGTATTGAACTCAGGTTCTCTGGAGGAGCAGCCAGTGTTCTTAACCTCTGAGCCACCTCTCCAGCTGCCCTTGAGTACCTCTTTCAAACTCTATTTCCTTTGTAAATAGGAAGGATGGTTCTCATAACTGCCCGAGTAGCGGTGGAGTGAAGGCAGACCCTGGTTCCTTCCTCCAACCAACCAGTGGCTTAGTTTAGGACATTTTGTTGTCACGTGATGTCTGAAGTCTGTTTGTGCAACACAGAAACCCTGAATCATAGCACAGGAGGGGCAGCCCCATCAAGTAAGAAACCCTGATAGTAGAATTTGCTTCACAAGAGAGTGGAATTTTAGGGAGGACACAGGGGTGGGAGGAGAATGTGCAAGCAAGTGTCCCCAAAGCTGAAGTCTAACGTAGCCAAGTTATACTGATCAGATGCCTAAGATGGCCTTGTTGCCTCACAGGGCTGCAATGGGCTCACGGCTGATGGGCACTGGCCCAGGACTTTTAAGGGACGTGAGGGCGGGCCCCATACTTGGTTTCCTCTGTCACATCCTTTCTTAGGTTTATGGATGCAAATCTGAGAGCTGCAGACCTGCAGCCTGCTGATGGAGCGCTGACAGCTTTCCTTTCTCCCTCAGACTCTAGGATAGTTCGAATCAGTGAAGGCACACAGGGTCAGACGCTGCCATCACCGCTGGCAGTGCCATGCGTTTCTTAAAACTCCTTACAATATCAAGTCCCGTGACCGTCACAGAGGCCATATGTGGCGGATGCAGCACTGCTTTTCCAGAGCCAAACGCTCTTCTGCTTTCCTGTGCCTTGGCCGGCCGAGGTGCCCAGGAAATGCTGATGACTCTGAGAGAGTTCAGACTGGTTATGCTACCAACGGCTCCCCCACCATGCTCATCTCCAGCTACAGGTAAAAATACACTGTTTCCTCTGGCCTGGCTATCACTTTTTAGTAGATGCCACCTATTCCGCCCCCCTCTCCTTCGAGGAGGATCCGTTTCACAACATCTAGGTGACCTGGTTAGGATATTGCGACTGGAGAGAGAGGTGGGTGGTGTTACAAGGAACTCAAGCCAAGGCAAACCTTCAAGCCCAACAGCTCTGATGCTTCTCCAACACAGGGCGCAATTCTGCTTAGTGGACGCAGCCATCCAAGCAACTTGTCACTGCCTGGTTCACATAAGAGTGCACTGTGTGTGTGAGCGTGTGTGTGCATAAAACTAAGCTTCCTTCCTCCCGGTATCCTAATCCAAATGGCTCCAGGGACATAACTTAAGAGGGCTGTACGTGGAAACAGTTCCAAGTTGCTTTTCTACCACACGTTTTCTATGTAGGAACTCTTTTGGATCAAACAAAATCACCAGGGGAAAATACTATTTTTACTTTATATACAAAAATAAGTTGTTACTTTTTAACTTTGACGTGCTGAACAGTTGTGTGAGCTGATTGTAACAAGACTCCTGCAAGTCGTGCTGGTGAGCCCCGCTCTGTGGGTGCTCACCGGCATGGGGGACTCAGCACTAACAGCAGGTCCGAAATGGGTCACAATAAAAACTCTGCCTTCTTAGCTAGGAATGACCTTAACCCTCGGCGGATGAGAACAAGAACTTCTGCCATACACTCAGGTATCTGAATATTTGATTTCCAGTTGGTGGTGCTCTCAGGGGGAGCTCAGGGGGCCCCGGCCTTGCTGCATGAAGCGCTCACTCGGGATGGGCTCTCAGCTCGATGTCAGCTGCCACGTCTGCCTGTTGCCACACTGCCTGCCATGATCGGGCCTTACCTGCCTGTGCCTCTGGAACCACAGCCCACAGAAACCCTGCCTTCTGTAGACCACCTCAGGCTCAGTACTCTTTAATCACAGCAACAGAAAAAGTGTAGCCACCACTCGCCTTTTCCTGTCTTTGGACAGAGGTCTCTGCATCTTATCAGTGGAATCTGGGCTAGCGGATGCTTGTGTCTTAAGAGGGTTTTTTTTTTCCCATTCTTACTCATCCATGTATTCAAACAAGGTTCTGAGAGTCAGCTGAAGGTCTTGTTCAGGGGCGGGGGGAGGCGGGAGAGGCAGGGGGGCAGGGAGGGCAGGGGGCGAGGGGGCGGTGTGCAATCGCAGATATACAGCCTGTAGAAACTCTTCTAGCGTAAGAGCTGAAATGCATAGAACCACACAAAGATTTTTTTCTTTTTTGAATCACTGAGCAATCACGCTGAAGAGAGAAGGCCACTGTGAGGACAGAGGAGGGACAGTGACACAAAGGGCTTCACAAAGAGGGTGATTACAGAATTGCTTCAAAGGTGGCTCAAGCCTGCCACGCGGAGAAGGGTGGGAGCTGGTCACGTGGTACATCTGGAGTGACTCTGGCATGGGTTGCGTCAGAAACAGGAGGAGTGAGACAATCATGCAAGGGCGGATTGTGAGTGCTCTAGTCTCTAGCTCCATTGTGATAAAATGTAGATTGCATTAACTTTACCACTGTGGGTCTTGTTGGTTGGTTGGTTGGTTGGTTGGTTTGTAGGTGGCTGAAGATGTACACGACTCAGGCGTTAAGAGCTCCGGCAGAGCCGGGCATGGTGGCGCACGCCTTTAATCCCAGCACTTGGGAGGCAGAGGCAGGTGGATCGCTGTGAGTTCGAGGCCAGCCTGGTCTACAAAGTGAGTCTAGGACAGCCAAGGCTACACAGAGAGACCTTGTCTCAAAAAAAGCAAAAAACAAAAAACAAAAAACAAACAAACAAAAAAAAAACCAAAGAGCTCCGGCAATTCTAGAGGGTCTGAACTGGGTTCCCAGCACACACACTGCAGCTCCTCACAATTGTCTGTAATCCCAGTTACAGGGGAGCCAGTGCTCTTTTCTGGCCTCTGAAGGCACCGCATGCATATGATGCACAGACATACGTGCAAGTAAAACGTGTGCACAAAAAATAAAACAAAAACAAAAAAACAAAACAACAACAAAAAACCACGTTGTTTTAGAGGGTTCCGTTCCGGGACATTTCACACATGTGCATTCTTGCCGGATTGACTCAACCATTTGCAGTCTTCTGGTCATCTCTAAAAGAACTTCTGTGGTATCAGTAGCTAGCAAGTGCCTTTCTGCCCCTGCGCCACGGGGAACCACCACCCTGCCCTCTGTGTCCCTGAACTACGCCACCCCAGGGAGCTGACAGCCCTGTGTCACAGGACACTAGTCCTTTGGAAGTGACTTGTTTCAATTCGCAGCATGACTTTGGGTCAGAGAACCAACGTCCTTTCCTCCGGTGTGGTCTCTCTGCTTTGGGATCCCACCCAGGAGCAATAGCTTTTGGGCAATACCAGGCAGGGGAGCACCCGCCAAATATCACCCCCCCAGAACCCCCCCATCTCACCAAAAGCTTCGGGAGGAGCCTTACATCCTTCTAAAGACTGCGGTGGACAATTTCTGTAGCAGGCACAAGGAGGGTTTCTGGTAATTAAGAAGTTTTGTGCAGTTTAAATGGGCTCGGAGCGGCAAAGCGCATTCTCCTGTGGTGTTTGTAATGGCAGCTCCCTAATGCAAAAGCAGCGGGCGGTGGTGGAAAAGCCTGCCTTGGCGTGGAGGGAGGAACGGGGCTTCGCAGTTTTGAAGAGCTGCAAAAGGCATTTGTATATGAGCACATAAATCAGTCAACTTTTATTTTAATTAACCTAGCCAAAAACACTTGTATAAAAAAGAAAAAAAAAACCTTGCTAGGGTTCAGGACAAACTATAAATCACTCGGTAATTTAAAGTTATGTAATACACGTACAAGGAACGCAGAAGTGATGATACGCACAGCGTGGACACTGCTGAGAGAATGCCCTGCTGACCTCCATCCACAGACAGGAAAAACACGTGCAACCCAAGCGGGGAGAGGGGGCGGGGCTCTCAGGCCTTCCTTTCAACGCCCCCAAGGCAGTCGCTTTCTTGACTTCCAAGCACATTGATTAACTCCACCACTAATAAATAAGTGGGCTGCGTGGTCCTTCCTGCTGGGCCAGGCTGTTGCTTGCCTGCCATCACTTTTCTGAAATAAATTTACATTTTTTTTAACACTCTAGATGTTTTCCCCCTTTGTCATCACCACATAGCGTTCCACTGTGCAAATACAGTAATGTTTCATGCTCTTTGTTTTACTGTATTTATTTTTTAGAGATCTCACTTTACTTATTAACTAGACGTGTGTGGGGGAGGGGAGCGTGCACGTGAGTGCGGATGCCCTCGGAGGCCAGAGCTATGCGCTGCCTGGAACTTCCTGGGGTTGACCTTTTTTGATCATGCGCACTTAAGTCATCCCCCAGCTTGAGCCACTCCTGAGAGAAGAGCTGGAAATATCCTGAAATGTAACGCTCAGGGCCCTCACTTTTCTGTCACAGGTGTGTCTAGGAGTAGAGGTCGTATGCACGTTCAGCTTCAGTACGTATTGAGCCCACTTTTCCAAAGCGCTGTGCTAATTAGTGTTTGCGTTATATAAATGTCAGTTGCTCCCCAACGTTGTGTTTTCTGCTTCCTCGTTTCCGCCCCTGGTAGCCTAACCTGGATTTCTGTACTGACTAATAAATGCCTTCCTTTGTGAAGTCCCTAAATCTTTCGTTTCTTTCTACTGCCCTTTCTGGGTTTTTTTTTGTTTTTGTTTTTGTTTTTGTTTTTTATATAGTGGCTTTATATGACAGAGGCAATACGTACATGTGTGCATGCATCCTTTGTGAAAGGTCTGTGCCACTTTACGGACTGGCTTCTAATTCTTAAGGGTACATTTTGGTGAATGTAAGTTTTAAATGTTAAAATAATCATATGTTTACCCTGTATTTGTGGCTAGTGCTCTTGAGGTCATTTTCAGAAGCTTTTTACTTGCCTTACATTTAGAGCAGAAGCCACTGTGATTTATGCAAGTTTTGGCAAAAGGTGTAAAAGTAACTTTTATTTGCCTGATGTAATTGTCACCTTGGAGGCTCACTGCTGAATAAGCTCACCCTTTCTAGTTCTTTCTGAGCTCTCATTGGCTGATTCAATCCCACTGTTCTGGTCTAAACTCCTCTCCTAGCTGACTGATTCAAACTGGCTTCTCTTAGCTCTGCCCAGCCTCTAACTATTTCTGGAAATATATTTTAATCTCTGGCTCCTTCCTGTCCTCTGGCTCCTTCTGTCTTCACCCATGCCTGGTTTGTTCTCTCTGCAATTTGTCTCTGTAAAACTGTCCCAGTAGAACTGCCCCTAAATTCCACAAACTGAACTGCCAGGAACTCAGCTCTGCTGCACAGCCTTCAACTCAAAGGCCTCCCCTTGCACTCTCTTAAGTAGTCTCTCTTTCCTGTCCTGTTCCCCTGAGAGCTGGGAATGTCCTGTTCTGCCAGATCTTTCTCTGGTTCTTCACTGTGTCTGTCCCTCAATTAGACGCCATTGTTTGGGACTAAAGGTGCGTGGAGCATCTGATTCCAGCCAGATCACAGGTCTTGGGATGTGATCAGAGTAGTCTTCTTGCTGGACTGAAATTCCTCTACAAAAAAATGGCATTACAATACCTACATGTTCATCCATATTTTTGCCTAGTATTATCTATTGAAAAATGGTTCCCTTACCAAATTGCATCGTCTCTTCTGCCATTGATGTATATAGTAAACTATTTACCTGGCTAACTGACATATTCCAGTGGTCTATCCATTATCCTTGTACAAATTCTGCACTTTTTTTTTTTTGCACTCTGCTGTAATTGGCTTAGCCAGCTCATAATAGAACTGCAGTTCCATTTGCCTTGGTTTTCTTTAATTTACTGGGGTAATGTTTATCATTTTTGGGGGGTAAAGATATTACATTTATTTTCTATTTATTTGGTGCTTACATGTAGAAGTCTAACTGGGATTTACAAATTGACCTGCTAGTCAAAATGACTAGCAACTTCACCAATTTCACTCTTTCATAGTTTGAATCAGTAAACGAAAGTTTTAATTCATAGAACAATTATGTAATATATATATATATATATATATAATTATGGGTTGTATTTTCTTCTAGAAGTTCTTTCATGTTGTTTTGCAGATACAGAAGATTCCTCCATCAGTACTTTGGGAATTTTAAGGCACACAATTTTGCCATCCCCAAGGAATTCTATTTCTACATTTTAAAAGCTCTGCCTTACCTCTCAGGCTCTCAAGGGCTGTATGGTGTGCAACTGTGAACAATATGGGATTCTAGGCTTCGTTCCTAATTTCTAACCAAATTTCCAATATTTTATCATTCGATATGTTGATGTGTTACTTTTAGGGTTTTTCAGATCAAGAAATTTTTTATCTATCTCTGTCTCTCTGAGATGCTCTGGGGTGACTGTGTGAGTGCAGTGTGCTGAGATGCCCATGTGATGGCACTAAGGTTGATGGAACCCTTCTATCTTTCCTCTCGATACAATATATTGATTACCAATACGAAGCAAACATTCACTCCTGGGCTGAGCCCCGTCGAGATCTGTTCTCTTTTGCGAAGTTCATTGCTTTAATTGTTCTAGCATGTCTGCAGGTAACTTCTTGGAAGACTAATAATTTTTCTTTCCTGTAATATCTTGTCATTTGATAGAGTCAAGCTTGTGTTGATGATAGGAAATGCAGTTAAGAGTGGTTTTGTTTTTCGGCTCTTGGGAATGTGTGTGAAGACAACAGTAGGGCCCTCCTTAGGTAATTGGTGTCACCCCCTGATGAACCATGTGAGTGAACGTGGAAGTGCTTGTGGGGAGAGGGATGCACTCGGCTTAGTACTCATGTGGCGACACAGCTCTCCTGTTTATTGCATAGACCTAGCTCTGCTAAGAATGTGCACAGTTTTTCCCTTTTCAAGCTTGTCAATATAAAGCATCACTATCTTTCTATTGTCCCTGTAATGCCTCTATGGTTTGCTTTGACAGCTGCTTTCTTGTTCCTGATATTAATAGAATCTGTCCCCCCTTTTAATAATATTACATAGACTTTGCATTACTTATTGAAGGCATGATATTTATCTGTTTATAAAAGGGTTAATTTTATTTTTTCATAACGGTATTTTGCCTTTATACATACATACATATATATATATATATATATATATATATATATATATATATATATATCTGTACATTATGTGGCTGCCTGAAGAAGCCAAGAAAAAGGTGAGGGGTCCCCTGGAACCGGAGTTACAGACAGTTGAGCCATCATGTTGGTCCTGAGAAGTGAACCTCATTCTCCTACAAAGTCACGCAGTACTCTTATCCGCTGAGCCATCTCTCCAGTCCCATGGTCACCTGACTCGCCGTTTTCACTATTGTTTCCTTCCTTCTACATCCTTCTCTTTAAGCCCGTCTTCTTGAGTTACATATGTGGATTTTCATCTTTGTTCTCCCCCAGCGTGTGGCTGAGGTCACAAGATTTGGCTGGTAACTGTTTTTACTCACTGAACACTTCTATCAGTTCAGAGTGAGTTCTTATTTGTGGTTCTCGACTTCTAAGAACGTGGAGACTTTCTTGCACCCTGGTGTCGTTATTTAGCTTAATTGTCTCACCGTACAGGCTGCGACTTGTGATACAGATGGAAGAGACGGTCGGTACTGTGCCTTTTAAGAATTGTAGTTACGCTTTTGCTGGGGGCACAGAGGTCCGTGTGCCCCTGGATCACTAGGGAAACCAGGGATGTTAAATATTCAGGGTTCTCTCCTCATAGGAGGAATTGCATGTTTTCTTCCCGGAAGGCTTGGAGTGGATTTTGATAACAACTTGATGACCTCTTTGCTATCTGGGGTGGCAGACCTCACCCAAGTCCCCCAGAATGTCCATACCAAACTCTCCCTCCCTGGACCTTTGTCTTCAGCTCCCAGCTAATAGAACCCATCCTTGGGGGAGGTCACATGGCCCGCTGACCTCTCTATTGCCTCAGTCAGAGACCGCACTAGCTCTTGAGCCCTTTAGCTATAGATCGCACCCCCACAGTCATGTGTCCTTGGTCCAACCGTCTATGGCTGACTGACGGAAGAGGCCATGGTCACCATGGCGACTCTGTCTCCTTTAAGTTCTCTCAGGCCCTTCTGTCTCCTCTTCCTTCTCTCCCTGACTCGCACTCAGGAGCAGGAGTGGAGGGGCTGACCTGTGAAGGCGCCGCTGTGCTGAAGCAAACACAGAGGATTTGACATGGAACCGAGAGGCCAGTATTCGCTCGGTGTGGATTTCTCAAGAGAGGCACATTGAGGTCCTGAGACCACCTGTGGAGCAGGCTGGGCACGCATGGCCCCCTCCGGTTGGCCCTTCCTGGGCACACGTCTCTTCTATCCAGCGACAGACAGGGAGTCCTTGTGTTACTGGTGCTGGTTGCATGGCACAGTAGCCTCTGGGCCTTCGAGCTTTAACACAAATAGACTGAAGGTGTGGGAGAAGGTGGCTCCCAGAAATCCCTCTAGAACATGCCCTCCCAAATCCCATTTGCTTTGCCCGGATTCCCTCTCCTCACTTATTCCTGACCCCACACACTCCAAGAAGTCCCCTCAGTGTCAGTGTGCAGACTTGAGACTCCAGCTCAGCCAATCCAAGTCTCTGTGGTCACCACATTCATTACTCGTGGAAGAGCCAGGGAGCCCCCACTTTCCACGGGGCCTTTGGTCTTCATTTATTTGTTTACTGGTTTTTGCCACAGCTCACTCTGGACCCCGGGGAGGCTCTGTCGTCTGGACCAAGTCTGTGAGCTTTGCTAGAAAGAGCCATCCAGTCTAGTATCTTAATCAGACAGTCTCAAAATATTTTATTTTCTATTTTCTTGAGATGAGCTCAGCATCAACAAAGGATACACATACAGGGTCTTTTCCCGGATACTCACACATACATTGCTTTTAAACACTATTGGTAAATGTGCAGGGGGAAAAAGGCCTTTGCATGTGCAGTAAGTACTTAAAACAACAACAGTGAATGTAAATAAAAGGGAAGGCACTGCCTGTAAATTGCTGAAAGGTTCTGAAAATAGCCTGGAGCCCTAGCCAGAGTTAACACAGGTTCACAGCCAGAATCCGCATGAAAGCTTGGGGACCCCGGCTGTTTGTTCTCGTAAAGTCACACAAATATTCACACCAGGATGCTTTGCTCACCAAAGCCTGAGACTTTTCACCAAGTGAGATTCCGAGGTCTGCTGTCCACTCTACCCCCATTTAAAAGGTGGCAGTCAAGCACCTTCTGATGTCTCGGGCTTTTAAACCTGGGTTATGTTTAAAAAAAAAAAACAGCATAAAACCTGGTATGTTACTGAGCCAGCACTCTGTGTGTGGGGGCGTGTGCGCACACATGCATGTGTGTGCATGTGCGTGCATGTGTGTGTGTCTCTTAAGCTACCTATGTGCTTGTGCACATGTCTCTGAGAGCCGGTGTCTACGTGGAGAACAACTGGCCACCAGGATGAGATGAGAAGTGGAAGTCATGCGATGCTTTACTTACAAGAGTGGCAGTGCTTCAAATAGAGATTTCTATCTAACACCTCTGCCAAGAATAAAGGGTGAAATGTCCAAAGTTATGGACTGTAGATGGGGGAACCTCAGCGGCAGAGGGATGGCGCGATGTGGGTGAGGTATAAAGAGGGTTTGTTTGTTCTTTTCATCCTGTGAGACAAGGATCTTTTTACGTAGCCGAGCCTGGAATGCCCTCTGTTCAAGAAGGCTTCAAACTCACAGCAACCCTTCTACCACAGCCTCCGGATGTTAGAGTTACAAGGCTGTGAAGCTCTGGCTCACGAGCAGGGCTTTTTGGTGTTTGGTGTGGTTTAGTTGAGGCAGGATCTTGCTAAGTAGCCCAGGCTGGTCTTGAACTCACGTTCTACTGTCTCAGTCTCCGGCAGGCATGCTGAGCAGGGGTGAAGAGTGCTTGGGGTGGACTTTGATGGGTCCTTGATTCTTCTGTTTCCCTGCATATAAAATTGAATCTTGATTTTTAATAACATCTGAGCATCTCCTGAGGCCCCGGAGGAGCTTCCGAAGCTGGACTCTCAAGCAGAGGGAGTTTGCGTCCATGCTGGTTGTCTTAGCAGGGTGAGCAGCGAAATGTAAAGATCTGACATTTTGAAGCTTTCTCTCCAAAGTCTTTCTTTGTCTTGTCTGGAGCAGGAGAAGCAGAAATACTATGTTTTCTGTGGCTGGCAAAAGGCCTGCATCCAGTCGTACCATAGTGTTCCTAAGGCCCAGGGAGGATATTGTCTAGCCTGCTGTGTTTGAGAGTAAGCAAATCCACCTTTGAAATGCAGAAATGGTTTTAAATGCATATATTACTCAAATAATAACCCTCACGGTTTGTAGACTTTTCGTTACAAACCAAGTCTTCTGTCTGTCACTTCTCTCACTTTCTAAGTGATTGATTCACTTTGGTGAAAATTATGTGGACTCAAGGTATGTCTTGCTGCAGAGGCCTCAAGGGGGCCCCCGTGTGGGCATGCGTCCATTAGAGCAGTAGTCTCACCTTCCTGATGCTGCGACCACCTCATACAGCTCCTCATGGTGTGGTGACCCCCGACCATACAACTACCTTGTTGCTACTTCATAACTGTAATTTTACTACCTTTATGAATAATAACGTAAATATCTGTTGTGTTCTTATGGTCTTAAGCAACTCGCAAAGGGTCGTGACTCACAGGCTGACAGCCACTTCATTAGGCCATGCGGCACTTTGATCCAACAATCCCCAAAGGGGCTCATTATCTTAATGACTTAATTCTTCCAAGACACAAGACTAAGATGTCAGGATGACTTCTTTACAAGAGTTCCCATTGAGGCTGAGTGTGGTAGCACAGGCCAAACGTGAAATTGGGAAAGACAGGTGTTCAAGCCCACCCTCAGCTGCATGAGACCCTGTCTCAAAACTATAGACACACACACACACAAACACACACACACACACACAAAGCATGTGCGCGCACACACACACACACACAAACACACACACATACACACACGCACACACACATACACAAACACACACACACATACACACACGCACACACACACATACACACATACACGTACACACACGAAGCATGCGCGCGCACGCGTGCACACACACACACATACACACACACATACACACACACATACACACACGCACACACACACACAAACACACATACACACACACACAAACACACATACACACACACACATACACACATACACGTACACACACGAAGCATGCGCGCGCACGCGTGCACACACACACACATACACACACACACATACACACACGCACACACACACATACACACACATACACACACGCACACACACATACACACACGCACACACACATACACACACATACACACACACAAACACACACACATACACATACGCACACACACATACACACATGCACACACACACACACACACACTGTTCTGTTGGTATTGGCTCCTAAGCATATCCTCTATCTTGACTCCGTGTTCCAAGAAGCAGACAAGGGCTGGACAGGCACTGCCCTCTATGGGAAAAGCCCTTTTTCCTACAGTTTTGTTCCACCTGATACTGCGTCTGGATCCTGGACTCCCAGAAAGCCTACTGCCATTCTGCGATCTTCTACCACGGAAGAGTGAGTGTGGCCTCCTCGGCAGCATTCCCTGTGGATGCCCACAGCGTGCCCAGAATTGGGAGGCCATTGGACTCATTCACAACCCCTTCTCTCCTCCCCACCTGCGCCACAGATTCCCTCTGGTCTCGCTGCTGTGCGTTTCCTCACCTCGCTCGTCTCCTTCCTGGCTAAGCCTCTTGGTTTTGCCAGAAGTCCTGAGTGGGAGCAGCAGCAAGGTGTTCACTGTAAGTGAGAGCTTCATAGTGCATGGCAAGCTCTCGTCAGCTCTGGGAAACCTTCTGTTAGCTGCCACGCCTCGGGGAGCCATCCCATAGTCTGGGTTTCAAAGTGGGGGAAACCTGTTCTGTATCTCAAAGCCTAACTCCGTCAAGACCAGAAAATGTAGCCAAAACCCAGCAGAGGGGTCCCTGATCTTAAAATGAATTAACAAGAAAGAAACAGCTATTGTAAGTGACAGACTACATTCCCCTTGAGCTGGGGTCCTATTTTAGTTTATGACTGCTTATTCATGGTACAAACGAACTCTGCGCTGGGCTAAAAGGCAGCAGCTCACGTCTTGCTTCTTCCACTTGCTTCATAGTTACTTTTCTCGGGGATGTGACCGAGCCCCAGACAAGAAGCTGTTTAAGGAAGGGTGGGCTTCGGCTGCGTCACAGTTTGAGGGCTCAGTCTGTTGCTGTAGGTAGGCATGTATGGCGTGAGGGTGTGTGTAGGTCAGGAGTCGGAGGCTGGCCGCTCACAACTGAGTGGGTCAGGAAGCCGAGAGTAGCCTGGAAAAGGGACTGTGTTATAAACCTCAAGCTTCACTCCACACTGTGACCAACAGCCCCCGACTCCTCCACCCCCTAATGCTTCCACGGCCTCCATAAACAATGTGACTATGTGGGGGCTGAACATTCAAACACACAAAGAGCCTGTGGATTTCCCACTTTTAAAAAATCTTACAGGAGAGAGAGAGAGAGAGAGAGAGAGAGAGAGAGAGAGAGAGAGA
>OU015745.1:1680207-1699994 GCA_907169655.1 Acomys percivali | reverse complement strand
CCGAGCTGTGCCGAGAGGCGCCGAGCTGTGCCGAGAGGTGCCGAGCTGTGCCGAGAGGCGCCGAGCTGTGCCGAGAGGTGCCGAGCTGTGCCGAGCTGTGCGGAGGTGAACTAGTCTGAGCCATCCCATTTATGCCAGGAAGGAAAAGCTGATTTAGCTGCAGAAAATCCATCACTGCAGTCCATCACAGTAAAATAACATTGGAGAAAATGATACTTAATCATTTGTAGAAAAAAAATTTTGAAAAAAGTCAATTATATTAATGAAATTTGTAAGTCCTTGGGATATAAGGAAACATGTTTAATCTTATAGAGGTATCACAAGTCACCCGGGAATTAAAAAGCAACCTAATACCTTATTACAATTGATAAGTTTACATGCAAATGTGTGGTAATAATCTACTTTACTAAAATTGTTGGATAAATATCAATAGAGAAAAAATCAACTGTGTTGAAGTTAACTTAAGCAAATGAAAGTGCAAGTTAAATAGTGTTGTGTGGGTGGAGGGGTTTGTGTGTGTGTTTTGTGTACACACGGGTAAGTGTGCAACCAAGCAGCAAGAGGACGGTGTCACTCTGTGTCACTCCACCTTACTCCTCCGAGACAGGAACAGTCACTTAGCCTAGAGCTGAGCTGCAGGCCAGGCAGGTCCAGCGATGATGATTCTCTTGTCTGCCCTGAACAGCTCTGAAATTACAGGCACCTGTGGCCATGACCAGCTGTCTTACGGGGATGCTGCGGCACACAGCAAGCTCCTTTGCCCACTAACATATTGTTCCATCCCTGGAAATTAAAATTTTTATGCCATTTGTTACTTTCTAGACATCAAATTTCTAGAGATAAACCTAAAGAAAGCCCTGTAGAACTTGGGAATTCCTAGCAGTAGAGAAGTGAAGAAAAATAGGTGGATGACAGGATCATGTTGCTAGAGCGTCAATAGGTTCTCTCGGCATTGATCTGCATGGCTCAGTGCAACTCTTCCAAACCCCTAAAAGTTTTCACGTAATTCTAGTGAATCACTAGCTGATTGTAAAGTTTATCCCGAAAGTTAAAGGCATGGCTATTTAAGAACGCTGCAAAGAACTGAGTAAGAGGATCTTCTCTCCCACTTACCACACGGCAAAGTGATAGGATCTCAGACAGTAGGGTGTCTCAAAGATCAACGGGCAGGCAGTGGGGATGGGCATCTAGCTGTGTAAGCGCTGGATTTACAGCTGTTGATGTGCCTTCCCGGGAAAAATGACGGCCATTTCCTATAGCCGAGGGTGAAGGCAGGTAGCCGCCCAACAGCGCACACCCAAACCACACCCAAGTGTCCACTGCCGTGTAACGTAGAAAAAGGCAACTGAGCTTTCTAAGTATTGCATTGACAAGTCGGCTCACTATGTAAGGAAGGAAAGAATATATAAGCATTACCTTGAATAAGCAACATCTTGCTAATAAATTGAACCACACTAAGGGAAAATATAATTTATTAGTTAACACCATGAATAGGGTGAGAAAGAAGCACCATGGGGGAGGGGGCATTTACTACCCTGGAAGGTGACAGAATGGTGAAGTCTCACACATCTGTGATAGTCTATTTAGTGAGAGAATAGCCAGATAACGTCACAGGATGGGATGTCCAGCTGGACAGTGAACACTGAAAAATACTCAGCCACACTACCATCCAGGAAGTGCAAATATGCATTACAGTGTAGTAGCACTGCAGTGCACTGGCCAGAACCACAATGCTGTGGCGAGGACCACAGTGCACTGGCCGAGACCACAGTGCTGTGGCCAGGAACACACTGCATTGGCCGGGACCACAGTGCACTGGCAAGGGCAGATCATTGACAGGAGCTGCTGTGCTCACAGAGAAAGTAGAACTCACTGCTGGTTAAAGGGTAGCGGTGGGCAGTATCTACTCAGTCTGAAGAAATGCTCCCTCACAAGCCAGCATGACACAAAAAGGCAAGTGCAGCCGAGCCTCCAGAAAGATAAAAAAACAAAACAAAAAACCCGCATTATTTACCACCACCCATCAGAAAGCCTGTGCAAGTGCCTGGTTCTGCCACGGTCACCTCTGTGAAACCTGTCACTGAAAACAAATCGCAGGTACACACACAAAGCTACTCACAAATACAATCTGATGGAAAGAACATGCACAGAAACAGTGTGTGTGCACATAGTGTGTGTGCACATAGTGTGTGTGTACATAGTGTGTGCACATAGTGTGTGTGTACGTAGTGTGTGTTCATATAGTGCGTGTGCACATAGTACATGTGTACTTAGTGTATGTGCATATAGTGTGTATACACATAGTATGTATACACACACACACCTACACGAGGGGGGATTTCTTCAGTTGAGACTCCTTCCCAGACTAACTCCAGCTTGTACCAGGCTGACAGAACTCCACCACACAGATGCCAGGGATGAAAAGTGGCATGTAGCTTGTGGGCCTTTTGTGGAAATCACACTCCTGTTCTCCGTCACACTCCTTGCATATACGTGTTAACCTGTACCTTTTTCTCCTTGTTAGAAATGGCCTTAAATTCTCCTCTGAGAACCAATGAAAGCTTGATGAACAACCAGCCAAGAGGCAAGGTCAGAGAAATTCCAAGAAGCAGACCCCAAGACCAAGAAATGGGGCCACACATGGTCTTTTTTACTTTGATTGGGAGAGAGTGGCTGTTGATTTCTGTGGCAGGCATGGGTGTGAGCTGGAGAGTATGCATGCTGTGGGGTACGTAGAGCTACCTAATGGGAAGTTTAAGGGGATCAGGCATGGCTTCACCCTGCAAAAAAGGGAAGGAAGCAGTTGGCCCGCCCTCGCCGTGGGTAACTTCTGGATGTCTATACGGGTGGAAACAAAGGGGCTCGTTTTTTGGTTTCCTAAGGCTCCTATAATCTATAACTGTGGAAAACATAAGATGCCAAATCTTTTATCCTATGTATCTGTAGAAAAAATTGAATCATGCCACCAATTGCCTAAATTGCATAATAACTTTTAATTAAAAATTATCCACCTGATCATTTTGTTGATAGTTGTATGTGTCAGAGACCAAATGACTACTAGGTTTTGCCACACATAAGATTAAAACCTGGAGATTTCCAAGTACTTTAAGGCAATCAAAGTCCTAAAAACAGACATTTTCAGAACAAACAGATCAGTAGACAATTATTCATTTGACAAAAGTCTGTTTTTCCAAGGCCTCTATTATAGAATTTCTTTTTTGAAGTAACAGAATTTTCTGGTATATTTATGACTCAATTTTTTTTCCATACCAGGGACTCAAACCAAGTGAAATATCAGGTCGGGTCAAACTGGGTTTGGAGAGTGTTTTGATGTTCTGGTTTTGTTTCATTTCAGTTTCCTTAGAGAAATGTGTGATATCAGTTGCAGCTCAGCCTGACTCAACACAGCCTTCTGAAGAGAGGGCAGCTGAGACCGGACAGGACCTGTGTCCACTCACGGTGCCATTGGAAAGACAAATCAGGACTCCAACTTCACTCAGACTGGAATCTGTTAATGGAATTCTTCCTGCCCATGGCTCGATTTTTGGCAAAAACTCTTGATTTACATATAAATTTTAGAAAAGAAATTTTCTTTGCAGAAAACTGAGGTCAATCTGAAA
The DNA here is from genome assembly GCA_907169655.1 of Acomys percivali. Classification (NCBI taxonomy): domain Eukaryota; kingdom Metazoa; phylum Chordata; class Mammalia; order Rodentia; family Muridae; genus Acomys; species Acomys percivali. Next base: position 1,696,374 of record OU015745.1, on the reverse strand, counting down.
CCCACATGGATCCCTCTAAAAGTAGAAGCCAACAAAACTCCACATTTTATCATGACATAACCCACGCGGTGAGCAGCACCCTGGTCCTCTCTGTGAGGTGATCAGCCCAGGCACCGTGAGCATTAGCTCCCAGCTCCTGACTGAACTTCTGTCTTCTGCTGCTTTTCTCTCAGACATCCATGGCAGCTCTAGAGCTTCTTCATGGGGAAAAACAAAACAAAACAAACAAACCTATACTTGCTCCATTATTAAATGCTTATAGAGTCTGAGCATTTGAAAAACTTCCATTTCCTGGACATTGCTCTGTACCATGCATCAGACTCTCTGGCTCTTCCGTGTTTGCTGTCTTTGAAAAGATAATGAGCCACATGGACGTCTGTGGTCCATGCAGCTGCCGGAAACCATGTGGAAGTTTGTGGTTCGTGCTACCGCTGGCTGGTATGGGCAAAGTATCTTCTTTTGCAGCGGTACTGACTGCAGACTCATAATTGAGAATGAGCGACATTGGGGGTGTCTGTGACAACACCCCCTCAAAGGAAACAGTCTAGACAGGAAGCCGTTACGAGTCCTTAAAAGCCGGGGTGAAGAGGCTGAAGAGCAGCCCCTCTCAGTCGCTGGCTTCGGCCAGGCACTGGGGAAGGGCTCAGCTATCTTTAAGGGGTGGCTACAGTGAATATGGGCAACACAGAGTGGATTTGGTGCAATTTTTTTTCCTTTTGTGAGAAGGACCCAAGGATGGGAGGGTGGACCTGGGAGAAATGGGAAATGAAAGTGAGGTGAGCAGAGTGGGTGCCTTGTATGAGACTCCCAAATAGTAAATAAAAATATTATGTTGGAAAAGAACACAGTGAGGTAGGCGTGGGCTTTATCAGACCAGTGTGTGTCAAGTAGTTCTTACCTTATACTCTGCTCCTGAATTAAGTCCTTGCACTTCCTTTTCCACGCATGTCTCCTTTTTGAAAAGAATCTTCTGACCAATATAGAAGTTTAGTGCCACCCAGCCATCCTTTGAGTGACTTTCTATGCTTAGCATAGATGTCAATGAAAGGGTCAAGTAATCAACCTCATAGTTGGTAAAGCCCTGACCCTGCTCCTGGCCCTGACCCTGACCCTGACCCTGCTCCTGGCCCTGACCCTGACCCTGACCCTGACCCTGACCCCGACCCCGATCCTGACCTTGGCCCTGACCCTGACCCTGACCCTGTTCCTGGCCCTGGGCCTGGCCCTGACATTGACCCTGACCCCGACCCCAATCCTGACCTTGGCCCTGACCTTGACCCTGACCCTGACCCCGACCCCGATCCTGACCCTGGCCCTGACCCTGACCCTGACCCCAACCCTGCTCCTGGCCCTGGGCCTGGCCCTGACCCTGACCCTGGCCCTGACCTTGACCCTGCCCTCTGGCCCTGGGCCTGGCCCTGACCCTGACCCTGACCCTGGCCCTGGCCCTGGCCCTGCTCTTGCCCCTGGCCCTGGCCCTGGGCCTGGCCTTGATCCTGACCCTGGCCATGGCCCTGGCCCTGGCCTTGACCCTGACCCTGGCCCTGGCCCTGACTCTGACCCTGGCCCTGGCCCTGGCCCTGGCCCTGTTCTTGCCCCTGACTCTGGTCCTGGCCCTGACCCTGACCCTGCTCCTAACCCTGACTCTGACCCTGCCCCTGCCCTACTACTGTCCCTGCCCCTGCCCACCCTACCCTGCCCCTGCCCACCCCACCCTTCCCCCAGCAGAGGTCAGTCCTCACAATGCTCCTGCTTGATTGGACAGCACCTCACGCCGTAGAGCATGGAATTTGGAGCCTAGAGTTCTGCATTTGAGTCTCAGCCTTAGGCATTCTCACCACTGTGTCTCTCTGCCTAGCTGACTCCCAGCCTGTGTCTGCATCTGTAATGTGAGGGGTCAATGGACCATGGTAACGAAGAACTGCCATCTTCCTGGAAGTGGGTTAGTGTGCACATGGATGGCCAGTGTGCCTCCACCCGCTGTATTTACAACCTTCTTCTGCCCTGTAAATGAACAGCTGAGTGGGGAGGCTGTGCAGGTCTGACAGAGAGGCGATCGGTGATGGGAGTGCCAACAGAAGGTGTTTGCTCCTTACACATGAAGTTCCAGATGGGCCTTCAGAGCCCGTTTCCCTGTCCAGTGATCTTTAGCTAGAGCTGGAGTGTCTATTCTGACAGCTAACAAGAATTTATTTGGGTAATCTAGGTAGAAAAGGGTGGCTGCCTCTGAAATTTATGGCAGACCTTAAATCCTCAACTACTTCAAAAATGCATTTTTAAAAAAACAAACACTAGTCAAATTGAATGTCATAGAAATAATGCAGTCTTGTTGAGATTGTTACAATTCAAAGCAGCAAATCCCCATGTTAGACCCACCCCCAAAGGGCTGACGCAGCATGCCAGATGCTCTCAAACACAAGTAAGAAAATATTTTCAAATATAAGCATTACTTCTGGAGTGCCAGACGTGCTCCAAAGTGAACACGCATGCTCTTGCAACAGGTTTGAAGTTAGGAAGGACAGAGGATTAAACAGATGTCAGCAGGGTCAACCAGAATGCTTTGCTCTGAGCATCCCCATGCAGCAGGAAGTCACTGCACTCCATCAACGGAAGGCTGGTAGGGACCATGAGTGGTCCCTCGTGGTAAAGCCTGGAGCTGGGGGGACTCCATCACACCCACCAGTCGAAGCCGCCCAAGCATTTGAAAACGTAATGATGATGAGGACGCCATTTAACAATTTCGTGTACTAGACAGACGTCGATGGGCCATGGAGAGGGCGCTAGTGACTGCACTTGGCTTTATTCCTCACACTGGGTCACGTTTGCTCACGTCAGCAGTCTCTGCGGCCCTGGAGACCAAGGCTCAGGTATTATTGGTAAGTGCTCTGTCTCTGGATCCACTCCAGCTTCCATCTCCAGGACCTCACTCTCAGATTTTATTTCAAATTCCATACTTTTAAAATGTAGGATACGCTTTAATTCAAACCCTATTACTTAATGAAAAAGGAAGTAAAGTCAACTCTCGCAGTCTGTTACAGTACGGTTTGGAAATGGGAGAGCGGAAATGTGCACAGCTCTCTGATGGATGGTAACAGCCCGCGACCTAATTTTCTTTTCTTCGGGGTGCTGCTGTGGAGTGAAGGCCTGTGGTCTGCACTTGCACCCCTGCGTCCTGTCCCCTGTGTTCCTGACCCTGACCTCCCTTCTCTGTCTGTCTGCTGATATCTTATGTGTGCTCTATGGAATATGTTCCATGATTACCCGGCTTTCCCAGCCACAGAGAATCCGTTGTTTCCTGTTTCACCTCCTTCGCTCACTTCTCTGGCTTACACTCAGTGTCACTAGTGCTGTGGGGTCCTTCTGAGTGGTCGTGGGATCCCAAGGAGGGCAGGGAAGTGAGGCTTCTCTCTTGGCAAAGCTGTGAGACCCTAACAGGAAAAGCTGGGGGAGGGGTGAGGAAAATGCACACAGCCTTGCAACATGGCCTCCAAGTGCGTGAGAGGAAACAGAGCTTTGGAGGGAACTTTTTGAGCTTATTTGACCCCTGGAAAATCCCAGCCCTTAGAAGCTGCTCAGAAGAACGCTAGCTGGTCATTTCAGTAACACCCATGAACTGTTTAGAAAATAACTTCAATGTTTTCCTAGGAGTCATCTTAAATATGAAGGACCGTGGTGGCTTTGAGCACGCCCCCACCTTGTCCCCACCTTGCTTGGATCAGGACTGAGCCAGAAGGCAGGTGCATATGGGCCTCGCTCCTCCTCCTTGTGGGACTGAGCTTCATTTCCTGTTGTCACGGTCTTGTCTTTTCTCCCAAAAATTACTTTAAGGACACATGGCTAACTTTGGCCGAGCTCTGTATACTCAGATCTTTTTATCTGGCTGTGTATATGGGCCGTTTTATTAAATGCCCAGGCTCCTAGTTCGCATATCACTTCACGCTTTAACCGGCAAACACATTCTCTCTCGTGACTCTCAAACCAACCTCTTCAAAGAAGTGAGATAATCACTGCCGAGCCCATTATCTATGTGGGAAGCCGAGGTCGTTAGAAAGAGGCTGGTAAGTCAGAGTTCAAACCAGGTCTTCCCTCTGCCTGCTCCTCGTCCTCCCACGGCACAAGGACCTATTACATCCTGGTACTTTTCCTCAAACTTTACTCTGGAAACATCTAGAAAGCATTTGTGAGCTCAGGTTTCCTATGTACCACCATCTCCCTCCCTCTCTCTCTCTCTCTCCCTCTTGACCACATCCCTTCAAAATGCCCTTTGCAGATGTTGACCTCAGGGTGTCTCTGGACTTACATAATCTATTTGTCCTTCCCAGGGTAACCAAGTAAATTATAACAAATACAAGGAACAGCGGAGTGGGCGGCCTGTTAAATCCTCCCCCCCCCCCCGAGAGCAATGCTTCACAGAAAAGGCACTATGAAATCATCTGACCCACCCCCACGCCAAAGCAGGTTCAAGGCCAGAACCCTGGCTGCCAAGTCGCCCTCTGGCTTCCAGCTCTGACTTTTGATGTTCTGAAGATTGTATCTGCTGCTGGACCTGCTCCCCTGATCAGGGAAGTGAGCTTGCAGCTGGAGTGCTCGCTGTGTCCCATTGGCTGTCTTCTGCACAAAGTGTAATTGTTTGGGTCCCCTGTGGCAAATGCTGTCTGCATCGGAAGTTGTTCCCATGGGCTGGTTCCCAGTTAACTGGCTAAGAGTGACAACTCACTCATGAGAAGCAGAAGAGCTCAAGTCCTTTCTGAAAGCAGGAATGGCCAGTAGGAATGTCACGACGCACAGGGTGATTGAGCCGCTGGGAAGTAAGCCAAAAGATGGCCTGGTGTGTTCTCTATTGTTTCCTGATTAGTCCCTGAGTCAGAGCAGGCAGGCAGCCAGTGGGAATGCTGAAAGATACCAGAGGCCCCCAAGAGTCCCCTAAAGTCATCACCATTTGAGGAACAAAATTAAAATGTTGATGGATCTGTTACTTGGAGCCTGTTTCTTCAACTCCTAAAAAATGTGTGATGTAAGTCCACTCACTTACAGGACGGTGGACAAATCCACTCAGTTATAGGACAGTGGACAAATCGTGTCCCTGCTTATAAGACCACAGACGGTGACACTTCCAGGGTCTTTCCTCCTCACACTGAATAAGCTCAAAACTGTCTATTTTAAGTGAAGTCTGTAGAAAAGGACCTTTTTTTTTTTTTTTTAAATCCTTTGCCAAAAAACGTTGAGCCTGATCCAGAAAGAAACCAAATAGGAGAATGGACTTCCCGTGACACACCGGCCACCCAAGCTTGGTTTGACAGCCTCCTTTATGAAGTGGGATGCTGGGAAGCAACGAGTTTGATACAGTGTGAGGGACCAAGGGGCAGCACGCTGGCGCCTTGCAGAGTTAGCTTCCGGGACACAGCGCCACCTCTCACTTTTTTGAGCTTCACCCCTAACAGGTCAGTCTCACACTTCCTTCACCAAAGATTTTTATATTTTATTTCCCCAGGACCCTTAAGGGGCACCTTATCAATCTTCCTTCTCAGCAAATCCTGTTTCAATGATGGCTGTTTCAAAAGCACACAGTTAAATAATCAATCTTGGGCCAAAATTACATACTCGAACTCAGCTGCATTTGAAAAAATAAACTAAATTCTTTCTTTTCTGCCCGTCTTTCCCTACCCATTTTTCAGATTGTCTGTCTGGGAAGCCGTTCTCCCCGCCTGTGACTTGCCCTAAACCCATAAGCCCCAGTCCCTCCCAGGATCTGTCTCTGCGTCTGCTCTGTCGGCTCCTTCAATCCCATTCCAGTGGCTTCCTGACACTCAGAATTCCCCAAGAGGTAAGTTCACGTGTAGTCTACCCACATTCCCCAATGCTCCGTAAGTTCAAGGGAGATTTGCCCACATCAAGCCCTAAATCTCTGTTCCTGAAACCATTAGATGCGGAATTTACTCTGCTTCTCCCTTCACATATCAGCACAAACTAATGTCTTCACTCACAAGTTATTTTTATCCCCTCAGTTGTTTTTCTTACTAGAAAATAAAGAACAGGATAGGGCTGAGAAAAGAGAAAAACCAGAGTTGCCTTTTCGCCCATTTTGATTACATTAAAAAAAAAGCTGAATTCACGATTTTTCCTTCAGGCATCAACAAACATTCAGGCTGGGGAGAGAGAGCCCAGCGGATGAAGTGCCTGGCGCACGAGAGAGGATCTGGGTTCAGATCACAGCATCCATGTAAAACTGGGCACCACAGCATGCAGGTGTGACCCCAGCACTGGAGGGGAGGTAAAACAGCTGACCCCAGGCTCTCTCTGGGCAGCCAGTCCAACTGAAGCAGTGAGCTCCAGGTTTCCCGAGGTACCTTGTCTCAAAAAAATATGCTGGAGAGCAACAGAAAAGCCTGACGTCAACCTGTGCCTCACACACGCACACACGTGCATGTAGCCTCCCACCAAATAAATGACTTTTTTTTTCAGTAAAGTTTCATGGGTCGGAAGTCAGGCAATGTCCTCTAGGAGGATGGAGTTGGGACCCAACAGCCTCTGAGGACAAAGGCATCTGCTCCAGAGAACCAGTCAGAACTGAGCCTAAGACAGCTGCAGGAAAAGGCGCTACTGCAGTTGGTACTGGGCCAGGAACCCAGTCTCAGCAAAGGGTCTGGGGTCTGGGCTCACAATGTCTATGGCTGGCATGAAGAGCTCTTGCCTCCTTAGCATGGCTGATGGGACAGGTGTGCAAACGTCACCAGTTCCTGTTAGAGGTGGGTCAGAGATCTGAGCCTCACTCACTGCTGGGGTTGGCTGACAGCTTCAACCCAGCAAGTCGTGTGGATTGGACTAAGAAACCCAGGCTTCAGCTTTCCTCTTCGAATTAGATCCATTAGATCTGAATGCAGTCACGCATCATGACATCATCCCCTGTGAGAAGACGGCCATAGCTTTGTTACCCAGAGGCTTGTGGGAGGGTGGTCACAAGACAAAATCATCTAGTGAAACCATAGCCTTCTGTGAGCAGCCTCCTAAGACTGTATTGTCTTATGACATCATAGGTCTGTGAAAGTGGCTCAATGTCACTATATTGCCTGCTGACATCATAGCCCTCTTAGTGTGAGCTTGTGATGTCATAGGTCTGTCAGAGTGTCTCGATATCACTATATCGCCTGCTGACATCATAGCCCTTTTAGTGTGAGCACTCCCCCACAATGTATGTAGGACAGTCACCTAAAGATGCATCCTTAGGCTGGGGCCCTGGTGTTAAGTAATAAGTGACTTTAGTTAAAAATATGGATACCAGGCAAGTGGTACCATCCCTGTACATTCACACAAATTAACACACACATATTCATGCCTACACACAGGCGCATACACGGTTGCACACATGCACATGAACACATAGGTACATATACACTCAAGCACGCACATGTGCACACACACAGTACTGGCTATGTTCCACTTTGCATCTAAAAGTAGATCACTGGACCTGAGGTCACATGACAACTCATTAGCTGTGTGGACAAACTCTTTAACCTCCTAGCTACACCTGAAGCCCAAATGAACGACTTGAGAAAAACTGCCCCACGGCCACCTCAGAAGGACTAGCCGGAGGGGCAGGCGTGGGAGAGCAATGTAAGCCAAGACCTGGTCAGCTGGACACACGAGGCCACAGACTCCACAGTAAGCTGATCATGACCAGCGCTTTAGCAAGGAGAAAATCCACCTAGGCTTCTGGCATTCACAGGCGGCAAGGATGGCTGGCGTTCCACAGGCACTGAGAGCACATTGGCTGGACTTCCCAGGGTGAGGTCTCACCCCGAGGTACCCCAGCAGGCTGTTTGAGGGTGTCCAGGACCGCCTCTCCCACCCCATGAGCTTTGGACTGGCTACTGAGGATCTCCCAGATGAAGGCTCAGAGGTTTTTGTGAGGTTGCCCTGACTGCTATGCTGGCGGGGAGGCTGGCCACTGGCCTTATGGCCAAAGAGGACGAGAACAATCTGGGTGTGGTCCTGGAACCTGGACTGTACTCCTTCCTCAGAGACCAGATGGCTCACAGAGCCATGGTAGGCTTTGGCCAAATGGCCCAGATAATGACCCTGACCTTCTGTAGAGCTCCAGTTTCTTTCTGAGTGATGCAAATCTTGAATGTGAAACATCCCTTCCCAGGCCCATCTGTTGGAACATTTGGTCTCCAAGTGGTACTGTCTTGGGTGGCTGTGGAGCCTGCGGGCAATGAGCCCAGTAAAGGAAGAGTCCCCAGAGGACAACCTGCCTTCTTTACAGCCTGCTTTGTTTCCTGTTTCCTTCCTGCTTCCTGGACCATCAAGATGTGAGTCCCACTCACACACTCATGCCTCCGTGGACGCTGCCACGCCTTCCCTGACACCAAGGAACTCTCCACACCTTCCCTGTCTCCACGGACCCCGCCACGCCTTCCCTGCCTCCACGGACCTCACCTTCAAATCACGAGCTAGAAGAAACCTTTCCTGCTTAAGTTGTGTTTATCACGCATTTTTGGCAAACTAATGGGAAAGGTAACGGATCCGCTGAGAGCTGTAAGAAGAGGCCCCGTGGTGTCAGGAAAGCCCTTGCCTGGTCCTCTGGACATCTCATGGGCCTGCGTGCAGCAACCTTCCCCTCCCGTGTATCCTCTGAAGAACACTACATCGCCAGCCCTGTCAGGCTGCATACTCCTCCATGGAAGGAAAGGAGGGTAACCAATATGTGTGACACTTCGCTGTTTTGAAAGCAAGTGTGGGGTGTTATCTTCATCCCCTATGGTCACACAGCTACTTCCACAGACAACTGCAAAGAGCCTTCAGAGAGCGTCTCCTCAGACCACAGAGCCAGATCCCACCTTACGGTGCCCAGCCCAATCAATGCTACTTTCCTAAATATGTGACACATGCATAATTTTGTGTAATCAAACATAAACATTGCTCTCTAGTTGCTCATTAAAATAATAATGTACAATTTAGTGTAAAATGGAAATAAATGGTACTTGGTATCTTTTTCACTAAATACTTTTCAATTGCTGTTTAACCTAATGGTCCTATTGCCATGGAAACAAAACTTAGCACTGGCTTCCTTGTGAAGTGAAACAGCTTTCCAGAGATACACCACTGGAGTATCGCTTGGAGGCTAGGATAGTTTGCCAGCCTAATTTAGCCTTCTGACGAACAAGAGCTGTGTCTGAAACTGTGGGGAGAGAGAGCATTCACAGCACCCAGGTGTCCTTGGCATCCCGCACCCAGGTGTCCCCAGCGCCCACACCCAGGTGTCCCCAGCGCCTGCACCCAGGTGTCCCCAGCGCCCGCACCCAGGTGTTATCAGCGCCCTGCACCCAGGTGTCATCAGCACCCACACCCAGGTGTCCTCAGCACCCTGCACCCAGGTGTCCTCGGCATCCACACCCAGGTGTCATCAGCACCCACACCCAGGTGTCCTCAGCGCCCTGCACCCAGGTGTCCTCAGCATCCCACCTGTTTCTGCCCAGAAGTGTGGTATCCTTCTCTGCTGAGGGGGAGCTCTGTGGCCAGAGGGAAGGGACACAGACTGGGTGTGGGCCTGGAGCCTCCCAATCTCCTTTCTCAGGCACTGGATTGCTCGCAGGCTACAGGAAACTGTATGGATGGTGCTGGGAGAAGGCCCTTCGGAAACAGCCTAAACAGTAAGAAAGCCTTTGCCCATAAAGCACACGGCAAAAGCTCCCAGAGATGCTTAGGTCCTGGCGCCCCCGCTGCCCTCCGAGAGTCCAAGCCCGCTGAGCTCTTCCTCGGGTGATTTCTCTGCAAGCTTCAGCATATGTCTGCGAACTCCCCTTGCTTTCTGGAGACTCGCAGATCTACTTTTATGAAAGGAGACCGAACCGCATCCCCTTTCACATCTCAGCCTACACAGTAGCTCTTCCTCGCGACGACAAAGCCCGTCTGTATGAAGACACTCCTTCCTGCTGGCAGCAGATGCAGACATGGAAAATTAGAGGGAAATGTTTTTTTGTGTATGATTTATGTGATTTCAACATAATTATTCGCTTGTAAAATACATGAGAGGAAGGAAAAGGCACGGGAGTATTTCAAGATCAGAGGAGAAAAATCAGAGGCGGGATTTGGTCCTCCAGCCGAAAGATGAAAGCTCTTTACTGCCTGGGTTCAAAGCCTGGCTTTGCCAAAGTGACTTGGCAACGGAGTAGACTACTTATCGGTGCCTTGGTTTCCCCATCAGGTAATAAAGAACCTACTTATTAATGGTGTTGTGAAGACTGAATGAGTTAAGATGCATAAAAAACTCTTAAAAAATAGCTGGCATATGGCAGGCACCACATAAGTAATTACTATTATTATGTATAGGTAACAAGGAAGTAAGAACAAGGTAAGTTCCCAGCATCCTCTGCACTGTACTTGATCCCACCATAATTCTAAAGGGTGCTTTATTATATTTTTAAAAATCAGGCATCTTTGCCCTTAAGGAGTTTGAAGCATTCTGCATTATCCTCCCAGAAGTTATTTGGTAATATTTAAAAGCACCCTTTCTGGAATATGGGGAAACCAAGGAACTAATTGTACAGCTAGCTTAATTATGGGGGGGAGGCCAAATGCTCCCCTATCTCTTTTGATGCCCATTCTTTCAACTAAAGCCAGTTTGGCTTTCGAGTCCCATTTGCTGTAGAAGTCAGATCACCTCGGTTTCAGCTTTTCTGTTATTTTTTTTTTTTTTTTAGCCCATATACAGAGTAGAAAGTTCTGGAAATACCTCAGGGGACCAACAAAGAGCTGAAGAGGCTCGTATGACTACCAGGCAAATCTACACCAGTCTGCACATCAGAAACCACCAGCGTCCTTTCACTCCTCCGCTTCTCTGCAGGAGGCTGGCCGGCGGGAAGAGTCTAGGGGAAGAAATATGTCCTCCTCCAAGAAAGCAAGCAGGTTTCAAGAGAGAGAATGTATTTCTATCTCTGGAAATCCTAAGTTTGCCTAAAAAGTGGGGTTGCCAGGCCTTGTGCTGCTCCAAACACGAGTGCTTCCTTTCCAAAGCAATTGTTCCCTTCAGAGTTAAGGTGAACTGTGAGTCCTGCTCGGGAAGACCGCTGGCCCTCTCAGGCCCTCAGACCCATGAAGTTCTGCAACACACATCTGAGCCTTTGCCTTGCTGACTGGAATTGTTACGTCTTGTGAGAACACGCTGTTTGGGATTGATTGAGTGGCTGGGTGGTTGCTTTTGAGGCCGGAGCAGGAGCGGGAGGAGGGCAGGGCCCTGCGTGGCTGGGCCAGCATCCCCGTTCCTGGCAACTGACCCAGTCAGGGTTGAAGTTGAGGTTTCAATTGCTCCATCAAGACCTGTTTTCATGTAAACTATACACAAAGTGCTGTGCTTGGGGCTTCAAGCATATTGCAGTTGGTAGAGTGTTCACCCTGGCATGGACAAGCCACTCCAGCACTCACAAAGCATGCAGCCTATAACTTCAGCATTTAGGAAGTTCAAAGTCATCTTCATCTACATAGGGATTTCCAGGCCAGCCTGGGATATATGAGAACCTACGGGGGCCGGGCGGGGGGGGGGGAGATGTTGTCAAGTCCCCAAGAGCACAGGCAAAGGGCTGTCCCATGTTTGGACAAGCACTACTTTGTCACCTGTCACAGTACAGCACCTGCTCTTCAAGCTGCCTATGCAAAGGTCAGCTTTAGGGAGCAGGTGTCTGTCCAGCTGTAAGCTTACTGCTGCCGTCCTGGGTGGGCCAGTCCCATAGGTTTGGACTTAAACATGGCCCGGTATTTTTCAAGTGTTTGGGGTTTCTAAACTGTTTCTGGCCTGCCTTCCTGCATCCTGCACTCAAACCCCGGGTGTTTCAAAGGAAATCCAATCTCTGATATGCTTACACTTAAGACATCAAAATACTGTTTTGTGAAAGCCACTGGGCATCCAGGGCTCTTCAGGAGTTCTTTCAATGAACCTTTTTAAAAGCTCCCCCCAACACACACACTCCTTAGAAACAGGAAGTCTTGTCTGTGCCAAAAGTTAAAAAGAACTTGAACCTCAAAGGCAAAAGGAAAAAAAAAAGTATTTGGCAGCCCTATCTGGAGCTCCAAGTCCACAGGGTTCCAGAGGGTTCTATACTGGCAAGCCCTGCCACGTTTCTCAAGCTGAAAAGGCTTCAGGCACACCCACCTCAACATAAGGTGAGACATAAAACAAGCAGTGAGGGAACCATGGTGACCAGGCTGCACATAACAGAAAGCCCTTGGTGCTGTGGTAAAGACACCAGAATCTGCAGTGGGGAGACGCTGCGTTCACACCTTGGGGGTGGATAGATTTGATGACTGTAAGCGCTGTTGCCAATTACAGGCTCCCCAGGACTCCTAAGTCCTTTATTTTTTAAAAATAGAAAGGGAGAGATCTGGGCCAAAGGTGCTGTGTCGCTACAGAACCCAAATGAAAGAAAGGCCAGAGGACTTAGCCATAAACCCAGGGGCTTAGGGGGTGCGGAGAGAGAGCAGGGCTCCTTCCTCCAGGCTGTAATTACACCGATGACTTTATGTGAGGACCTTGCCAAGGGTACAGCCCAGGGCTCTGCTCTCCTGAGCTCTTGCTGGAGGCTTTGTTTTCCTGCCCAGGGTCTCCAACCTAAGCCCATTAGAGAGACGTTGAGTCATCCAAGTTCTGTTGGCATTTGTGGGTCCTCTGCCAGTTTTGTACTTTAAGAATCTCATAAAAGCTTTTCGCTTGTACTGTCTTGACATGATTCTCTATAGTCATCTGGAGATAAATACTCTCTGTAATGGCCTAACACTGGCACATCCTAGCTGCTCCCCTCCCAGGTCCATGGTGAGGGAAAAAGAGACTTGCATGTCTGTCTGACTGCTCTTCCGGCGTGCCACCTCCCACAAGCAACGCCTTGACACAGAACCCTCTCTGTTGAGCTGGGCTGCTAGCTCGGCTGGTCAAGTGCTTGCTACCCAAGCAAAAGGCTTAGTGTCTACCTGGGCAGCGAACTTGTAACCCCAGCTCAGATGCGCTGGGTTCTTGGTACTTGGGGCCCACTGCCCAGCCTCCCCTAATTGGTGAGACTCAGGCCAATAAGAAATGCTATTTCAAAAACAAGGAATAACACCCAAAATTGGCCTCTATGTGAATGTGTGTGCGCACGTGTGCGCGTGCATGTTTGGAGAGTGGGAGAAAAGGGGGAAGGGTGGTCTCAGTGCAGTTCTGTCTGCTTCTCTGTTTAGAGGTGCAGACATTCGGTGCTGGACTGAAGGAGCTGAGTGCCAGGCCTGAGGGTTCCCAAGTTCCTGGCTCCACAGTGTTATAGGCCACGCCTCCCTCGAGCAGCGGGGCACTTGTCTGTGTTTAGGACACAATGATTGTGTGGCCCATGTGACAGTAAGTGTCCTGGTGCACGTCTCATCCTCCCCTGCCTGTGACTCAGTACACACAGCCGCTCACTGTCCCTCAGCTCGCAGGCCTTTCTGCTCACTGCAGCAGCAGCAACAGCGTCACACCAGGCCTTGGGAGATTAAAACGCTAGTGCATGCCAACTCTCATGCCTCAGGCTTTAAAACTGAACACACTGCAAACCACTCTAGAGTCACAGTGTTCTGAGCACTCCTTTGGGGTATGCTGCACACTGAGCACTCCTTTGGAGTGTGCTGCACACTGAGCACTCTTTTGGGGTATGTTGGATGACTCCACAGGAGCATTGTTCTCACACACGGACAGATGCCCAGACTGTGCTGCCTTCAGATTTGGGAACCCTCTGCCTGGGCGACATTCTAGCACCCCAGTATGCTGGAGTTACAAAAGGTGCTCAGCTTTCTACCTCCTCCCTTCCCCATGTGCACGGCCCTGGTGGCTGCCCAGGGAGAGGAAAGGCCCTGTCTAGGACTTGAGGCACCTTCCTGTTCGTTGGCTGCATTTACAAAATCTCTCTGAATACTCAGCCAGCTCTCTTTTAGCCCCACCCCCCTGCACCACACACACCCCCAGGAAGGGTCCAGCGGTCCACAGGGTCTCGGCGCGGTGGGGTGGAGTCAAGAGCACAGTCTTGGCTGGAGCTGCTCTCTGTTAGCCTCGGATATGTGCTGCTGATGTGAAGCAGGAAGAAAGAAATGTCACATTATCCCCCCTCGGCTTTGCTTGCCTTGCTTGGCACAGAGTCTGCCAGTTTAGACCACCTATGCTGCAGACCTGCCTCAGAAGAAAAGGCTCCCTGGGATAAACACGCCCAGGAATCCGTGGGGCAAGAACGCCCTCTAATGGAGGCGTGAAGGACGCCTGTGATTCGCTCTCTTAATGTCTCACTGGCAACAACTCCTGGTCCAGTTTAAGTCTTGGCCTCAAAGCTCAAAGCTTCTATCAAGGTGAAACATAAAATGCTCCCTGCCTCGGGTCCTGGACCTGGTAAACGGCGGAAAGATTCTTGTGTGGCTCTGGTATCTTGTGAATGCTAGCACCCTTCCCCAGCAGGCCGTGTGACATGTTGTAATTAAATGGTGACCCACACTAGCAGGAGACACTCTAGTTCACTTGCGCATGCACAAGCCTTTCATTGCCCCTGACTTAGATACTTGCTCAAAATTTTTACCCTTGTTTATGGTTGAGAAACGTAGGTTTTCTGGGATTAATTCCTCTCAGGTTTTCAGACGAAGTAGCCATAGTACTTTCAGCCCCATCTTCCTCTGAGAAGCGCCCGTGCTTTTTCCTAAGGCGTGTGTTTACCACTTAGCCAATTCTACTTGGCTCAGAGCCCCCAAAGCCCTCTTATAATGATGCAATGTCGCAGATCGAGAGTCTAAGGCGATCCGCGTGGGTCGGCATAGGAGGGTCCCGTTCAGACTCGCTGACGGCACTTACTGAGAAAAACCCACTGAGGCATGTTCCCAAAACACTGATGGTTAGCTCAAATTGAACCCAGGATGAGGCAAAGCTAGCCGGGCATTACCCACCTCTGTCCTCTGCAAGGGAATTAAGTCATTCAATCTTAGAGTGCAGAGACAGCTGCTTGGATGCTGGGCTATGTCTGAAGGGCCTTTCCACCCTGTCACTTGGCCGTGAGGGTGGCTCAGACAAGAAATGGGATCCAGCTAGCTTTCCATGCCACCCAAGGAGAACCAGGTCATGTGTAGGACGTCAGACCGGGCTTCCAAGAGCCTCGGAGATTGGTGCTGGGAACTGGCTGTCTCTAGAAGCAGGACACAGAGAGCAGTACTTCTTCTCGCTTCTCCATGACACTGGAAATAGCTATCTGGCCCATAGGTGGGTGGATATACGGTGAATATAACTTGACTACTAACCCTGAACCCGGAGGGACACGGCCCAGCTGTCCATCCTGTTCTCCAAGTTTGTCTCCCATGTTTGTGGTTCACAGTATTAAAGCACTGTGAGGCTTGGGAGGCGACCCCGCTGGAAAAACATTCACAGCATAAACATCAAGACTGAGTTTAATCCCTGCACCATGTTGGAGAGCGAGAGCGAGAGAGAGAGAGCGAGAGAGAGAGAGAGAGAGAGAGAGAGAGAGAGCGAGAGAGAGAGAGAGAGAGAGAGAGAGCGCCAAGCTCAGTGGAGTGTACCTGTAATCCCAGCATGGTGGGAGACAGAGGCAGGAAAACTTGCTGGCCAGCCAGTCTAGACAGTCAGTGAGCACCAGGCTCAGCAACCAACCCCTGTCTCAAGAAGTAAACGGGGAACAATTGAAGAAGACACTGGACAGTGACCTATGGAATCAACATGCATGCTCAAACACACATACGCATGCATGTGCATGCACACACGTACATAACTAAAAATAAACGCCTACCTCTAAAACAGCAAGGCAGATGGCACCTAAGGAATGACATCCAAGGATGCTCCCTAATTTCCACATGCGCATATTCTCTCTCTCTCTCTCTCTCTCTCTCTCTCTCTCTCTCTCTCTCTCTCTCTCTCTCACACACACACACACACACACACATACACACACACACACAGAGGGGGAGAGGGAGGTTTCTGCTGAGGCTGCTCTCATGCCATTGTCTTTCTTCGTGCTTAGCTGCAAAACACCCCAGGAAGAGTAGGTGCCTGTGAACCAGAGGATGGAGGTGCAGCACACTAAGAAGCCATGTGTTCGTGAGCCTCAACCCCCTTCAGCTTTCCTGTGAGTGTCCCCTTCTACAGGATAGAACGAGAATAAAAACCCAAGCAGTCCCCTTTGGAGA
>OU015745.1:1669603-1680197 GCA_907169655.1 Acomys percivali | reverse complement strand
ACTGCATGTACAGTGCTGTGGGCTGGGATCCATGAAGCTGGCACACTACATATACAGTGTTGTAGGTCAAGGTGCAAGTGGATTGAAGAAGCTATGTGTGGGCTCAGGACATGTCCACAAAGCAGGGTGTGGGCGGCCTCAGGGTTATATAGAGAACTGTGTGGCAAGATCCTCGTGTGACCTCTGACCAAAGTTGACTCACTCTGCTCCAGCCAAACGCTATTCATCTCTCATTTCTGAGAGTGACATAACCACCCAGCAATCCCCCAAAGGCCTGGAGCTGGTCAAAATTCAGAAGGAGCCAAAAACCAAACAAAAAATTATGTTTAAGTAATACCTGGTGAGTGTCTATAAGCTTACCTTTGGGGGCCCTCCAGTGGATAACCAGTAAAACTGAGCACTCAGGCTCCATCCTCAGCAAGGGTCCCATCAACCTCACTGCCGTTATCCTCAACCATGCCACAGCATCTAAGATGAAATGTTCCTCCAGGAGAGAAAGAGAACCCTGCCACCCCAAGGCTGTAGTGAGCCGGATAAAAAATGAATGGAACAGCAGACATCCCAACTTGCTCTCCTTCTGCCTCTCCTCAGATTCATGGCCTATAGAGCAAGACCTCTGAAAATCAACATCAACAACAAGAGGGTGGATGGTGATTGGGTGGATGGATGGCATTAGCAAGGCTGGCTCACTGTTAACTGGCTCTGTGTGTTGCTTTCTGTCCCACTTATACGGGCCAACTGCACTTCAAAGACATCCTTAGTCTTGTCACTGCTGTCATCTGCCCTTCTGCAATGTGGCTCACCTCCCCTTACCAGCTGATGAAATCTACTTCTTCCCTTGAGTGTGGGTGAGCTTATGACAATTGTCAGGGCCATGATGGGCTGCGAAGGCTGGGTCATAAACGGCAGTATCATGTCCACCATATTTTGGGATCTGTCCTAAGGCACAGTCTGCACAGCGTCCCCTCAGATACCTGGGAAGAATCCAAGCAGGAGTGTATTCTTGTGGAGGGGACCATGTTAGGCCATGGAAGGGTAGCATAAGGCCTCTTAAACTTTTCCCATTTATAACATATTTTGTATGATATGTTTTACATGACCCCAGGTACATATTATAGGTATATAAAATAAATACATACATTAAACATTAGCAAATAACATTATAAAGCATATTATTTAAATTTTTTCCTTTGAGATAACTTTATACCTTTGTTCCTTTTAAAGATGAGAGCAATTTTGCATGTTAACAGGAGAGATTTACTTATTCTTTACATAAACAATTTTGGCTGATATTTGATGTTACAGGACACAGAGCATCAACATTTTTTCAGAGTTCATCAATATTTTGATTTCAGAAATGATCGGTGACAGGGCATAACTTTACACCAATACTTCTTACAAGACGGCAGAAGTAAATTGAGATGTTTTGGAAATGGTTGAAAAGTCTGTCCTAGCCCCAAACCAACATTAACAGTATCTTATGAAACTCAACTCAGAATCGCCAACAACAATTTTTTAAGCCAAGCGTTCTAGCATAATAAGATCCAAAGATATACTAATTTGATAAGTAGAGAAATATAAAGAGCCTTTGTTTCCCATAATTAAGTCGTTATGTTTCTGTAAGAGCAGCAAATTTTGTATTACCGTA
Organism: Acomys percivali; assembly: GCA_907169655.1. Lineage (NCBI taxonomy): Eukaryota > Metazoa > Chordata > Mammalia > Rodentia > Muridae > Acomys > Acomys percivali. The sequence continues at coordinate 1,678,549 of OU015745.1, read as the reverse complement.
AACATGCTGCAGTTTGTAACATGTAATGTTCTGGGGTCTGAGCCGAGGTGTCTCAGGCAGGATTCATCAGGATTGTGTGCACGAGGCATGTACACTGGGAAGTGTGTACGCTGTGTGTTCAGAACCAAGGCTGTAGTGAGGTCATTCAATGCCACAAGATGCACCTTGGACTCCTTATGTGTTTTATTTGAAGTTAATGTTTGGTTATTTTACATTCAGAAGCCTTTTGATGTTGCCAAACTTTTTGGTTGCCAGGCAACATATGGTCACGACCCACAGTTTAAGACATTAAACCGCCCATCAGCAGAGCCACTGGCAAGCCCTGCTGAAGGAGCAGTGGGCCTTAGAAGCTGTGTGCACCTGCCGAGGGGCCCTGGCTTCCTTGCTGGCTTTGAGGTAGCTGAAGTTTTATAACACTGGGGATGAAAAGTTCTGGACATTGCTACTGTTCCTTGCCATGAAGACCTACTAAGTTTCCATCCTTCCTCCCTTCACCATTTTACATGCTAAATGTTTTTTTTTTTTTCAACAGAATCATCTTGGCTTATTGTTGCTTGATTTTCTAAGATGATGGGTTAGAAATTGAAGGCAGTTTCTATTGCATGTGTAACCACTTGATTCTTAAAAGTAATTTCTTTCTCTCTGTTTGCTCCCCATCTTGAACAAAAAACAATAATGGCTTTTTCTAAAATTAGTGGTAACATTCAATGCACAGTTCAAGCTTCATGTTACTTTCCATCTTTCTTCAGTCATAAATGCAGCTTACTCACTCAACAAAAATGTCTTAGTATTATTTTGAAGATGTATAATAAAAGCTTATTTTAAATGTCACCAATGCAGAAGAGAGTAAACAGGACACAGAATCATGATAAATGAAGGCAGCTGACAGAAACAGGATGGTTCCCTCATCAAAGAAAAAAGCCTATGGGACGTTAAGGGCCATGCAAGCTTGAGAAGGACTTTCATATGAAAAATACACGGATGAGACAAATTCTTTTCAGCCCAAGTGGAGAGATGATCACAAGGAGAGCTGTAGAGGGGCAGACTAGTGCAGACCTGCAAGCCCAGAGGAAAGTGTTTCTCAGGTCTCAAGGCCACACTCAAGCTGGGACTGCCAGGTGCATGGAGGGGATGCGAGGACACGTGTGCGCCTCTTTCCAGATCCTCTTGTTTCTGAAACCCCTGTGATGACAGGACTAGCATCTAACTCACAGATGTATTCTGGGAAACCAGACATTGCTTTATGATTTCCACTTCTTTGTATCTGGTCTAGTGCCAACAGGTGTCATTGTTAGTGTCTACAGAACGAGGCTTTGTCTTAATGGTATTGTGTTTTCTACTTCAATCACTCTTTTCAAAAATCAACTATAAAGAAAACATCCTCAAATATTAATGACATATATTTGACAAATTATATTAACTGTAACTTTAAGTCAAGGAAAATGGAATGGACTAGAGTCAACTTGCATAAAATTTGATATCTCGGGAGAATTGGGTCAATGTCTTCTAAATTGTCAAGGCGATGGCGAACTGATGAGTGGTGACAGAGATGAAGGATGAAAATGAAACACTCGGCAGAAATCACCGGGGCTGTGAGATGCCAACCATGCTCAGAAAACAGACCCGTGTTCTCTCTCTCTCTCTCTCTCTCTCTCTCTCCCTCTCTCCCTCTCTCCCTCTCTCCCTCTCTCCCTCTCTCTCTCTCTCTCTCTCTCTCTCTCTCTCTCTCTCTCTCTCTCGCACGCGCGTGCGCGCTCTCTGTTCCTGCCACAGCTACAAAACATAGAAGACAGGCAATGGTTGTCTCCACTTAAGCAGGAAAGTAAATCAGAAACCAGCTTTGTTTCAAGATCCGGCCAGAAATCAAACGTAAGATGTGGGCAGAGTCTGAAATGCTCCAAGTTCTGTCCGAGCCTGTCAACTCTTCTAAAAGTTGTTTTGAGGCGAACACACTGACAGAGGAGAGGAAAGTGAAAAACATCAGGCTGACGTAGCGACACTGATTGACGGCAGTCAGCGAAGCCTCTAAGGCAGTGGTTCTTAACCTGTGGGTCGCAGCCCCTGTGGGAGTCAAAAGACCCTTTCATGGGGGTGTGCTTCAAATATTTACATTACAATTAGTAACAATAGAAAATTACAGTTATGAAGTAGAAACAAAATAGTTTTATGGGAGACACCACAACGGGAGTATTAAAGGGTCTCAGCATTAGGATGACTGAGAAGCACTGCTCTATGGTTTTCAGCATCCTTGTCTGTCTTTGCCCGCAGTCACTCATGCGAGCTGTGAAGCAAAGCAATCCTGTGGGGGCTCAGTGGTTTCATGGCTGCCCTAGCTCACTCCACTGCTTAAAGTCAGTCATCAGTGAATACTTACAATATTTCACTTTTGACATCTTCATCCAAAACACTTAAGTTTTTCCCTTCTCCTTATAGGCATTGTTAGTAGAGGATCAGGCTGAAATGTCAAAACCCACCAGAAGAAGACTCTAAAAGCATCTATGTTATCTATATCATCCTAGTATTAAAAGACAACATGGTAGCACACAACAGCAGTCCCAGCCTTGGGGAGGTAGAGGCAGGAGGATCAGGAGTTCAGAGCTAGCCTCAGCTACACAGTGATCTCAAGAGGCCAACTAGACCATAAGAGACCCCGTGAAACAGCAAAATCCGAGGAGAGATGGTTCCCTCTTCTCGTTGAGTCATAATATAATCAAAATGACATTACTGATGTTCTTTATTGAAATGTGTAGCTTGAGTTAACATTCGTGCGGGAGTTCCTGCCATGTATAGTTAAGGGTGTGTGTGTGTGTGTGTGTGTGTGTATGTGTGTGTGTGTGTGTGTGTGTGCGTGCATGCGTGCATGTGTGTGTGTGTGATGTTTGGCTAATGTCCTTAATTTGGAATCATAACAGAATTGCTTCTCTTTGGTGTCGTGAGAATGACCCCATGTTATTTGCATAGAAATTTCCATGAAGACATGGAAAAGAAGTAGAACTTCCCAGATTCCCAACCCAGGTGTTTCTTACATGTTAATCCTTTAGCAGAAGGATTGATATAGATATTTAAGAAGCAATTCTCCATGGTGTGGTTAGCAGGAGCTCACACTTTAAAGCTGTCCACACATACTGGAATGCACAAGGCACAGGCTTACACACTTACTGGAGCACAAAAGGCTCAGGTTTACACACTTACTGGAGCACACAAGGCACAGGCTTACACACTTACTGGGGCACACAAGGCACAGGCTTACACACTTACTGGAGCATACATGGCACAGGTTACACACACACTGGAGCACACATGGCACAGGCTTACACACATACTGGAGCACACATGGCACAGGCTTACACGCATACTGAAGCACACATGGCACAGGCTTACACACATACTGGAGCACACAAGGCACATGATTATGCATGCAGACACTAACATGAGTTTCTTTTTATTACTTATATAAAATCCAAGGTTACGTTTATCCTCTGACCGATAGCAACTCTTAAAAATATAAAACAGATAATTTCCAGACCTCAGACATCTATAGGGAGATGATCTCTGGGAAGGCTGCCTTTCTGATTGTCCAGAGAGAGTCTCAGAACCCTACACAAGCACAGGAATGCCCCCCAAATAACCCCCAAGGATTCTCTCCAACCAAAACATAGAAAGTTGGGGTTCCAGAAAAGAAGATATTCTTTACAAAATATTAGCTTTCAAATTGATTCGTAGATCCCCAAGGTTGTATAAAATACCCAGTTTGCCTTAAAAAAAAAAAAAAAAAAACCTTAAAAATGAATGTTGGAAAGCTCGCAGTTATTAGATTGAAGACATATCTAAAGCTTTTAAAATCAAAACCATGTAGCAGCATTGGCATAAAAATAAGCAAATAAATCAACGGAGCACAAACAATCCAGTCAGGCTAGTCACGCATACGGTCAGTTGAACTAGAGCAAATATTACCAAGTCACTCACTAGCTGGACCACAGCCTCGTCAGCAGTGAGAGCAGGAATTTCAGATAGCACGAGCAAAGAGCAGCCCTGAGTCCTTACTGTGCTTGGTGTACAAAAACTAACTTGAAATGGGCCTTGGACATGAATGTAAACACCCAAGCTACACATTTATAGAGGTGAGGAGATAAGATCTGAGTGACTTGAGGTTAGCAAATACTTCTTAAATAGTCTAAAATTGCGGGCGGCAGAATGGTGAGCAGACTCGAAGCTTTTGCCCTCCAGAGAACGCCGCCAAGGCGATGCAAAGGGGAGCCAGAGAGAAACTGTTTTCAACCCGTGTGACAAACTAATTATTGTGTCTAGAATATATTAAGACCATTCATAACTCAGTAGGAAGATAAAGCACCCAAACTTAAAAGAACAAATTACTTGATCGAATTATTTCACCAAAGATCTATGAGTGACAAACAAGTCCAGGAAGAGGTTCAGCACCTTCTCTCGGGCTGTGCATCCACGCGGCACGCCCACACCTGCCAGCACTGACAGATGCACTGCTGAGGACGGTGCTGCCTGGACCCTTTACACACCACCAATGTGCATGGGTCCATACATACATAGGATCCGGCCATTACATAAAACGAAACTATTTCTGCGCAAATGCACGTGACTATCCACACTGCTTGAACTGGGCTATCCCAAACCAGAGACCGCTCAGGCGTCCACCTCATAAAAGCATAAATAAACCATGGTGGCAACATTGCAGCCTTGAAAATGAGTAATGGATTCTGTGTGCGGCGGTCGGGGTGTGGGCAACGTCAAGCAGTGGTTCCTCATGGGGCCACCAAGACGGGAAGAAGTGGAGGAGCAGGGGTGTGGCGAGGAGAGGGGCAGAGCAGGGGTGTGGCGAGGAGGGGGTGGTTTTGGTGACAGACATTTTCACTCTCTTGACTGTGCGATGACTCCAGTGCTAAGCACATAGTTAAAGTTCAACTGAGCCGTTTAAAACGCGGACAGTTAATTTTAATCAATTATAATTAAACACAGCTGGGGTGGGGGGTCAGGGGGCACCAACAAATCCCATCCACCAACAAATCCAGGCGCATTGACTGAGCTGTTCTGTCCAGATCCCAGAATCCCTCAAAGCCTACTGCCATTTTCCCACTCGACCATCACGCCTCTCCACACTTAGCCATTTCCTGTGGTTCTCAGTGTCCATGTCCCATAGAAGCACTGCTTGTACCCACCACAGTCACTGGCTCTTCCTTTAGTGCTGAGGTGCCTGTGGCCTCGCCTCGTTAGCTTTTCCTTGACTAACTCCAGCTCTTTCTTAGACTAAATATTTATTGGGATCTAGAGCTAGGCTTTTTATTCTATGATTTTTAATAACATCTAGGAAAATGCTTTGCATAAGGGAAGAGGCCCGTGACATTATCCGCCACATGTCAGCAGGGTCCAAGTAAAAGCTGTTACTGTTGACATGCAGAACTGTTTCCATGGTGTGCCCAGCCAGTCACTCTCATGACTTAACAGAATGCCTGGTGCGTGGTAGCAATGCCACTGAGTCTCACAGGCATTACACTGGGCAAAAGAAATCAGAGGCAAGTTGTGTGATTTTACTGTCAAAAGGTCTGAAGAGGCGAGGCTAGCCAATGGCGAGAGAGGTCGGCACAGTGGCTGTAGCTCTGGGTTACCGTGGGTGAGATAATGTACCGAGCCTAGCCTGCCAAAAACTCGTGTGTGTGTGTGTGTGTGTGTGTGTGTGTGTGTGTGTGTGTGTGTGTGTGCGCGCGAGCTGCGTTGCATTTTCTCTTTGTTGGTGCCTGCCTGAGTAATTACCCAAATGAGAACCACATAGTTCAATTAGCTGTCTCTTAAATATCTTTAATCTGAAAGTCTTCAGTCCATTGCTGACCTTGGAATTTTATGTTGAAGGGAGTTGGTTGTCCTACAATTCTCTGAAGTCTGGTTTCACTAATTACATCTCCCTGGCACAAGTAACATGTTCTTCTCTGGCCTGGGTTATGTGAAAGCTGTTTGTTCCAAATGTGTGCCCCAACAAGGCTCAGCTTTGGGGGCAACACAGAAGATGCACACTGTCAGGAGTGACATCAGCTTTGTGTGTATGTGTGGGCATGTTTCTATGTGTGTACTCTAATATCTGTGTATGTGTGTGTGCACATGGGTATACATACATGTGTCAGCGCACATGTGTGGAAGGAAGCCAGAGGTCAACGCCAGGTGTCTTTCTCAATCACGCCTCACCATTACTTTTTGAGCCAGGTCTCTCGCTGTATCGGGAGCTCATCACTTTGGCTGGACTGACTGGTCAGTGAGCACAAGGGAGCTGCTTGCCTCTGCCTACCCATGCTGGGATCACATAGTTACACCCAGATTTTAATGTGGGCTGTGGGAGTTGAACTTGGGTCCCTCTGCTTTTGCTGCAAGCCCTTAACAGCTGAGTCATATCCCCAAACGCAAGAGTGACGATGTGACATATGTAGGGCTTCCCTTTCCTTTGCTGACGTCATCAGGGGTTGCTCATCAGTGGTGGGGATGTGAAATGAGGATGAGGCGTTATTACCCTTTCTTTGTTGAGAAAATTACAGTACTTCGAGGAGAGCTTATCTTTTATCTCTTGAATCCATATATTTCCCGCCTCGGACAAGAGTACACATAAGAGAAATTCATGTTTATATCAAAGCTACTCTCATGAGAACGAACTCCATCCTTCAAGAAGACTTTAAGGCGCTCATGAGGATGGGACACGTGACTTAGTCACCCACTTAGACCTGGCCTCTGATGCTACTGTGCTACTTCACTGAGTTGTGAAGGCTGAGAATTTGAGCTCTGGTTATTTACTTGTTTGTTTTTCATATTTTCTTGTTTCTTTTTCAGGGGACAGTGTAATATGCTTGACCTTTTCTGTTTCCTAAGATTGTAGTGTACTTTGAGTTAGTGTTTTATTGGTTCAAGTAAAATTCCCTATGCAAACCCCAATGTATTTCTGCTTCTTTCTCTCCATAACACTCACAATTATGTGTAAGTCAGCATTTTAATCTTCTATCCACTATGCTTAGACCTGTACTTCTCCTGAGTTTTGGAGCAGGCAAGGAAGTCTTTGGAAGCATGGAAGAAGAGAGTGCAGACGTGAATTTGTACTCAGGCGATTTCTTCCTTCTCCTTTCTGTCCTTCTTATTCGCCCAGTTTCCCTTAAGTACCAGTAGTATAACATTCATAGCTAGAGCCTTAAGTGGGTGACATGATCAATTTAGTGCAAATAAAGTCACCATCAATTAAATCCTTAGCTCATTTTTTTTTTTTTTTTTTAGTCAGAATTTCACTATGTAGACCAGGCTGGTCATTAACTTGAAGTAATCCTCCTGCATCAGCCTCCTTGGATGGTGCGATCATAGGTGGAAGGCACCATACCTGATGGCTTTCAAAGAGATATTTAACCCAATATACAAGCTATGGCGCATCAGCCCCGTGGAAACGTTTTCCAGAAACCAGGACAGGGTTCCCACATACTTTCTACACTATAATCTTTAACTGTCTCTGTAGGCAAGCACTGAGGACGACATTTGCAGGCCTCAAGGGCTACATATTTTTTTTCTTATATTGTCATTTATATGTATGTGTGTATCGATGTATGTTTTAAGTGTTGGGGTGTGGAATATAGGCCAGAAAAAGACATCAGACCCCTGAAGCTGGAGATTAAGGTTTGAGTAATTTGAGAGAGAAATATTCCTGAGGCCACCAGAGGCCAAAAGGGCATCTGATCCCTGGAACCACAGGTGGTTGTGAATCATCACGTGGGGGCTGGGAACTGAACCTAGGTCCTCTGGGAGAACAGCCAGTGCTGCTAACCATGGAGCCACATCTCCAGCCTTAAAATGTACAACTCTTAAAAGCAAAGAGCAAGAGTGGTGTTCACCATGAAGGAACAGAACCAGAAAGAGGCAAACGGCACAAAGCTTAAATTATGTAACGTTATTTAGGTTCTGGAAAACTAATGCACATTAATACCATGTTGTATATATAACATTTGATGAGTGGGTAGATAAATAGAATTACTACTGAAAGAAAACACAAAAGAATAGCCAGGGGAAGCAATGGATATGGAGATATACTAACATATATACATACATACATACATACATACATACATACATACATACATACATGCTTTAAATATAAATAATACTAACTCAATGATAAAAGCACAAAATCTATTCTTGGCAATTTAGTTATGTTGATCATTGTAATTATATACTTTATTTTAAAAGTTATTTCAGTGGTTAGAGAGATGGCCCAGGGGTTTTCACACAGATCAATGGGAGATCCAAGCCCGTTGATGAGCTTCGTAAGCCTAGACACTGTGCTGCAGAAATGAGCACATTCCTCCTTAGGGGTCAACTATGGTCCTCACTAACTGAGTCAAGACTATCGAGACCCATGCATGGAGCTGGGAATGGGAACCACTCATCAGTCTGCTAATAACGAGTGCCAGCCTGGAGGTACAGTCAACAAAAGGGTGTCCCCAAGGGTCCATGTGTCTGCGCTCAGTTCAGACCTGAGGAAGTGAAGTCTAGAGGTGGAGAGATGGCTCAGCGTGTGAAATGCTTGTCACACACATCTGACAACCTGAGTTTGTTTCCTCAGAATGTGTGTACAGCCGGGTCAATTACACAACAGCTGTAACCCAACACCCTGCTTAGGGAGGTGGGAGATGATGATAGGAGAGACCCAGAAGCTCAAGGGACAGCTAGGTGTGAACAGGAATGAGCAAGAATGAAGACCCTGCCTCAAAGAAGAAGGTGAGAAGCAACACTCGAGATCTTCTTCTGAGCCCCATACCCATGCCAAGACTCTTGCACACCTGCACACGCATACAGGAACATGCCAGGAGGAGGAGCTGGGTAGAAGGAGGAGGATGGGAGGAGGAAGATGGGAGGAGGAGGAGGAGGATGGGAGGAGGAGGAAGATGGGAGGAGGAGGAG
>OU015745.1:1655317-1669593 GCA_907169655.1 Acomys percivali | reverse complement strand
CTGGCCCTCCCTGCACGCTGGCTTTTTAGTTTGCAGTGTGGCCTTCTGCAGTTGTGAGTCTGTCACCACAATGTCCTTACTACAGTCTAGTCAGTGCTAATGCCACAGATTTGCATCTCGAAAATGCTGAGCTGAACAAACCTTTTCATGTTACCCAGCCTTGGGTAGTTTGCTATAGCAATGTAAAACACATTACTACAACAGGGAAAAGGTAAATTTCTCTAAAAGATATGAGACAATTGCCATAAAGGAAGACTGTAGCCAGTTGCGGTGAAGCACTCCTGTAATCCCAGCACTCAGGGAGGCAGAGACAGGTGGATCTCTGTGAGTTTGAGGCCAGTCTGGTCTGCAAAGCAAGTCTAGGATAGCTAAGGTTATACAGCGAAACCTTGTCTTGAAGAAGAAGAAGAAGGAGAAGGAGAAGGAGAAGAAAAGAGGAGGGAGAAGATTGTTTCTGTTTGTGTGTGTGTGTGTGTGTGTGTGTGTGTGTGTGTTCAACAGCTGCCCACTCTGCCACCCAATCTGTCAGACAAGTGCTTATAAGTGGCAATTTAAATCCCAAAGATAAAGGGCTGGAGAGACGGCTCAGAGGTTAAGGGCACTGACTGCTCCTCCAGAGCTCCTGAGTTCAATTCCCAGCAAGCACATGGTGGCTCACAGCCATCTATAATGTGATTTGATGCCCTCTTCTGGCCTGTGGGTGTACATGCATAATAGTAAGTGAATAAATCTTTTTTTAAAATCCCAAAGTTAAAATATACTAAAGGAGTAAAAAAAAATTTTTTTAGTAAAATATTTTTAACTTAAAATTGGAACAAATATCAACTCCTTTATTTAATTTCTTGGCACACATCCATTCTTTTGTGTATTAGCATGCAAGTACCTGTGACAATCACAAACAATGGTAAGGAGAGGGGTTAGAACAGTCAACAGGCCAAGTTAGGCCCCTGTCCCAGACAAGCTCATAGGCTAGTGACCAAGAACTGACCATCGAATGAGTATTCACATGGCATTATGTTTAAGCAAAAATGATCTGATTGAAAAATAAGGTAGGGTAAAGAAATGGGCAATGGGGAAGCATAGTTTTGCATAAAGGACTCAGAAAAGGTACCTCCAATAAGAGCAGGAGAGTAGAGATCTGTATGAAATGAGTGAGACACAAGCATGTATGTTGGAAGCAAATTGCGTGAGGATGACTCAGTAAAAGACCTTGAGGTGAAAATCCACATTAGCAAGATTTTGAAAGAGCAAGAAGAGGTATCTCTCCATGTCTTTTCAATATGGTGCTTGAAGTTCTCGCTAGAGCAATACGACAGTGAAAGGAGATCAAGGGGATGCGAATTGGAAAGGACAAAGCCAAAGCGCCCCTGTTTGCAGATGATATAATAGTATCTATCAGGGCTCCCAAAAAATTCTACCAGAGAACTCCTACAGCTGATAAACACCGTCAGCAAAGTGGCTGGATACAAAATTAATTAAAAATCAGTAGCTTTCCTGTACGTAAGAGACAAACAGGCTGAGAAAGAAATTAAGGAAACAACACCCTTCACACTAGCCATGAATAATGTGAAGTGTCTTGGTGTAACTCCAAGCAAGCGAGTCAAAGCCCTGTATGACAAGAACTTCAAGTCTCTGAAGAAAGAAACTGAAGAAGATATCAGAGGGTGGAAAGCTCTCCCAAGTTCATGGATCAGTAGGATTAACATAGTAAAAATGGCCATCTTACCAAAAGCGATCTACAGATTCAATGCAATTCCCATCAAAATACCCACACAATTCTTTACAGACCTTGAAAGAACAAGTCTCAACTTCATATGGAAAAACAAAAAACCCAGAATATCTTTTTGTAAAGAAACCTCTACAACAAAAGAACTTCTGGAGATATTTCCATCCCTGGTTTCAAGCTGTTCTACAGAGCAAGAGTAATTTTTTAAAAACTGCACGGTACTGGCATAGAAATGGACTGGTCAATTAATGGAATAAAATCAAAGACCCAGAAATAAACCTACACACATATGAACACTTGGTTTTTGAAAAAGAAGCCAAAACTGTACAACAGAAAAAAGATAGCATCTTTGATAAATGGCGTTGATCTAACTGAATGTCTACATGTAGAAAAATATAAATAGATCCATATCTATCACCCTGCACAAAATTCAAAGTCCAAGTAGATAAAAGACCTCAACATAAAACCAGATACAGTAAATTAAATTAAAAGAGAAAGTGGGGGAAAGCCTTGAACTCATTGGCACAGAAAACAACTTCCTAAACAGAACATAAACAGCTCGGGCTCTAAGATCAACAATTAACAAACGGGACCTCTTGAAACTGAGAAGCTTCTGTAAGGCAAAGGACACTGTCAATAGAAAGAAACAGCAGTCTTCAGACTGGGAAAAGATCTTCACCAATCCTACACACAACAAAGGGCTAATATACAAAATATATACAGAAGTTCAAAAAATTTAAGACCAACAAACCAAATAATACAATTTTTAAAATGGGGTAAGAGCTAAATAGAATTATCAACAGAATCTTGAATGGCAGAGAAGCACTTAAAGAAATACTCAACATCCTGAGTCATTAGGGGAATTCAAATCAAAAGGACTCTGAGGTTCCATCTTACCTGACAGAATGTAAGATAAAAAACTCAAGTGGCAGCACATGCTGGCGAGGATGTGGAGAAAGGGGAGCACTCCTCCATTGCTGGTGGGAGTGCAAACTGGTACAACCACTTTGGAAATGAGCCTGGCATTTTCTCAGAAAAGTGGGAACAGTTCTACCTCAATACCGAGCTCTACCACTCCTAGGCATATACCCAAAAGATGCTCCACCATACAAGACACTTACTCAACTACATTCATATCAGCTTTATTCATAAAAGCCAGAATCTGGAAACAACCTAGACATTCCTCAACCAAAGAATGGATAAAGAAACTGTGGTACATTTACACAATGGAATACTACTCAGCTATTAAAAACAATGACATCATGAAATCTGCAGGCAAATGGATGCAAGTTGAAAAGATCATCCTGAGTGAGGTAACCCAGATCCAGAAAAACAAACATGGTATATACTCACTTATAAGTGGATATTAGCCATATAGTACAGGATAACCACACTACAATTCACAGACCAAAAGAAGCCAAGTAACAAGGAGGTCCTAAGGGAGGATGCATGAGTCTCTCTCAGAATGGAAAATAGAACAGACAGAGGAAGTAGTTGAAGAGAGGGAACAGGATAGGAGAGCAGTTCGGAGGGATATGAGGGTGGGGATGAGATGCAGGGAGAGGGCAGGAGGACAGAGAGCCTACAGAGAGAAGAGAATCCTGGGCAGGAGCATCTCTGAGACAAGGTGGAGACCCATCACAGCGTAGGCTCCTGGTAGGATACGTGGGTGATTCTATCTGAGACTCCTAATAGCAGGGGTCATGGAGACTGAAAAAGATGCTCTCTAACCAGACAGGGCTCCTAGTGGAGGAAGAGAAATACCAGCCCACCCACAAAAACTTTGACCCAAAATTTATCCTGCCTAAAAGGCATGCAGGGATAAAGATAGAGTAGAGGTTGAGGGAATGTCCAACCAATGCCTGGCCAAACCTGAGACCCATTCCAAGGGAGAGAGTCAACCCTGACACTATTAATGATACTCTGCTATGCTTGCAGATGGGAATCTAGCATAGCTGTCCTCTGAGAGGCTCCACCCAGCAGCAGATTGAAATAGATGCTGAGACCTCCAGCCAAACACTGGGCACTGGGAACCTTGTGGAAGAGTGGGGGAGAGGAGAGGACAGGAGCTCCACAAGACGACTAGCAGAGACAGCTAACCTGGGCCCAGGGGCCTTACAGAGACTGAATCACCAACCAGGAACCAGCCATGAACCGGCCTCAGGCCCTCCACACGTAGGCAGCCAGCGGGCAGTTTGGTCTTCATACCCTTCCCATAATAAGGGGAGCAGGGGCTGTCTCTGACAAGGACTCTGTTGCATGTTTTTCGGTCAGTTCTCCCTGGTGGGTCTGCCTTGCCAGGCCACCATGGGAGAGGATGTGTGCATTCCTTAAGTGACTTGATGTATTGGCGTGGGTTGGTGGTGGGAGGGGGCTCCCCTTTTCTGAGAAGTAGGCTAGAGGGGAGAGGAAAGAGAGAGGGAAGATAAGACAAGCGAGGAGAGGAGGGAGGGGATTATGATTGGTGTGTAAAGTGAATAAAAATAATTTTGTTTTAAAGAGAGGGTAAAATGCAATGAAATCAATGCAGGTTGTAGAATTCTGGAGAAGCCAAAGCAGTGCCTTCTAACCAACCTCTCTTGGTGAGCTCAGGGCTGGACTGGAAATAGAAAAGACTACGTGTGGAAAGTCTCTGGCGCATGGAAGATATTCAACCAAAGATCAACGTTCTCTGAACACCATCACCCCTCCTCAGGTCTGGTGTTCACTAAGTCATCTCAGGACACACTAAACTAGCCACACCTCACTTTGCCTGTGTAAACCTCCCAGTGGGAAGGCAACTGCAGCTCTGACGTCTGCCTTTCCCAAACCCAGTGGCTTCAGGTGCCCCTTTGCCCACAATTGATTGCAATGACCACAACCCACAAAGGAGTCTACACGCTACCTTCTTCACTCTTGTACATCCAAGTGGTTGGGGTTTCTCACCCCCTACTCCCTTCCTTTTTTTCCTAAAGGAGGTGTGTGGGTGTCTGGTCATCTGAGTCTAAGGTTCCAACCAGAATATAAATAAAATCCTGCTCTCGGTCAGAAGAAGCCAGTGTCAACTGGTGCACACCAGTCTATGCTATGTACCTATAACCCTTGGAAGCCGTTGAAATCTATTCTCACTTGGCACTTCCAAAACCATCAGAATAAATACGCCGTGCTTGTTCTAAATGGCCCAGTTGAGTTAATCCCTAGTTCGTACATATGTATTTTGTTGTACATGGCAGAGTGTTTGGACAAATCAGTTCAAGAATATGCATTTACCTAATTTGTATTGCTATTTTGTGTGTATAGGTGTTTGGCCTGCAGGGATCTCTGTGCAACATGTGTGTGCTTGGTTCATAGAGGCTGGGAGAGGGTTTAGGGTTTCAGATTCCCTGGAACGGAAGATAGTTTGTGAGCGAGCATGTGGGTACTAGGAACTGAAGCCAAGTCCTCCAGAGGAACAGCTAGTGTTCGTAACTGCTGAGCCATCTCTCCAGCCCTTTGCCTAAGATGTTTATATGGTGTGGTTCAACCTTAGCCACACAGACTTCTAAGTCCATCGTGACGTCTGTTAATTTTTCACAGTTGAAGATGTTTCCTTTGAGCAACAGAGTCTTGGTGCTAAAGAGTAAAACCTGAACATGTCGCAGGTCCCAGGACAGGGCCAGGGGGAGATCTGCCAAGATGTGTAGTTAAGCAAGGCATGCCTCGTTTCCAGACGATGAAGAAAAACCAGAGTCAGGCTGAGGTTTGCCTGCCTGCCTACAGCCACGGTCAGGAGCAAGCGTGTGTCTTCTCTCTTAGCTATTGGATTGGGTGCACCGTGAGCGTGTGTGAGCAATTTCAGAAACAATGGGAAATTTACAATATGGCGTAGGTGCAGCCAGGAAACAACAGCAGCTCCTGGGGCCAGCAGCCAGGAGCCCTCTGTCTCATCCCCCATCTGTCAGTTGCGCTAGTGGGGAGATACGCATTGTTCAACGTGGTTAGTATGCTCCTTTAAAGCTCCAAAATTAAAACTGTATCTCATTTGTATGAATTATCAAGACCTAGTCACAGTAAAACTGATGCTAAATTTGAATTAGTTTTATTTCCATGGTGAAGCACCCAAGAGTCTCTCATAAAAATGACTAGAATTCTTCCCTTTTAATGCAAAGATAGAAGGTCATTTGTGAGAAATAACCTGCTCATTTCCTGTTCCAGTTGCTTCCATCCTGTGGCTCTCTTTAGTGCACTCGTTTAATACCAAGCCCTGGTCCACTTGATGCAGTGCCCTACAACTCAAAACCTCTCTGCCTTAGGGCTCGTGTCTGTGTCTGTGGCGGTCGCCTCACCTCCTTGGTGTTTGTCTTGGAACATCCGCAGAGCAAAAGCAGAGAGTTTATGCTCTTTTACCTAATTTGTTTTTTTCTCATTTCCTTCCTCCCAAACTCAGAAGAAGACAGGAATATTTTGAAACTTTTTTTTTTTTTTTTAAAGAAAATGATCTGACCTTAAACAGCTCTTTAGGGGGGATCCTTCCTAGGCAGAGGTGCGTGTGCAGTTTTCCACATGCAGCCAAGATTTCAGGGTAGGGAGAAAGAACTCATTGCACAAAGCAGCATCAGTTCCCTGGTGAGGAAGCCTGCTAGTGCTGTTAACAGTCGGGTTTCACTGGCCCTTAAAATGACACCCATGCTCATTGGTTTCCAGGGTAACGAATGTAGCTTCCACTTTAACAGCTGGACCGGTTCTCTTACAATGAAGCCCTCACTAATAGAATGCTAAGGCCTTCCGTGAGCCAGCCTGGCCCTTTCTGCTGCCTTGCCTCTGATGACAATGAGCTTTTAAGAACACTACATTCAGCAGGGGCGTGGCGGTGCACGCCTCTAATCCCAGCACTCGGGAGGCAGAGGCAGGTGGATGACTGAGTTCGAGGCCAGCCTGGTCTACAAAGCGAGTCCAAGACAGCCAAGGCTACACAGAGAGACCCTGTCTCAAAAAACAAAAACAAAACAAACAAGAACACTACAGTCGTTTGTTTACTCTGTGTGCATGGACATGCAGATGGGGCCAGAGGACAGCTTGCAGGGCTGGTCTCTCCTGCCACCGTGTGGGCCCCAGGGATCGCACTCGGCCTTTTGGTGTCATTAGTGGCTGAGCCCTGGCAGGGGGCCTTTAATGTGCTCAGACTGCCCTTGGTGTCTGGCTTAAACACCCATCCGTGATCATTACTACTACTACTACGCTGTTTGAATCCTATCAAACTTGACTGAGGCAGCACTTCGACCTCTTGGATCTGAGAAAGGGCCTCTCCTCTACTCCCAGACACCCCACACTTTCCTCATCTCATCAGGCCTGGCCTGTGAGTAACTCACCTCACTTTACCCTGTTGAGGTCATAATCACTGAGCAAGCAGGTTCCTTATCTCAGTGGGTCACCAGTAAATCCTCAGTAATGAGCACAGGCACAGAGAAATGACGATGTATAGTCACTGTTGTGTCGATAAGTGATTCAGTGGACATGGTCTGCAGACTCCCCGAGGCCTCCGACTGCATGCACTGCCATTCATATTCTTAAAAGTTAAAAATACTAATGAGAGTCACAAGTATTGGTTAGGACAATGAAATAATACCCAACTTTATCAGGTGGATGGAAGGAGTGTGCCAATCACTGGCAAACACAACGTAATCCAAATAGGTGTTGCTATTATCTGTCCATCACAAAGGCACACGCTGACGCAAAGGGAGGCTCACTCAAGTCTCCGTGTTTGGGAAGCAGGTAGAGGGATCTTGACCTGAAGCATTTGCACTCATGAAGCTATGGAATCACACCTTTTCAGTGTGCCTGTTTATTGTGTGGGATGCTTCTATGTCTGGACTGGTTTCTAACCAGTCACCGTCTGAAGCGGAGATAATTGTCTCTAAGGTTCTCACACTTCAGTGTGCATGTGCGAGACTGAGGAACTTGATTCAAGAAGAAGAAGAAGGAGAAGGAGAAGGGAAGAATAGATGATAGATAGGTAGATAGATTAGAGATAGATGATACATAGATAGATAAATTATAGATATAGATAGATAGATAGATAGATAGATAGATAGATAGATGATAGTAGACGATTCTATAGATGCTAACATACATGCACATCACACATACTGGAGCATTGTCTAACATACAGTATGCCCTATGCAAAAGTTACTGTGACTCTGAACTCTTTCTCATGAAACCTAACGTGGAATCTACACGTGGGAAGCCAATGTCAGAAACGCCCCTGCTTTGACCTTCCCCCCAGTGTCTTCACACCCTGTGGTGCTCCCTGAGATTTCAGAAGTTCAAAACCCCCACTTTAGGAGGGTCTCTCTGCAGCCTGGTCCTTTCCTCTGAGAGCCAGACCCCAAACTTAAGCAGTTACTCACCTGTGCTGTCACTGTCCATCCAATGGGACTACAAGGCTAACAAGCATCCCTAACCCCCTATTCCTGAGCAGTTTTGCCTCTATAACCAACCTTTCTCATTGGCCATGAAGCTAAACCTTTGAACACCTCCTGACTCTTACTCTGTATTTACTCTGACCTGCTTAAAATCCTCCCACTTTCTTCCACAGCAAGACAAAAGTTCCACCTGCTATGGTTACTCACAGACTCACGTGACTTCCCATTCTCCTGCCCCCTTCCCCTTTACAATCCCCCCCCCCCCCCCCCAGTGCTCTGTACTTGATATTCCTTTTCTATTCCAGCCAAATGCATTGCAGCAAAACCGTCACCACCATCTGGCAACCTGTGGGCTTTGCTTTCTGCCAACTCTCGTGGCCTATGAGCTGTCCGGTCGTTTTGCTGTGCAACTTAAGGGTCTACTAAGACTCTTAGTTAAGACTCTTGTCTGTTGGATAAGTGCTCAGAGGCAACCAGAAGGCAGCTAAACGGTTCACTTAGCAAAGGAATGAAAGTGGACATGGCATAAGATTTTAAGCTAGAGTATCTTGATTAGACTTTCACTTTAAATGGATCCTTTTTGTCACTCCTATGCAGAATAACTTACTCCCAGTTTTACAAGCAAGCAATTTTATCATTTAGAAATTTGGGTAAACAAATGTTCCTAAGGAAGGAGCCAAATCCTGGTTTTCTAAGCTCAACCTCACAATAACCACTTATTCTTGGAAAGGAATGGACTTTCTTAGACTAAATTTGTTTGTTCTTAGTTTATTCATAAAATACAAAAATGCCTACCATGTGCTTTACTGGGTTCGGTGAACTTAGAACCAATGGCCACTCGGTCCACCTGCCCGCGAGTCCAGTCTTGTGTGCTGATGAGCTCTAATCTGGCCTCCAGCCAGCATCCATTCTCCTGGCTGCCTTCTTGTCTTTCCCTTTCTGCTCTCCCTGGTTTGAAGGGTGAGGCTGGGGAGGCACAGAACCAGCCTTTGGCTTTGTTTGGAAATTGCCCATGTTTTAGATTCAGAGAAGCCTGGCCATTCCTGTGGTGGCTAAATTGCGTTGGAAGACAAGGAGGAAACTGACCGACACTTCCACTTGACGTGGTTTCTACCTCATGAGCAAGAGCTCGAAGGATTCCGTTACACACCCCCATCACAAAGTTCCAGAAGAGCCAGGACCAGTGGAGCTGGGAGCCTCACCCTAAAGGAACACTTGTACAAAACGCTCCATTGGTGGCTGGAGCACTGAATGGAAGGACAAAGAAGAGAAGGGCGCATTTTCAGGGGCTTAAGCATTTTCACACTGCATCGTCTCTAAAGCCGTTGCTTTAACCCCGAGAGTAACAAGGACAGTGTGAACCTAAGGATTATTTTGACTAATCGAAAGATGATCTTCCACTATAAATAGCACTGGGCCTCATAACAGATGCATAAGAAATTCAGCAGTGGAAAAATCATGATTAATAGCACTAAACACTTAAGTAGCATTTGGCTTTCTCAGACCACATTTGTTTTAACCTTGTAAGAACCCTGTGGTTAAAGAGGCGGCAGATACCCAGGTGTCAGACAAGGGAACTTAAGCACAGGAGGTTAACAACTCACATAAAGTATTGGTGGTGCACGGGGACCGAAGCCGCGGCTCCAACCTGCCAGCCTCCATCCCTCTCTCTAAGTTGCGCTCACGTGACAGCCGGAGCCTGTAGCTCAGTTGGTAGAGAGCGGGCTTAGCATGCAGGGCGTCCTGGCATTTTGATCCACATCCCTACCTAAACTAGGCACAGTGATGTGAGCCTGCCCTCCCGACACTCAGGGAGTGCACACAAGAGGACTCTGTCACAGAGAGGGTAGGGTAGTGTCGTAGTGCTGTGAATCCACCCTTGGGGAAGCAGCCTGTGACGCATGCTGTTGTGTTACTTTGAGGGAGACTGCTCGCACCATCGAAGCGCATGTCATGAGAATCCAGAACATGAATATGAAGAATGCGCTCTTGCCTCCTGCCTCCTCAGGCCAAAGCTCACACACAGAGGACTCGTCTCTGCCCGTTCAATTGTGGTTTCGTGTGTCTGAGCTATCCAGTTCACAGTGAAACCCCTCAGACTTACCTGATGAAAGTTACTTGGTGCCCCGTGGCAGCTGACTTTCTATAGCACACAGTAGGACAGCACATGAAGTGTTTTTAGTTCACGTGTTTTAAGAGCATGGCTCTCCCCATATCCCTAGAGATATACACTGCAAGTTTCTCATTGGAGCTCAGCAAAGATGCCACATTTGTATGTACATAGGAGACTTTATTCTAATCTCTGCCTTTTGCTATACAGAAAAAATACATGAAAACTCATAAACTGATTTTACTTTCTTTTCAGCTATAATTTATTTTAAATCAAATACCCTGGCTGTCAAGTAAACACATTAATTTCCCAGTGCTACTGAAAGCAGTAGTAGTCCTGTGACGTATTTGGCTTTACTCATCCTCATTTAAATAGGATGAGCTCTGACAGACAGACACGGACCAACTGTTCGTGACCACTAAGCCGTGAGTCCTTCACCACTATGTGGTCATTTAGTCCTGTGGGGTAGGAAGTTCTACAGCTGTTTCTTTACAGGTTTGAGTTCACAGGTTGCACACTTGTCCCTGAAGCACAGTGAAGGTGTTGGACCAACCCCAAGGAACTCCTCCATGCTGAGAGCTGGGGAAAACACTCAGGAGGAGGCTAAGGACGCCCTGCGCCACCAGTGAGGAAGTGCGCGGCCCTTACTGAGGTTTCTCACAGCACCTCCCTCCGCCCCCCTCCCCGTTTTCTTTTCTTACAGTGTGCCAATATGTATTGGGGGTGTTTCTTTTATAACTAAAGACAGCTCTCTAAGAGTCCCTGAGTTCCATTCCCAGCACCCACGTGAAGGCACGGTCCCAGGGGATCAAGTCTGGCCTCAGAGTGTACATGGTACACAGATATACATATAGGCCAAATGCCAATACACAAAAATAACACAATTTTAAAATATTATACCTGATACAATTTTTAGACAGAAGTACCGCTTGCTAGATAAAATAAAAAAGTAATCTTGGCTGTCTTATGATTAGCTCTTCTTTAATTTTGCCAAAGTAACCAAGCAACTAACAGAATGCTTTTCTACTCTGATATCAACTCACATATTTCTCCTAATCCCCTTGCTATTCCCTGGGGTCCAAACTTACCACCTCTGGACACCAGAGGCAAGTCTTCTCCCAGCACAGATACGGAAGAGTTAGGCACTTCAGACACATGGTGACTGTGGTCATTTCAAACAGGAAAAGTTTGTTTTAATCTGTTATCTCTTTGTTTCCCTTCAAAACAGTCCAAGGTACCGCTCATAAGGCAACCCAGGCATCTTGCCCAGAGGTAACACTTCAGAAACCGACAGTGCTAGCTCGCTCTGTGGCAGAGGTCTCCCATAGGAGTTGTTTATGGGCAAACACTCCGACATGTGGCGGCCTCCAGAACTGGGACTCACAGGCGACCGTACAGCCGGTGCAGAGTCACAAGTCTAAAATCAAGGAGCCTCACAATATTAAACCCCCTAACCGCTGGCTTCCTCCTTTCCCCAAATGACTTTTAGATCATAGGATGTGAAACGCTATCTCGGTTATTCCGCTCTGTAGCTTTGGTCAAGACCAGCGTGCGGTCAGTGGACCCAAGGTATCTGCATTTAACCTCTCCTGTATGCTGGAGACAACAGCATTTCCATGAGGAAACAGAGCGTACAGGCTGACTTCTGAGGGCATAGGTAGTCTGTGTTAAAAATGCCAAGTTCTATTTTTTGCTAGAAAGCAGCCATGGACAATTCTTAAATAAAACTATATGTTTCAGTAAAAACTTTAGCCACAAAATTAAGCAGTTGATCGTGCATGGCCCACAGTTTACAGCAAGTCAACTCCTTCCACAGGCTGTTGCTTCTCTGTGCATCTGCAGCTCCTGCAAGCCCCGTGCCAGCATGTCCTAGCAATGGCGAGGAAGCAGCAAGCCAGATCTTGGAGTTTGCTGCCCTCTACACAGCAGAGCAAGGAGGGAGTTTCTGCTCCTAACTCACGAGAGAGCAAATTCTAAAACCCAGTTCTAACTAGCTTCTGGGGATCAGACCTCTGGCAATTTGGTTCGCATCCCTTAAAAACAGACAGAAATGAATGTGGGTAAAAATATGATGGATATTGTCCCAGAACAAAAGAGTAAAGGAAAGAGAAGAGGAGAGAAAAGAGGAAGAAAAGGAAATGTAAGAAGCCCACCATCCGGGCTGGCTTTGTCCCCATGTGTGGACAGACACTAACCACTCTGAAATTTCAGACTGAGTTTCTCCAGGGAACAAGAAGGATTTTGAAGGCCCCAGAAAAGCTTAGAAATCTCTGGGGGTGGAAAGAGATGAAAAGATGCACGCTGTATTTTTTTTTAAGTGGACGCTATCATTACTAAGTAATTCTACACTTGGCTGAATTATCAGCCTAGCTGTGACTGGAACCTAACAGGAGCCAACATAATTATTCAGCGTGCCAGAGATATAGTTAAAAGAGCAAAGGATAGATAAAGAGAGCGCATCTCATGTCTGGAGGTATGTCAGCAGTTAACAGAATGTGTCCTTTGGTTTCCAGCACCCACTTCAAGCAGTTCATGACCTCCGTTGCACCTTCAGTGATTCAGTGCACCCTGCTGGCCTCCAAGGTAACTGCACCCACACAGTGATCCTATGCATGCACACATAAATAGAAATTACATATATGGGGCTAGGAGGATGGCTCTGTAGTTAAGAGCACTTACTACTTTTGCAGAGGACTTAGCCTCCATTTTTTTCAGCACCCACATGGCAGCTCACAGTCTCTTATTGTGGCCCCAGAGGATCCGATACCCTCTCCTGGCCTTCTATGCCCCAGACAGATAGATGTTGTGCGTGTGTGCACACACACACACACACACACACACACACACACACACACACACACGCAAGCAGGCACGCACGTGCGTGCAGACAAAGCACCAATGAACATGAATTTTTAAAGAACTAAAATGAATTATTAATGTGAAGAGCTAGCTGTGTAAGCGTGTACAAGCTTCAGGGTGCTGAGCAGAACAACAGGGCGGCCTCACAGACAGCTAACGTTACGAAATGAAACAGAACAGGACAGAACAGCGCCGCATGCTGCGTGGGGTCCAGAGCTGCCATCAGTGGTCCGTGGTGTTGGCTGGTTCTCCCTATGTCACAGCTGCATTCCAAAGTGTGGTCTGAAGGCTGAGTCATTTGAGCCCAGAGCAAATCCTAAAAGAGTCTGTCTCTGTGTGGAGAGAGACTTGCAAGCAGGTCAGCGGTCTCTGTGTGTGCCTGCCGAGACCCAGAGGGAGCCTGACCTTGAGGAACACCTCGAGCCAGCTTGAGGCAATGCCAGTGGCCTCCCTCCTGCCTTGTTCCACTTAACCAGTAAATTTCCACTTACAAAACCAAAAAAAAAACCAAATTACTCCTTTGAGTTCTTCTCTCTAGTAGCTTCAGCATAAACATGAAATGAAATAATGTGAAAGTTAGGAAATTTCTCCTAGCACTTTGATACCCAACCCTGAGGTAGAAGATAAGCCACCAAATATAAATAAGTCAGTTAGTGCAAGTCAGCATACAAATTAAAGGCATAAGCAAGTATATAATGTGGGTCTAAAAACTAAGCAAATCACCACATACGTTACATATTTGTCTGTTTGATTGATTTTTGTTTTGTTTTTTGCCTTATTTTTCAAGACAGGGTTTCTCTGTGTAGCCTTGACTGCCCTGGAGTCACTTTGTAGACCAGGCTGGCCTCGAACTCACAGAGATCCATCTGCCCCTGCCTCCCGAGTGCTGGGATTAAAGGCGTGCGCCACTACACCCTGTGCATACATTATATAAGTGCTGGGATCCAGGCAGGATTATGCCTCATTTTGAATTCTTATAAACATCTAAAGTATTTCCCAAGTTTGTGCTTCAAAACTGTCAAAGTCTTAGCAATTTCTGTGATGTTTAGATTATTCAAAGTCTTTAAAGTTATCACACGATAAAACATTTCAAGAAGCACTTATGCTGCTGAGCGCAGTGGCGCACGCCTTTAATCCCAGCACACAGGAGACAGAGGCAGGTAGGTCTCTGTGAGTTTGAGGCCGGCCCCTTCTACATAGT
>OU015745.1:1637824-1655307 GCA_907169655.1 Acomys percivali | reverse complement strand
GGCATCCTGACACACATGTGGTGGTGCCATGGCATCCTGACACAGCTGCAGGATAAACAGTGTGCTTAACTATAATAAATTATTCCCTGCAAACCCAAAGCTGTAACATTTCTAGACGACTCATATGATAATACCTATGAAAGCTTAAGGTAGCAAAGAATGCTTTAGGCCTAGATTAACATCCAAGGAACAACATACTAGACGTCAGGTTTTCTTCATCAAAAAGCCTCTTTGTGAAAATCATTAAGCAAGTCAGAGGTGGGAGGAAATACTTTCATCACAGTCTCCTGGTAAGGGATTTAGAATCAAATTATTATAGAAACAAAAACCCAGGAGCTGGAGAATTGGCCTATTTGGTATGACGACCTGGGTTCAGATCCGAAGAATCCACATCAAAAGCTGCGCTTGGTGGTGTGAGCCAGTGATCCCCTTCCTAAGAGGAAAAGACAGCAGAGTCTCTGGAACTTGCTGGTGAGCTAACCTTCCCCAAGCAGTGAGCTCCAGGTTCAATGAGAGACCCTGGCTCAAAACATAGGGAGAGGGAGTCAGTTAGATGGCTCAGGGGTAAGATGCTGGCTGCCAAGGCTGATGACCCCAGTTCAATCCCCAGGCCCCACATGGTAGAAAAGAATCAATCCCCACAAGTTGTTCTCTGACATCTACATGTATGTAAGTACACACACACACACACACACACAGTACATGTATACACATATAAAAGTATGCACACTAAACAAATAAAATTTTAAAAAAGGAAGATGAAAGATGAGGTTGACCGAGGAAGGCACCTGGCACTGACGTCTGAGCTACAGACACACATGTGAACACACCCTTATATACATGAATACATATACACATACATCACATATGCACAAACACAAAAATAACCTCAATAACAGGATAATAAACAGATTATAACATATAGGATTAAAAAGAATCCATGTTTTAAATTGGCAAAAGTCAAGTGTGGATACTTCATTTCAAAGATATGTACAAGTGGCCAAAAAAACACATGGGAAATGCTGTGTGTTGTCGGGAACTGGAGAAAGGGCTTCAAAATGGCCGGATGCCTGAAGATAGTGCGTGTGATACCTGGAACTCTTCCCATGCCTGCAAAGCCAAGGGCAGGAAGAGAGAACGAAATGTGGGAGGTAGATAGATGATAGATAGATGATTGATAGATAGATAGACAGATAGACAGACAGATAGATAGATAGACAGGTAGATGATAGATAGATAGATAGATAGATAGATAGATAGATAGATAGATAGTTGGATGGATGAGAGGACTTGAGGCATCAGGTCCACTGCATTAACCCACTTGAAATGTGTCTTGCTCACGCTTTCTGTTAATATAGATGGGCACTCTTACTTCTCAGTTGCTTGATTGATTTCAGTGGCTCTTGGGTCTGCAACACTGACTGGCTTCATATATTTGTTGAGAAGACTAAAAGAGCTTATAAATGTGAAATGTTCTATGTCCTGAAAAGGTCATCCGAGCAGACTCCAGACACCCAATAATAACTATCAGTCGCAAGGTAGTAAGTCTTCCTGAAATAGAATGGCAAATCACACAATTAGGACATCATGTGGAGACATAACAAAGTTGGGTGATTCTATTTTCTAGATTTTGTGAGTTTTCCTGGTACTCTCTGTATCAATTCTTCAGATACACAGCTCTGCCCTGAAGTTTCCCGCAGTGAAATCATCCCACATTGTACCATCAGGGAACACTACCATTGCTCATGTTGTGAGCCTGTGGCCTTTGCAGTGGCACCTGACAAGAGCACCAGGGGATGTGATTGACAATGTCCAGCATTCACCAAGTGTTCACCAAGACAGGCTTCCGACTCACTGCTGGGTGCTGGCCGAAGACATCTGGAAAGAGGAACAGCGAGTGATCCCTATTTTCCAAGAATTAAAGCAAGGTGGAACATTTCCGAACGGAGCCTGGATGTTATTCCTAAGATCTGGGCCACATAAGGTTAGAGGCGTATTGATTTTCAGTTTCAGGATAAATTGGCCATCTCTGGCCTTTCAGGAAAACAACCACAATTTTAAGTGATGAATAACAGATGGCACAAACTGAAGCCTCCGTTAGAAAGCTCCAAGCAGCTTAACTGTCAAGGTAGCCACAACCACTGTGTCCTGCCACAGACTGACGGAAGAATGACAAACGCTCTAATGTGGTGAAGATGAGCCCAGCTGCTCCTCGTGGGCAGAGAGCCGAAGCGATCGCGCTTGCCACATTCCAGGGCGGCCTCAAAGCTGGGCAATCACATGTTGGAATCAGGTTCAAGAAGAAACAAACATTTCAAAGGTTTCCTGAGAAGAAGTCCTTTATGGTTGTAGCCATCCCTAGCGGACCCGAAAGGATGGGTGTAGATTTACCTTGGTGCAGTCTTCTGCCTCTTTCTGTGCCTCTTCTTCTTTTTCAGTAGCTTGTTTCAAACCGCAGCCTGAAAATTATGTCCTCCCAATTGAAACGTGGCTTCCTGTAGGGATTAAGAGGGCTAATAAGAGCCGCTCAGCTACTAAGACTTAGACGGTTCAGTAAGCGTACAAGGCTGGCATAGAGTGCTCTAAAAGCTAGGTTCATGAGGACCCTCCCTGACACCACATAAGCAGGAAGTCATCCCTCGGAAAGAGGAGACTCTCCATGGAGCTGGATGCAGGTTGTGTGAAAGCTCCCAGGATCACCTTTTGCAAAGTAGCAGCCATGCTAGGATGGAGCTGAGATTCACCTGTGTGCCCTGTATGCATCCCTTTGGCCATGATCCCCTAAGGAACCCAAATAAGCTCATCAGTTCACCGAGATAGACTTGGGCAAAACTTTAGTCTGTCACGGGTCCCTGTGTTCAGGGAGTACACTGGCTGGTATCTCCCTGGGAAGTGTATGCTTACTACTATGTACATATGTTCATACTAAGTAATGAGTAAGAATGGCCTGTTGGACTATTTGTCTGGCAAGTGTACTGACAGTGGCTGGATTTCAGGCGTAGACGGCAGGTTGGAAAGACACGTTCAGCTCAGAGCAGCTTGTTCACGTAGTGCTTGCTAATGTCTTCTCTTTGAGCAGCTTCCTTTTATAGGTAGTAACAAAAGGTAGAGATCAGTGTTAGGAAGACGCTCTGACGTTGGGCATCAGGGGACGGGCCACTTACCTTGGGCTTTTGCACAGGATAGACAAACTGAATTGACCGTTTTGGCACAAGCAACAGTTCCCTGTGTTGTTTTCTTCTTCTTCTTCTTCCTTCTTCTTCTTCTTCTTCTTCTTCTTCTTCTTCTTCTTCTTCTTCTTCTTCTTCCTTCTCCTCTTCCTCCTCCTCCTCCTCCTCCTCCTCTTCTTCTTCTTCTTCTTCTCCCATGCTGTGGATCAATTTTGGGACCTCATGCATACTAGGCAGGTGCCTTCCACTGAGCCACAACCCATTCCTCCTGAATTCCCTCTCTTTTCATATAAAGCTCAACAGGGGTTGGGAGCAAGCGGTACCTCTGTGCCCTGTGAGCTGTCATAGGGCAGTGGCGGCCCTAGGAGACCAGAGCTCTGCTCAGCATCCTTCCCCTTGACGCAGTAAGAATAAATTCTGTTCCCTCCCACTGGCGTTATCTGGCACTCTGCTTCATTTCTTTAATAAAGGAAGAAGCACTGCCCACAACTTCACGTCACCAGACTCTCCATGGACTATCCCCGCAACAATTCTGCTTCCAAACACCACTGAGCTGATTTCCACAGCAAAACGACTCAGCCGCATCCCAGTGTCTGTCTTCAAACAGTAGACAACGCCAAACTTGCCGTGTAGGATGTGGTTTTCCCTATAAAGTCATACTTTAAGATAAAGTTGAATTTATAAATTAGGAACAACGTGCGGTTAGGAATAATGCCCTAGACTGTCGCAGCCTTGGCATATAGTCTCCTTTCCTTACTCAGCCGAGAAGGTGAATGTTTCCATGGGAAAGGTGCACAGCAACTTTCTCTTCACTGCGTCTGAATGTCTGGCATCACCACCTTTGCACTAACAGTGAACAAACACTGTCTACAGTCACATAACCAGCATGCCTCCAGGTAACTAGGGGAGGCTAGCGTGCACAGCACGCACAACCAAACAAGCATCACACACCAGGCAAGGTGGAGAAGAACAGTGACGGATTGTGCAGAAAAGTCTGCCATGTGAGGCTCATGAGTTGCCTAGTTCTGGGATTTCCCAAGTATTCTTGGACCATGGTTGACAATGGTTTCCTAAAATCATGGAAAGTTAAAGTGCATTGAGCGGGTAGAGGACCACACCAGTGACCATTCATAGTCTCGTGAATTAACAACTTTGAGTAACTTTGTCTTGACATAACTGTGTGTAAATTAGTTTATAATTAGAATCACCATCCATACTTAATCCATTACCTTATACTATCAGCTGTAACTCTTTAAATATACATTTCCTATTTGTGTGCAAGAACTTGGAATTATTTCCCCTCCCCAAATCGATACAGAAATATGGGGAATCTCCTCAGAAGGTCGTGGTCGCTGGAATTACTAGTATCTCTGGAAATTTCCATGAATCAATGTATGTAAGACCACTATGAAAATGTATTTGCTGTGTAAAGAGACACACCAGGATACATGTGCCTGCCTGGCCCACACATGTGGACCCTGCATGCCAGGAGGGGCACAGGTGGACTCTCAGGAAAAACAATCAACGCTGGCGTCAGACACTCGCTAGAAGTCTCATCTTTGGAAAGTGACCTCATTTCTCCAAAAACCTTGGCTTTCTTAGGTGCAAAGTTGAGTCACTGGACTGGTGAACCACAAAGACGTCATACCGTGGCAGGTGATGCACTTTATGTACAGAGCTGGAGGTGATTTTCAGTTTATGGAAGAAAAATGGGAAGGAATAAACGTGTTTTTTTTTTCATTAACTATTTTATTTACTTTGAATTGCATCCTGGTTGGAGCTTCCCTTTCTCCTCTCCTCCCAGTCCCGCCCTCTCACCTCACCTTCTCCCATCCCTACTCTCTTTTTCCTCAGAGAAGGGGAGGGCTCCCGTGGATGTCAACCAGGATTGGCATATCACGTTGCAGCAGGACTAAGTGCATCTTCCTCTGTTGAGGTTAGGCAAGGCAGCCCAGTTAGGGGAAAGGGATCCAGGGGCAGGAAGCAGAGGCAGAGGACCAATCTGCACATCTGTTACACACGTGCAGAGTGCCTACGTCCATCCCACGCATGCTCTCTGGTTGGTGGTTCAATCTCTAGGAGCCTCTATGGGTCCAGATTAGTTGATTCTGTAGGTTTTCATGTAGTGTGCTTGACCTCTCTGGCTCCTTCAATCCTTCCCCGACTCGTCCACAAGGTTCCCTGAGCTCTGTCCAGTGCTTGGCTGAATCTGTTTCCATCAGCTGATGGATGAAACCTCTCAGAGGACAGTTTCTCTCAGAAACCTCTCTGCAACTATAGCAGGATATCATTAATAGTGTCAGGAGTAGGCTCCCTCTCATGGCATGGGTACCTGGTTGGGCCAGTCATTGGTTGGCTATTCCCTCAATTTCTGCTCCATCTTTATCCCTGCACATCTTACAAGCAGGAAAAATGTGGGTTGGAGATTTGGTGACTGGGTTGGTGTCCTCATCCCTTCGTTAGAAGTCTTGCCTGGTTATAGAAGGTAGCCCTTTCAGGTTCCATACTCTCAAATGCTAAGGGTCTTAGCTAAGGTCACCTTCATAGATTCCTGAGAGTTTCCATTTTCCTAGGTTTCTAGCTCATCCCAGAGATATCTCACACACACACACACACACACACACACACACACACACACACACACACACACTTCTAGTTTTCTTTCCCCATGTCCTCCCCACACTTGATTCCCTCCTCTCCTCCCCACCTCCCTCACACCTAGTTCCCTCACTCATCCGCCTCCATGTTTATTTTATTTCCCCTTCTCAGTGAGTTTCAAGCATCCTCCCTTGGGCCTTCCTTGTTACTTAGATGCTTTGGGTCTGTGGATTATAGTGAGGTTATCATGGACTTTATGGCTAATGTCCACTTACAAGTGAGTGGATCAAAGACCTCAACATAAAACTGGATACACTAACCTTGATATAAGGCAAAGTGGGGATCAGCCTTGAACACCTTGGCACAGGAGACAACTTCCAGAACTGAACAACAACATCTCAGGCACTAAGATCAACAATTAATAAATGGGACATCATGAAACTGAAACGCCTCTAAGGCAAAGGACAACATTAAAAGGACATAATGGCAGCCAACAGAATGGAAAAATAGCTCATCAACCCTAGATTTGACAGAAGGCTAATATCACATGTATATATATAACACATGTATATATACATGTATATATATGTATGTGTGTATATATATGTATGTGTGTATATATATGTATGTGTGTGTATATATGTATGTGCATATATATGTGTATGTGTGTGTGTGTGTATATATATATATAAAGAACTGAAGAAAGTAGACATCAACAAACCAAAAAATCCCAATTAAAAAATGGAGTACAGAGCTACACAGAGAATTCTAGACAGAGAAATCTTTAATGGCAAAGAAGTACTTTTTAAAAATGTTCAATATCCCTATAAATTCAAAAACCCAAGTGGCAGCACATGCTGGTGAGGATGTGGAGGAAGGGGGACGCTCCTCCATTGCTGGTGGGAGTGCAAATTTGTACAGTCGCTTTGCAAATCAAGCTGGTGATTTCTCAGAAATTTAGGAATAGTTAGTTTTACCTCAAGACCCAGCTACACCACTCGTGGGAATATACCCAAAAGACGCTGCACAACACAACAAGGACATTTCCTCAACCAAAGAGTGGATAAAGAAACTGTGCTGCATTTATTCAATGGAATACTACTCAGCTATTAAAAACAAGGAAATCTTGAAATATGCAGGCAAATGGAAGGAACTAGAAAAGATCATCCTGAGTGAGGTAACCCAGACCCAGAAAGACATGCATGGTAGGTAAACACGGCTCTTATGAAAAGGACTCGTCCTTGCTTTTCCAGAACATTCACAAGTGACGAGGGTCTGCCCCTCTGCAGGGTAGTAGTGGATATTCTGCCAAATCTGCTGTTTAATTACTTTATCTCCATTGACCTTTTAAAATTCATTAATAGACATTCAAAACTTTCTAAAATGCTTCTAACGGCTTCTATCTTCTTCACACAAAATGCTTTTGTTTTTCCTAACAAAATATTTAGGAAACATAACTCCAGACATGCCTAAGCCTGTTAATCAGATTGGTTCAGTTTCCCTTTCTCCTAATAATCAAGTGTCTTGAATGTTCACTCTTAGACTGACATGCACACATGTGCTGGAACACAGTTGTTCACTTCAAAATCTAGTTTTGCCACTTATATTTCTATAACATCAGAAGTTAGTGGGATATTTGAAAAAGGTATAGGCCATGATCAGAAAATAAATCTATTATTTCTGTGAAAAATTACATTTCAGGAAGTCTCCATAAATACAAATGACAATGGATATTACAATTACTTAAATGAAAAGAGATAAATGTAAGAAAATTAAGATAAATAATAATAAATTAGAATTCGACGTTAACAATGTTTTAATTTCTTTTTCCCAATGGCAAGGGAAGAACCAGCAGACAGACAGTGAAGTATCATTAGCTAATGGAGGGACTTCCTACAGTAGGACCCACCTCGCTCTACAAAAGGAAAATAAAACTATGTATGAAGATCCATTTGTGTGTCTTAGGCTAACATAAAATACCTTACTTCACCTGTGTCACCAGCTGATGATCAATTATAATTTCAATACACATAGTTTTCAA
Organism: Acomys percivali; assembly: GCA_907169655.1. Taxonomy (NCBI): domain Eukaryota; kingdom Metazoa; phylum Chordata; class Mammalia; order Rodentia; family Muridae; genus Acomys; species Acomys percivali. The sequence continues at coordinate 1,647,498 of OU015745.1, read as the reverse complement.
AGCTTTGGAAGTGTTGGGTACTTCAGTATTCAGTAAGGGTGTACAGATACATTCAGTCAGCAAGAAACCCCAAAACAAGAAACTTAAATTTAAAAGTGGGTGGAGCCGAGATCCCTCCGTATGAAGAGGCTCTGCTCTTACCCCACCAGATGCATGGCACAGCACCCAACTTACCACAGCCCGGCAGCAGCTGACACGCAGCGTTGGAAAGCTTGGATCTCAGGAGGGAGCAGGGCTGGAAGGGATGACACATTCTCTGGGTCCCTCCTTTCCTCACCTGTGAAAAGCAAAAAAGAAAGAAATTCAAGTTGCCACCAAGACCCACGTGCTGAGCAACCAAAGCTGCAGTGTTTGGCACAGCTGGAAAAGACATTTATTTAGAGGTCATATTTGAAAATTATCGGTCGTTGTGTTGAGGGGTCTGTATTTCTAACCTTTAATCTTGACAACCTGTGTGAAAAGCTGTTAACAATTTAATTTGACAAGGCAGCTGCTTTAAAAGCCCTAATCTGACCTGGGTCTGTTCTGTGGTTTTCACTTCTTAGCCCCACCGCCTCTGCCATCAGCTTTATCGTGGCCATGAATAACATTGTGTTGATAAAAGGCAACTGACGAATTCAACTCTAGGATTTATTTATCTAACTTGAAAACTATATGGTTGAACTGTTTAACATGTGTGCGGCACAGTGCTCTGCTGTTTTCGATACTATTTACCCTCTACTCAATGTCCCCTCTAAACGCCTCATGGCAGAGAGCTGCTTCTAATAAGCAATGTCAGGAAACAGAATGCACGGGACCCGAGCGTTGCTCTTGAGGAGTCCCCCTTGAAGTGAAAACATACCCGTCAAGGAGGTTGTAGCTAAATATAACCAAGTTAAACGCATGGCCCCGCCCCCTTGCTAGCTCCACCCCCTCTTCCTATTAAAACACTTGAGTTGCTATTCTCTTGGTTGCTTCTTATTTACAAGAGAAAGTATTGTTCTTGCATGCGCAGATACTTGACAAGCTTGTGGTCCCTATATCTGGTCCCCTAGCTTTTCTGTTGTGACCTTTGGGGCATTTGTCCTCCTCAGCAAACTGGCTTCCGTGAAGGGCGCAGGGTCTACACCAAGTTCACTTTTGCACCTGTGGGCGGTCAGTTCCTGCCGAGCCTTTTCTTGAGAAGACCGCCTTGGTTGCCTCGTTTTGCTGCTGTCAAAGCCCCATTGAAGATTCCTGTGGAGTGCGTCTGGCTTTCTACCCTGGGCCACTGAGCTTCCTATCTGTTCTTTCACTCTTCTTCCCTGATTACCTGGGTGTCTTATCTGGGATGCTGGAAGAAATCACTACAGCCCCCAAGGAGCATCAACAAAATATGTTCATTTTTTGAAGTTCTGGAAGCCAAGAAAACAAAGGTCAGGGAGAAAGGCCCCTTCTGTTGTATCCCCACATGGTCGAGAAAATGTCATCTCTGTCATGTCTCTTTTTTTTTTCTTCTTTAAAATAGTTTACTGTTTACATAATATGATACAAATGATTAAAATACACATAGAACAATTTAAGTTTAGAAATTATAAATAATATGCTAGTGCTTTCCTGGTGTGGTATGCAGGTGATACCTCCTATATGCAGGTCTGTCGAATTCACCCCTTTCAACCTCCCTTTCCCCTGCCCCTGGTGCTCCCACCTCTACTCTCATGTATTTTTATTCTAGACTCTGCACGTGAGAGAAAACTGGCTTATTTTATGTGTAATAAATCAAGCTTCATCCGTGTGACATAACCACAGCTCAGAGGCTCCACCTTCAGGCACTCTCATCTTGGGAAAGATGCTTAGTGTAGACGTTAACGAGGACACAGTGCAGAGCCCCCTGGACAGCGGAAGTCCCCCCTCCCCTCCCCGCCCCCGCTCTGCTCTTCACTATTGAGTCAGCTGCTCTCAGCCTCTTGCTTTTCACTGAAACCCTCCCGTGGGTCTGTCGCTGTCCACCAAGGAACAAGCTGGGACTTGGATAACGCAAACTAAAGACTCTTGACCCAACACAACATTGTGTCTCTATGGGCATGACCACGGACCTTCTCTGTTTATTTAGTTTTTCTTTGGTCCTATCCATCACAATTTTGTGGTTTTCCTCAGAAAGGTCTTGTGTATATTTTATTCGTTTTAAAACTAAATATTACATTTGGCAGGCATGAATATAAAAAAATGATGTAGTCAGTGTCCTTTTCACTTGTTTCTTCCTGGTGTGATATTGCTTTAAAAGATTTTATTATTACTACACATGTTATTCGATGTAATACCGGAACCTCTGGAAGCACTCAGAAAATCGTGGCAGCCACTGCCTTGGGTATGCCTACCTAAACACTATAATGTTATCTATTTCTTTCTGGGGGCTCAGCTTCTGAGACTTAACTATGACGTGATGGAATTTCGACGTGAGCTGATGTAATCTGTCAATATTCCGATCATAAGAAGTCTATCTACCGACACTAACAAATTCAAAAGAAATAATTCAAGTTATGACAAACTTGTTTCATGCTATAAATATGAGGTTTAGGGGAAGAAGAAAACAGAACAAAGCACTGGAGAGCTCAGGGCCAGTGGTTGCTCTGGGCTTACATGTCCTGGCACCCGTGGCCGCTGATGTGTCTCTTGGGGACACGCAGTGGCATCCTTTCACTTGAACCAAAAGCTACTGCAGATCTAAGCCACTCGTCGCCCGCACGACACAGTTGGCCTGGATGGATAAGCACGCGGGTGACCACAGGGCTGTCACTGCCATCAGGAACCTATTGCTAATAAAACCAGAGAAGCTAGTTAACCAGAAGGGGAACTTCACAGTGAGCCCTCAGCTGCACTGTGGTGTGGCTCTTTCAGAGTATGACAACACGGTCAGGAGACAACAGGGGTGACCACGGTGATTACAGACTGGCTCCACAAGTCCTATGGGCCAGAAGTTGTTGTTTTTTTTAAATACTTGCAAGAGAAAAGATTGGAATTTATAATTACACTAATAATATGTGGCGTATTTGGTTATTTTGAGTCTACTTACCTTATAAATAAAAATTCAAGGTTTTCTTGCCTCAGCGCATTGACTGTAGCATTGCTAGGTTTCTGAGGTCCTATGTACTCACCTAGTGTCTGATCATAGGTAATCAGCAATTGACATACATGCTAATTTGGACATAGTTAACTTCTGCGCATTTGCAGACTATAGTTACTTTAGCATTATGTATATGGGTCTTTAAGACCTAGCCTCAAGCTGCACCACCAACTGTGGTTTCTACCACTTTCCCTCTGGTACCTTCCTACAGAGCCATTCTCACACCTGCTTATAGGCATAAGGTTATTGTGTAATTCAGATGCTGATTTCTGCAACCCCCAAATCTGGTTGCAATCCTTGTTCTGAGAATCGCCTGTCTCAAGGTTGTATGAACATCACTCCCCAACTGTACTCTGATATGCCGAGAAAACAGCTTCCAGCCAATCACTGAGCAGGGGAGAGAATAAGGATGGACTTCCCGCCACCCAAGGCGGACGGGGTTGGAGGAGGAAGTGAGGGGACTCGGCCAGGGGAGAGGTCCAGGTGACATCAAGAGAAAGAGATGGAACAGGAAATATACAAAGTGCAAGGATGGGATGTACACTGGGAGGAAACCAGATTAGCTCAGAGGGTTAATAACGGAGTAACAACTGCTCAGTTGTTGTGTTGTGAAGTTTGTTATTAAACATATATGAAAGAGTCTGAGTTATTTGTGTGATAGCTGGGTTAGGGTGGAAACTGAGAAACAAACAAGGTTTTATAAAGATAACTTTAAGATGTTGGCATGCCAAATTGAGGAAGAACTTACAGGAAAATCTAGCTAGAACTTACACAGAATCTAAACTTAAACAGGAAGCAGTTTCTTAGTTCTGTTCACTAAGAGAGCGAGCGCAGTTTCTGAGGCAGGACGCACGGCTTCCTGGTTAGACATCCCCCACCCCTCCATCCCCACTTGTAGAGCAGCAAGGCTTCAGGTCAGCTTCAGAAAAGGGAGGCAGAGGCTGGTGGATCTCTGTGAGTTCGAGGCCAGCCTGGTCTACAAAGTGAGTCCAGGACAGCCAGGGCTACACAGAGAAACCCTGTCTCAAAGAAAAAAAAACTGATACAAACCCCAGAGAGGCCTTTCTTTTAGAAAGCCCTTGCTAAGAAAAAAAAAGTGTCTCTTTAACACAAGCAAACTTCTCAAAGCCAGACTTTCCTAGGCAAGGCAGGAAGCTAAGTCCCTTTGGAAAGGGGATCTGAAGGCCTGCTCTATGCGGGCCAGGGCAAGAAACACTTGTGGACCAAATAACTTCTCAGAGTGGGGAAGGGGTCAGGATCCTCTGAGGGAGGCAGGAAACTCTCTCCCTAGAAGCGGGAGCCAGAGACAGACTGAGACGCCTCAAACATCTTAGCTGGGAAGGTCTAGAAGGGAACCTGGGTCTAAGAAAGTAAAAGTCCTCAGGAAAAGAGACTGGAGGTGAGATTTCATAGGTAGATATAAATAGTTTTAAAATTGATAGAGTTGAGAGACATATAAAGATGAAAGACACAGTAACACAGAGCTGTTGGGGTTTGTTAAGTGCTCTTTTAAATGATGCCAAGTTACAAATGGGCGAGAGAGAGAGAGAGAGAGAGAGAGAGAGAGAGAGAGAGAGATATCATGGTATTGACTATAACTATTGCTTTTTACTTTGGTGATCAGTTTTGCATTCTACACCTCTTAAAAGGTGAAAGCTGTAGAGGAAAAATTACAGAAATTTATAGATTGCACTGAGGAAGATACTAAGACATCAGAGATAAAACAAAAAGAAAAATATGAAATTTGGAAACAGACCTTAGAAGAGAAGTTAGAGAGGTCAATGATTAGGAACGAAAATGAGACTAAGACTGAGGCAGAAGAAAATATGTCAGAACATGTAACATCACTTTGTAATAAGACTACAGGATGGTCTAGATCTGTTTAAAAAACAAAAACAAACAACAAACAAACTAAACTAAAATGATTTTCCCAGCTTTGATAAGGGACATACCAGGAGATAAGGAAAATCCACAGGGTTATCAAGAATTTGAATGGCAGCCTATACAGGCACAAGACTTAAAAAGATTTAAGGAAGCAATAACTAATTATGGCTTATACTCACCATATGTTAAACAGGTACTTAATAACTGGGTCACACAGAATCACATAACTTGAAAAGGTTGGAGAGATTTGATGACATCCATTCTAGATCCAGGCCCTCAATTGCAATGGCTGGCACGGTGGAAAGATAAGGCGTTACTTATGGAGCAACAAACAGGGCTAGAGGCACTGATGTCGCTAAACATTCATTACTAGGTGAAGGCTTGCATTCTGAATTAAGAGTACAGATTACCCTTGACGATGCTGCCCTGGAACAATGATGTGCAATAGTCTTAAATGCTTGGGACAAGGTTGACCAACAGGGACAAATTGTAATTATTCACAAAGACAACCCAAGGTTCAAATGAATCTTTCACTGACTTTTTACAAAGAACAACTACAGCTCTGAATGGAACAAAATCAGATCCAAATGCTAGAGAAATTCGACTTGGATCCCTAGCTTTTGAGAATGCTGAATGCACAAGGACTGTTAGACCATTGAGGGCAAGATCTGAACCTGTTCATGAACGTATCAAAGCTGCTGCAGACATAGAAACAAATGCTCATGACTCAGTTATAATTGGACAAACAGCTACAGGAGGCAGCAAAACACAAAATGTCCATTGCTGTGGCTGTGAAAAATCAAATCATTCCCTGAAAGACTATGAGCACTTTCTAATAATAAATCATTCAATAATAGAAATAATTCATAGAAAAGATTTCCTATGAAATGTAGAAGATGTGGAAGGAATGGTCCTGTGGCTCAAGATTGCAGGTCATCCAATGGTATCAGAGGCAACTCCTTAATGTCATAAAACTGACTAAGGTGCTTCACTCAAGGCCTGACAAAAACTAACATGAACCATTTGTTTCCTTCCACCAAAAAAAGGATTATTTAAAAAAAAAAAAAAAAAAGAAATTCAAGGCCTGAATTTTGAGGGTTACTCAAAATTTAGATAAACCATTTAATGGAGGTAAAGATGCACCTAGGGGTAAAACAAGAGATGCTAAAGATACTAACAGCAAGATATTTTGGCAAACTACTATAAATGATAAAAGGCCAAAATTAAAATACAGTCAGATGGCATTGAGATTGAAGAATTAGTGGACACTGAGGCGAATGTAACAGTAATTTCCCAAAATTCCTGACATCCCATTTGGCCAATTCAAAATATATCTATCTACACAGCTCTTAGGAACGGAGTCACTGTTGCAGGTAAAACAAAGTCTAAAATGGCTTAAACATGTTAGACCAGAAGGACAAACAGGAGATGTAAGGCCACACGTGGCAGATACAGCCATGAACTTATGGGGAAGAGATATACAGCAACAATGAAAAACACAGGTTAACTAACATTCCTTCAACTTTAGAAACAGGCTGTAAGGCACAACATGTTTCTAACAAAAAAAAATTAAAAGATGTTATCAAAGACAGTTACTGGCTGCCCAAGCTGCCCATAGGCAGGGTACAACATAGGCTGACTCTTCAACCTCATGTGGGAAGCCACCACCAGGACTTTTAAAAAATAACCAAACTCTCAGATATTTAATTGTGGTAAACAAGGTCATTTAAAAAAGAATTTTATGCAAGGCAATCCTAGAAACAATGGCTTGTCTAGAGATAACCCAAAAAGAAGGCCCCGGCATTTTGGAAATCACAGAAGACGTCCCAAAGGCCAACATTTGACCTCTGAGCGTAGGTCAGCAAGACACAAACAAGGTAATCCCTTGTCAAGAAATGTTCACGGGGCCTCGATACCAGATTCAAATTGGTCATCTCAGGTCAACGGCAGAAAAACTCACCCACAGAACAATAAACAAGCACTGCTCTGGATACAGACCTCAATAACCCAGGTATCTAAGCCAGAGCAGCGTCAAAAGATAGAACAGAAAATGCAGGAAAGACCAAAAAACAAACAAACGAAACACAAGTGTTTTGGCAAACTGCTATAAAAGGTAAGAGACCAGAGTTAAAATTACAAGCAGATGAGAATAACACTGAAGGCTTAATGGATACAGGAGCCAATGTAAAAACCTCACAAGACTCCTGGAATCCAATCTGGCCACTTCAAAAGGTAACTACGCAGCACCTAGGAGATGTCTGGGATATTGTCTCAGATAAAACAAAGTAAATACATGGAGCCAAAAGGTAAAATAGAACAATTAAGGCCTGAATAAAGACATTTATTATGCATGTATGTATGTATGTATGTATGTATGTATATGTGTATGTATGTATGTTCAGGACAGGTAACATAATTTGCTGATCCCTCCACATGGGAACAGCTCTGAGACTGACAGACATGAAAATGTCTCCAGCCAGGACTCCAGCTGGGCATGGCCAATAAATCTTTGGCTACAAAATCCCCAGGATTTATCACACCATTCTTTTAAATGGTATCAATAAAAATGTATATTAAAGTTTAGTTATTTAGTCCAAACCAACTTATAGAGAAAAACAAAAGCCTTACATGCTGGAACAGAGAGCAAGCACATTTAACTGAACTGTGCTCAGTGCACAGTCCATACATACGTTAGTACAAAAAATTGTATAATAACCTTGAAAGTTAATGTTTTTCAGAATATGAGGACCAGAAAAAGATAAAGAAGTTAGTCCAGATGATCCTACCTCACACACGGCCTCAATAACTGTTTCCTCAAAAATCTCCACCCAAAACATGTTCTAAATAAACAGCATCACAGACGGTTCCAGTCAGGACTTCAGCTAAGCTCCGAGCTTCCTCAGTGTTCAGAGACTGGACAGCAAAAGTCACAGCCAGTTTTCTTCAGAATGGACAATATTCCAATTTCCCTGGGCCCCCAAAATAAAAACTATGTCCCAAATCAGCAGGAAGCAATTTTAAGAGAACTATGTTCCATTCCCAAGAGGGGGCGGACGGTTTTTGGTCATTCTATGGGTGATAGATGTTATTGTTTAAAGGGTTTGGTTATAGCAATGATAAATAAAAGGGCAGATTATTGAATCTTGTTTTAGACAAAGAGTATTAATAAGCCCAAAAATCTTACATTGGTATAAATCTTTATATATCAATACAGATTTAAGATTATATTTGGCTACAACCTACTAAGGTATTATACCTATATAATTATTAAAACTGCAATGTTAAATTCTAGTCCATTTGAAAACTGCTATTACAAACTGTTTAGGATTAGTAAGAAATGCGTATTAGCAGTCAGGCAATCAAACTATTGGTCCTGTTAGACAGTACTTTACTTAATTACAAAAATATGTCTCCTAGATTGACATATTAAAAATAGCTAGAAGCAAACAAGTGTCTCTGAGATGTACGCGGGGAGGAAACCAGATTAACTTAGGGCACTAAGAAGAGTGATAACTGCTCAGTTCTTATGTTACGAAGCTTGTTATTAAACAAATATAAAGGAGAACAAGTGTCTCTGAGATGTACGCGGGGAGGAAACCAGATTAACTTAGGGCATTAAGAAGAGTGATAACTGCTCAGTTCTTATGTTACGAAGCTGGTTATTAAACAAATATAAAAGAGTCTCAATTATTTGTATGATAGCAGGGTTAAGAGAGAAACTGAGCTTTAATGAGTACTCTGACAGCAGTGTACTTTGTGGTGCTTTTTGTGAACTATTGGGGCGAATGGGCTACACCAGGCACATTGCTCTCGTTCAGAGTCCCGGACTAAAGTGCTCTGCAGAAAGCAGAAATGTGCTTTCACAACCCAAAGTGACATTGGTGTGCGGGGAGACGGCTCAGTCAGCAGAGTGCTTGCCAGCACCTGGGCAGCACCGGAGGAATGGCGGACACAGTGGTTCTGTGGCCTTCAAATTCATACATAGCCACAAAGTGACAGTGGTTGGTACAATCACAGAAGCAGTTCTCTAAAACCTGCCTCTCTGGGGGAACCTGAGCTAGGAGATGAACCATGGATTGGGCCCGTCTTTCACTGCCCCATCCTTCCTGAGGACTTTTTTTTTTTTTTTTTTTTTTTTTTTTTGCTACTAATAATCAAGATCAAGGTACCATCAATAACACGTGATATCAGTATAAACCAACCACACCGGTGGCACAACCCACAGGAGAAATCCAAACCCGTTAGAGAAAAATCGAAATGTGTGCGAAGCCTGTTTGTCCAAGGCACCGATGGCTGGAGACACACTGAGCATTCCAGAGTGCAAGAGTCAGCCAGCAGGCCCGCGTTCAATTAGTGGCCATCAGAGTGAACAGAACGGAACACCTCCTTAGCCCGTTAAAATAGCGCTACTTCTCCCTGTGTACTCACTAAACAAATGTGATGTGGACATGGGGGGTTCACACACGTGGAGTAGAGGACAGTGACAGAGGAATTGTGTCCCCGTGTTTAAAAACACACCTCAGGGACACTGCAACAAGCTTCTCCTAACGTGAGTGTCAGGACCCTTTAGAGCACCATGATCTCAGCTAAGAAAACATCACAGGCCATCAACATTCTCTGATGCCTGTGGGATGGATGGGCTATATTCTGGAATGTTCTACCGAGATGCCCAGATATCAGGATGGATGGGCTATATTCTGGAATGTTC
>OU015745.1:1607388-1635617 GCA_907169655.1 Acomys percivali | reverse complement strand
GTTAACACGTGCCTCCCGGGGAGCCAGGCTGGTTAACACGTGCCTCCTGGGGAGCCAGGCTGGTTAACACGTGCCTCCTGGGGAACTAGGCTGGTTAACACGTGCCTCCTGGGGAGCCAGGCTGGTTAACACGTGCCTCTTGAGTTGGGAAGGGCTGAACACAGGGAGGGGCTGTGGTACAAGCGCAGGAGACATAGGTTTACGCTTTTCACCATGAGTGTCTGGGGAAGGTCCAAGTGACACCTTGGCCACCTATGCACCCTAAAAGAGTTCTAAAGATAATTCTAGAAAGAATTTTTACTTGAAGATGCTGAGGTGGAGGGCTCTTTCTTCTTCTTCCACTCGCACTCCATGAAAAGCAAACAACAAAAAGCCAAAGGGGGAAAGGGCCTGTCTTCAGGGACACGACCACAGCCACAAGGGCACAGGTCCAGCTGCTGAGCCCTGTGAAGCCCAGACAAAGCGGACAGCGAAGCGCGCAGCCAGCCTAGCCTCCTGAGATGACCAGCTCACAGCATCTCCCACGGCCGCACCATCCAGAGCCTGGAAACACTTGGACTAGAATGCTGGGCAACAGGCAAACTGTGAACCCATGGGGACAGTGCAGAGGACCAGACGTCCCTTCCAGGGACCCAGGGGGACATCTCAGGATGTAGGCAAATCGCAATGGAAGGATAAATCACAGAGCGGAGAGCTACATCTGCCTTGAGGACTAGGAAAAGGTCCATGTTGGGAAGTGTGCGAGATCAGAGACGGGGATGGGCAGGACAGAGATGGAGGGGAGGGGTGGAGACGGGAGAAGTGCAGGACACAGACAGAAGCTTCACAGTGCGGTGGCTCCGCTGAGGAGACCTGTGCAGGCTCAGTGGGGAAGGAGAAAGGGAGCCGGTTATGGTTGGGATGAACACACAGCAAGTGGCTTCAAATGTCATCTTCAACCCTCCTTCACTGTACTGTTTATCCGTGTGTGTGTGTGTGTGTGTGTGTGTTTATAAATAGCTGGCTTCTCTTTAAATATGGATAGTAGCTATAAAGAAGCCAGTGAATGAAAATTATGGCCCAAGTGGGGCTTGAAAGTAAGTAAGAGCATTGAGTACTTATATGGGGGAAAAACTGGCATGGCTGAGTGTGCTTGCATCCCAGGCACTGGGGGCTCATTAGCCAGCCAGTCTCACCTAAATGGCAAAATTCTGGTGCAGGGGGAGTTGAAGGAGACAGTGCTCGGCAAACACCAAAACACCATGGCCAGCAGAGTCGACACAAGGGGCAAGACGGCAGCTTGGTTCAGCAGGACTCAGTAGTCAGTATTGGTTGAAACTTCGTGAGTCTGACCCCAAGTGGTTTATCTTAGACATATTTAAGCACAGCACAGCGTGGGGAAATTTTTTCCTGGCGATAACTAACTCAGTCCTCTGTGCACAACAAAGCTTAAGACAAGACCACATCAAAGCACAAGTGGCATCTTTCATAAAAATAGGTTCTAAAAAAAATAGGTTGTAAGGATTAATGGAGAAAAAAAGGCTCAAAAAAAGGTATAAGGGAGAATTGGTGTGTCCTGGCCACATGGATAGCACAAAGGTCACCAGGCTATTAAGCGCATCTGCTGCCAGCCTTCTGGGCAGAAGACACATTAGACATCTCTCCCTTTGAAGACACAACCCTGTGTGTTTAACAGTCCTGGGTTCCCTAGGGCTTATCAGCGAGCACAGGGGTGCTGGTGCTTCCCACGGGAGAGACTCTGCCTCAAGGTAGAAAGGTAAAGAACACCACAGCAGGATTCCCTGACATTGTGTTCTGGCCTCTGCACCCACATAGGAATGTGCATGAAACAGAGAGGGGGGGGGAGGGAGGGAGGGAGAGACAGAAACAGAGACAGAGAGATTGTGCTAAAAAGAACAAAACAATTCAAGTCAGATTTTAGAAGTATACTCTACCCAAAGGAAATAGAGGAATTACCCATGAAAATGGGTTTTTAAAAAAAGAAAAGACCAAACAGTTCGCAGAGAGAGAAGAGATCTTATTACCTCTGTTCAGAGTAGATCAAAGGACGGAGAAGGTCTGTCATATGTCCTTGCTGTTTGGCTACGGGGCACCCAGTTCCCCTTCTCAGTACCCACAGGGGACATTTATGCTGTCTGTCACCCAGCTGAAATGTTTGGAAGACACTGACCCAGGAGAAATGTGTTGAATCCAGTGGTTTGACTCTTGGACTGAGATAGGGACTCAATCTTGAGGAAAATGTGTTGAAAAACTAAAAAAATAAAAATAAATAAGTAAAATAAAAATAAATTCTAAAAAACTAAACTCTTACTTGTTCCCTCTGTTTGGGTCTGAAAACGAGAGAGGGCACATTTAAAAATCTCAATTAAGGCCACCCAGGACTAAGCCTGTCAGTGTCTGTCTGTGGGTTTAGAGACAGGGTATGGTGATACACGGCCCAGCTGGCCCGGCACTTGCAATCCGGCCTCCGCATCCAGAGTGCTGCGCTGACAGCCATAACCTACGCTGCACCTGGCCTCAGGGGCCGGCACACAGGGTTGGACGGTTTCTGTCTCCAGTCTCTCTCTCTCTCTGGGTCTTTACTCAGTCTGAAGACTTTCGGAGAGTGAAATGGGACCTTCTGAGCTGAACTTGGTAGGAGATTTTCCCATGTGCCCTCAGCTAGACTTTAAGAGACGACTATCCCGGCAAACTGGGGAAAAGCTACTGAGGCGTTGATTCTGAATTTAGCGTTTTTGTACATGTGACCAAACGGTTCCTTGTTTAAACAAATAATAAGAGGACGGTCAGAAACTGGACTGAGGAAAATGTTCGTAGGCAAAGTGCTGCAGTGTGGCCTGGTGCTTTGTTTTTGTCAACTGCTTGCCCTCCCCCGCACGCCCCCACAGATATTCTCGCTGCAGACTGTCATGTACCCCATTGCTGTTTAACCTTGCCCCCTGTTTGACTAATAACGAAAGCTGATACCTGGACAGGGCCGGAGGAATGCAGGCTTGGCGAAGGTTCGCAGGCTTTTGAGACAGAGAGGATCTTGGGAGAGGAAGCGGTCAGGTACGGAAGGAGGAGGCGGGAGCAGATCATTATGGGATAGGAACCAGCTGCGTAGAGAAGCAACGCAGAAGTTCCAAATAGAAGCAGTGGCCCGGATGAACAGCCTAGGCCAGTGTTTGGGACTATGGATGGTGGTAGCCCGGGTAGGAATTGTTGGAACGGATGGGGTGGATGGAGGATGAGAGATCTGGAAGGTAGTTCAGGAGGCTAATATCTGCCCTGCCCCAGGTGGACCAAGGCTATTCGAAAGTACAACAGGTGTCTGTGTCTTTTAATGGTTCCAGGTTAGAAAATAGCACCATGATAATATTTTAAAGCCTAATAATAAACAGTTATTGGGCTGTACTTTTAAATTAACAACAAAAGCAAAGTCAGAAAAAAAAATTCTGTATTTTGTCCTGTGTTGTTTAGTGGGAACTGGTTGTATGCTGTTTCCATGAGCTGAACCGCTGAAGTACCTTGCAAGGGTAAAATTTTTCATCTCATTTTGCTCCCTCCGGAAGAAACCTACTGGATTATCATGGATAACCTACTCAGTCGCTGGTTCATTCATCCATTCATCCATTCCTCTTGTTCAGCACTCAGCTACATGCCACCTGTGGCATCACAGTGCAGGATAGCTTTGTTAGGCTTTCTGCTCTGTGTGTGTGTATGTGTGTGTGTGTGTGTGTGTGTGTGTGTATACAGGTACTTGTTTGTAGGTTTGCACATGTATATGAAGGCATGAGTGAATGGAAGCCAGACTCTTCCGGGATCACTCTTCACCTTACTTTTGAGATGAGGTCTTTCGCTGAATCCAGGTCTCACCGGTAGTTACGCTGATGCCTGGCGAGCACCAAGAAGCCTCCTGCCCATCCTCATGTCAGCACTGACACCGGCGCTGAGAACTCACTATGCCACGGCGAGCTCTGCTGATTGAGGCGTTTCCTAGCCACCTGTCCAATTTTTTTTTTATATCTGTCTAACTTTCTTCTCTCTCTCTCTCTCTCTCTCTCTCTCTCTCTGTCTCTCTGTCTCTCTTTCTCTCTCTCTGTCTCTATCTATCTATCTATCTATCTATCTATCTATCTTCCTTCTCTCTCTATGGAATAAATGCTCTTTCACAGCAACAACACCCCAAACCCTTAAACATGTATTCCAAGTAAAGCTTCCACCATAGTTAGGTGGGGGAGGTAGTCACAGAGAAGACCGGAACATTTTAATGTAAAGCTTAGCTGTATTGCCTTGCTCATTTGTAGAGGCCACCAAGTAGACCCTAGATGAAGATGTGGCCTTCACATGCAGAGAACAACTTGTTCAAACAGCTGTCCACACACCCCTGAGGAGGGCTGGCCTAGGCAGGACTGATATCTTTAACACAGGCCCCTTTCCCGTTGAGATGTGAATCTGCCTGATAAGCCTTTGTCTGTTTCCTGGCACACTGAGCCTAAAAGAGAAAACTTCTTTTCCATGGAAAACACCAGGATACAAAGCTGTGGCTGCCTCAGGTCTGCGGGTTTGAGGAAGGAGGTCTCAGCGGATGCTCTGCGGTCTTTTTGGGTGGTCTTTTTATTCTATGCTACTTTGAAGGGAGTTCTGTCTGAAACCAGGGTTCATGCTCTCCTGCAGGAGCTAAGGAGCATCTCTCTCACGCTCAAGGCGTTTTGTAAGTTGCCCTTCACCCCCATTCACCTCACTTGTCTGCAGGCAAAGCCTCTGGCAGGCACAGACCACAAAGAGCGCCACCTAGAACACCCGGTTCTGGCTTTTTTTTTTTTTTTTTTTTTTTTTTTTTTTTTTCCTTTCCTAGAGCTGAGGGCCTTGCTCTACCACTGAGCTAAATCCCCAACCTCTGGCTTTGTTTGTAAATTGGGTTGTTCTTTGTTTGCTGCCCAATTTGCATCTGACCTGGGTTTGATGAACTTGCCTCTGTGCTCCCCCCCCCCCCCTGCTTCCCCCCCCCCTCCTCCCCCCCCTCTGTGCCCCCCCCCCCCCCCGCCTCTCTTAGTGTAGTTTGTTGTTTTCTTTAACTTTTGAATTTTAATTACATCTAGCATTTCCAATTTTTCTTTTATCCACTAGGATTCTTAGAATCTAAGAAATTATAAACAAACCAAGGACCACCCGGATTGTTTTTCTGCGGCCTTCTTGGAGGTTTACTGTTTTGTGTTCAACGGTTCATTCCTTAAAGTACTTGGTTTTTGTTACATCTGTCCTGACATTGAAAAACTTCCCCAGACAAGCTGCTCTGGCATGGGTATTCTTACCAATTATAGTTTGCTGTCTTTTCTTATTTTTCAGATGATTTTAGTCCACTTATCTAAAGGAGTACTTTTTGATAGGGGGGAAAAAAAACTACTTTTCAGTTAATTGCATCATCTGAAAATAGACTACAGAGGAACTGAAAATTGGAGAGCGCTATTGCACTCACAGTCACAGTGGAAACACTTGGTGGCACAGCTCACCCCCTACTGACCATCCTTATAAAGACCAACAGGTTCACCCTAGAGACTGGAGAGGCAGGCGGCTTCAGGAGCAAGTGCAGCTCTTCAAAGGACCCAAGATTCGATACCTTCCTCTGGCCTCTGCAGGCAACACACACACACACACACACACACACACACACACACACACACACACGATAAATATGCTTTAAAAGTACTTGGCCAAGATTATGCCGGCCCAGGACTTTGCCTCTAGTCAGGACCACAGAGGCTGGACCGGGGTGGGGGTGTGGGGGTGAGAGGTGGGGGCGGGGTGGGAGGTGGGAGGTGTGGGCGGAGGTGGGAGGTGTGGGCAGGGGTGGGAGGTGGGGGTAGGGGTGGGGCCTGGGATGTAGAGAGGAAACATGTAGTGGCAACAGCGTGATACCCAGAGCTCTGCAGAAACACAGGTGATTCTTTTTTTTCATTGTGCTGTTCTGCATTTCCTATGTGTCCCAAATGGCGGCTGTCTGCAGATGAATCCATCTGCGGCATATATACAAGTGGAATATTAGCCGACCATAAAGAGGACGCGCTCCCTGCTGTGCAGCACCGTGGAAGAAACCGCGCGTCATTATGACTGGCGCAGGCAAGGAAGCGGAAGAGCTCTGTCATTATGCAGCAATCGTGCCTTGAATGTTAGACACGCACAACACATGCAAATGTGTCTTAGTCAAAAGAAAATAACACAGAAAATGCTGAAGATGGTGAACCACTTAACGGTAAGATAAGAGGCGTGAATAAAGGGCTGCATGCAGTGAGCAGGCGAGCATCACTGTTGTCAACCAGACACAGAGAGGCGCAGTGAGGCGGTGTGACCGTCAGGCGGCTGGGAGGAACTGGGATTGTAGTAAGTGGATTTGAGGTCTGTACCTGCTAACTGTGTCACGTGGTTCCACTGTCAGCGGACACGATGCTCACGTGCATGTACTGAAACAGTTTTCAGCTTAGCATGAGGTCTTGTCGCTTATGTAATGGCGCACATTGAAATCAGAGAGCTTAGCGGTAAGGCCTGGGCTTAACCGTGCGGAAAACAACTGAATTCCTTCTACCACTTTCAGTCTGGTGAGCTTTCGTTATTTCTTGCTGAACTCTAGCTGGGATGAAAAACAAGCATGGTTTTTGACTGGGCGAAGGCGTGGGATCTTCCTTCCAGGCGTGCCGTTGGTGGTTTTCATGTTTCTCTTCGTTATATAATAAAGATGCCAGCACCTGTCAGATGCTAAACACTCTGGCCTGGCCAAGCTGTGCTTATCTTCCAGAGCTAGAGGAGGAGTTTTTCTGCCATCCTAGTTTCAAGTGAAATGAGATCTGGGGAACAGTGACTTGCCCAGCGTCACATAGCAGGGCCAGAACTCAAAGTTAAGCTAGTGTGAACTCTTGGGCGCAGTCCCCCAAGGCCTCCCACAGTGCTGCGTTGGGAGTGTCTCAGAACAGACTCGGTGACTGCTGCTAATATCTCCAGATTATTCTAGATAACCAACCAACCCGCTGTTACTCTCTGTGTTCCCCACTGTGGCTGACAGGGGAAGGAAACGTCGTCAATTCCTGCCCTAAGGCATAAAGTTTCCTCCACAGCCTATAGACAAAGATTTCAGACCTTGAGTCCAGTGTCAGGTGCCCTTTTTCTGCCGGTCAGTCGCTGTGTCACACCTCACAGCTCCAGCCCCTGCCTTGGCACTGCAGCGGCAGAGTGGCTTATGGGTCCCTCACACATCCTTCATAACCTTTCGTTTTGGAAGCTAGCACACTATTTTCCTCTCTTCACAGGCTGTTCTTCCCTCAGACCTCGCCAGAGCTCCAAAGGCGCACTCCCTGCTCAGTTCCAATGGGGCTGGCTCCCTTCGCCAGGCACTCCTCCGCATCCCACCCTTCTCCTGTGACATACTTCAAATGCACCGGTAAGCTGTGTCAGGAACGCCAGATCACAGCACCGCAATACGGTTGCAGTGCCACCTCTTCTGCTAGACATTCATGGCTCCCTTGAAGGCAGAATAGAGCGTTCTGGTTTCTCAACCCAGACAGACCCTGGATGAGGAAGACAGCCTGTGCTGTCACGGAGCTTTGTGAGTCCACATGCTTTGAGTCACCGCTGCTGAGAAATCTGCAGTGTAAGGAAAGCCTTGTCTCTCTACCCCTGAGCCCAGCTGGGCCTCCAGCTCCTGGTGTGTCACCAAGGTGCCTGTGTAGACAGGATAGACCCTGAGAGGCAGGCCACGGAGGGTGTCAACCCGACTGTGTTCTCTGAACAGGGCCAGACACCAGGCACTGGTTTCATGAGGAATCTTTGCTTACGGCTGTTGGAGAACCATGAGCTGAAGTGCTGTGCTATTTCACCTTGTGAGATGTTTAGAGATAAATCCTGTTCTCTGGCAAAGCAGAGTAGTCAAGACAGGGCAACCATGTTCTGTAACATGCAGGGCCATTTTTCCCTCCTCAGGAAAAGAAAAAAGTGTGATGATGCCCCTACCCACTCTTACAAAATGAGCCTGCCTTTGATCAATGTGCCATTGATCGGTTGACCTTAGCAAGTGGCGTGTTGCCCTGTGTCCGCGTTCTTAGGCGGACGACTGCCTGCTGCAGAGCTGCTTTGATGGTTAAAAATAAAGGAGGGAAAAAAAGCCGTCTCATGGAGGAAACCCTTGCCATTTTAGTTTCCTCATAGACGTGGAGGCAAACCCTGCAATTGGCATGTGCTCAGCTGATTCGGATATCAGTTTATCCGCCCCAAAAGCCAGCTTTGCATCTGCACATACCTATTTCCTGTGAGATAGACTGGAGGGCTTTGATGATAAGGAACTGGGTAAAGAATCTCTTGACATCGTTTGCTTGATCGGCAACTAATCTCTGTTGAATGAAGTGAATGTTTAGAACTGGAACGTTTGCTCATTTCCCTTCCTAGTCTTCAGAGGCGGAGTCTGACCTTCTAGCAAGAAGTGACAGGCCTGCCTGACGGGCGGGCGGGTTTGGGAACGAGCCTCCCTGTGCATCAGCTGATGCCTAGATGAAGAAGACCTGCTATGGGTACACAGTGGCGCCTCATTCAGTCAACAACAGCAACAACAACAAAAAAAAAAAACAAGATTGCTGCGGATGGGGCTGCGGACAGAGCTGCAGATTGTTAAGCTAAGCAAAATGTAGCACATTTACAGAAGCAAAACTCATCTGTATCTCTCACATATGAAATTTATACAGATAAAACCCATGAAAATTAACAGTAAGATTGCCAAGGGTTTGGGAGAAGGAGGAGGGAAGATGAGGATGAGAGAGAGGGGGACACAGGAATAAATGTGATCTCGTGTGTGTGTGTGTGTGTGTGTGTGTGTGTGTGTGTGTGTGTGTGAAGATGCCATAATGAAGCCAGTTACCTCTTTAGTGTTAATGCAAACTAATAAAACTAATAGAGCAAAGAGATGGGTAGATGCTTCGGCTAGGAAAGTGCTTGTGAGGCAAGCATAAAGGCTGAGTTCAGATTCCAGCATCCACCCAGAAATTCAGAGTGCTGTACGGATATATAACCCCATGGCCACAGGGAAGCAGAAAAGAGCATCCTTTGGGGTTCTGTCCTGAGGGTCTAGCTGAATTGGTGGTAGCCAGGTGTGATGAGAGACTTTGTCTCTAAAATAAGATGGAGGCCACCCAGCTCCCCTGGGATCTTGCCTGCCCGGGCCTCTGTGTAAGCCCCATGGCTCACACCCGGCTGCTCCCAACCTCTGGCCGACCAGTGATGCCTCAAAGAAGGGAGGGAGCTGTGTGGGTAGGAAAAATCTAGAAGGTAGCAGAGGAGAGGACCATCAAGGTGTGTGCTGACGCGTGGGTAGGGAGTTCCAGCGCAGACGGCAGTGCTCAGAAGACACTGTCTCAGTTCCTCTCTAGAGCAATGTTACATCACTACAAAAATAAGAAGGGCAGTTTGAACAGGAAGAAAGAGTCATCTAACAAACTCCTTCAAATCCCAATGCAGAAAAATTAACACACACACACACACCAGGACATGTCTCTAAAGAATCTGAATAAAATAAGGAAGTCAACCCAGGATATGAAAATAGAGCCTAATGAGAAAGTAGAATTGCTAAAGGGAACCAAACCTAAAATGAAAAACTCAGTGATCCAAATAAAAAGCTCAGTGTACAGCCTCACACATAGAATGGATCACGTGGGAAACAGAATGTCGGAAGACAAAGCAGAAAAACTGAATCTGTCAGAAAAAGATTAGTGAAAAACTAAAGAAATATAGACAGAACAAAGGGAAAGTTTGGGACACCAAGAAAAGACCTAACCTTCCAAGGCAGACTAACCTTCTGCAGTCATAGGAAACGGAGAAGGACGGCAGCACAGGGAAGGCTCGGGATATTCCCAATAAACTCATCGGAGAAAAAGGAAATCCCCGTGAAGATACACAAGGCCTACAGAACAAATAGACAGGCCAGAAAACTCCTCACAGCCTGTCATATTTAAAATACTAAAAACATAAAGGATACCGAATGCTGTAAGAGAGAAATCTGCAGCCACTTACAAAAGCAGAACAATCAAACAGCAGCACATTATTTGGTAGAAACTTTCAAATCTGGAAGTGCCTGGAGAGATGTATTCTAGATTCCAAAATGCCATAACTACCAATCCAGACACTTAGACTAGCAAAACTGCCCATCAAAATGGAAAGATAAACACAGGCTGCAGGCATGGCTTCATGGTTAAGAGCACCTGTTGCTCTTGCAGAAGACCTGGGTTCATGGTAGAATTCTACCAGAACTTTAATGAATAATTAACATTGTATTAATAAGGAAAGAAGGCTCTCAAATTCTATTTATGTAACCAGTGTGACCCTAACACTAAAACCGGATAAAGCCAAGAAACTAATGCAGTGACTTTGGAAACTAGTCCAGGGGGTCCTCAAAACTGAAAATAGAACCATCAGCTGTGCCCCACCTATGCGCATGCACACAGCGGCCCTTATAGCCCGATGCACAGACTCGTACACATCCGTGGTCACTAGTGATCTAGTTACAATCTCTAGGAAATGGAGTCAGGTGACAGATGATATGGGATGTGTACACCATGGAACCTTGCTCAGCTGTAAAGGGGAAAAAAATCATGCTATTGACAGGTATGAATGAACAAGACTGGGGAAATTATATTGAGTAAGATCACCCAGGCTCGGAAAGAAAAATGCCTCATGTTTTCTCTCATGTGTGAACCGTGCTTTGAATCATTTACTTTGTATGGTTAACTTGAATCACATGTGGAGTTCAGGTCGTTAGGAACAAGCCATTGAGAGCAGACGCATTAAGGGAGGTGGGGTGGTAGGGTCTGTGTGAAATGAAAGCAGAAAGAGGGGGTACGGGGGTGGGGCGGCCAGGGGAGAGTCAACATGGAAGGCAGGGACGGCGGGGGGGTGGGGGTGGGGGGGGAGGGCAGTGGGGGAGGGGAAGGGTTAACCAAGCTGAAGGGCGTGTGCAAACACTGTATGGACATCTGTATCTTGCAACCCAAGTAAAAGATATGGTCAGAGGGGAAAGTAGAATCCGGTGATGCGAAGTAACAGAGGGAACATTCTGAGGTAAAGGGTTAAGTGGGGTTGGA
Source organism: Acomys percivali (assembly GCA_907169655.1). Classification (NCBI taxonomy): domain Eukaryota; kingdom Metazoa; phylum Chordata; class Mammalia; order Rodentia; family Muridae; genus Acomys; species Acomys percivali. The sequence continues at coordinate 1,624,521 of OU015745.1, read as the reverse complement.
GGCAGGCCCATAGGAGAGGGCAGAGTAAGAGTTGAGCTAACTGAAACTAAGTATACATGAGGAGGCTTTGTGTAAATCCACTAGTTTGTAAGCTAATCAAATGTGCGTGGCATTTGAACTTAGTTTCCTCCATGGGTGAACAATACTGTCGCCATAAAACACGGGTTACTAAGTGAAAAATCTCAGTGCCAGGCATGGGCTCCTCTCTATGAGGCATGAACCAATAGGCCAGAGAGGCACCCAAAACAATACAAGCTATTACTAATAATCTTGGGTGCCCACCAAGGCTAAATGGCAAGACCCATTGTTGAGGGCAGCCCTCGCTCTGGATGCATGGCATAGAGAAATCGACCTTAGCGGACCAGGAAACTCTTTTCCTGCTGTCTAGCTCACACGGAGCCAGAAAAAGCTATGCAGGCTACCAAAAGAAAGGACTTCAAGTCCCACCTAGTGCTGGACCCTGAATTGACGTTACACTATCAATCCGGAAAGATGTGCCCATCCGTGCAAACGTGGTATGGTGGTTATGGGGGTGACCAGCTGCTTTCTGATTGTCTATGAGGAGTGCACCACAAGGAGGAATTTCATGGCAGCCCAGAAGTCCATGACTGGGAAAGTCACAGGCGCTAGCAGGGAACCTACTGTTGTTATGTTAGAGGATCATTGTGTCACGCTGCCTTTTAATCTTTATGTTTGTATCTGTCCGTACATTTGTGTCGCTCTCAGCATTGGTCGGAGAAGCTTCTTTTTGCAGTGGGTACAAGACCCGCGCAAGATCAAGCCCATAGAATTGCAGCACACACAGAAGAGGGGTCCCGAGGCCCTACCCTGGGTGGAGGAGCATCCTCCTGAGGGAGGGACAGCCGTGCTGCTTTGAGGACATCGTTGAGGGTCGGTTGCTCATGCCCAAGTGGATAGCCCCACACCAGTGCACATGTGGACAACGAAATTGGGCCCGGCGTTATTGATAGCCAAAATAAGAAGGTTGTGACGTTGGGAAGGTGGCTGGATATAGGCATGTTATAGTGTACTGTGTGAAGACTCAACACTGATTTCTGTGCCACACCCCCATATCTGGTTGCAATCCTTGTTCTGAGAATCTCCTGTCTCAGTGTTGCGTAAACACTGCTCTGCAATTGTTCCCTGATATGTCAGTGTCTGAGCAGGGCAGAGAATAGCGCTGGACTTCCTGCCAGCCAGAGGAGGAGTGTAATGGAAGTTTCGAGTTCTTTGTAAACTCAGTTATGTTATATAAGTATGTTTTTGTTTTAATCCCAAGTGTGGGATTTGAATTTGGGCTTCAGTTTGTCCGCAGCTGATAATTGTCTTGTGCGGGGCGTGGTCTTTGCCAGCTCCTAACGGCTACCTGGTGTGGCACAGGGAGGGGCGTGGTCTAGGGAGGTGAGGAAGATAAATAGGAGGGTGTGGTGGTTATGTGGCGTGTGGTGGTTATGTGGCGTGTGGTTATGTGGCGTGTGGTTATGTGGCGTGTGGTGGTTATGTGGCGTGTGGTGGTTATGTGGCGTGTGGTGGTTATGTGGCGTGTGGTGGTTATGTGCCGTGCAGCAGTTTGGAGAGACCAGAGACCGGTGTGGTCGACGGAGAGAAACGTTTCAATGCAGTGGAAGAGGCTGTTTGTTGCATTTGCTGTTGATAGAGATTGGTATTGCCCCAAAAGAACCTAATTGACCCTAAACATGCAAGAGAAGTAAAGGGGTCACCGCCTCCTCTCCCCACTAACATTCTTTCTCATATCCGGGGGAGGGAATGGGGCTGGGTAACCGCTGGACTGGGCATCTGCAGGGGCTGGGGCTGTGTGGAGGCCAGACTGTGGCCTTCATGGGAGGGGCTGCTGGAGGTTGGGCTGGGTACCCTCACTAACATGGCACACAGGAGGCAGCAATACCCCAAATAAAAAAGTCAAGCGTCAACAGAGGAGGAGATAGAGAGAGGAGGTGGGCATTCAGCCACAGGTGAAGGTTCCGGAGACATGAGGAGAAAGCAGGGCAGCAGAGAAAGCCATGAAGTGCACGCATCTTGGGGATGTACACTGGGAGGAGCCCAGATCGGTTTAGAGGGTTAAGAGTAGAGTAATAACTGCTCAGTATTGTGCCATGAGGCTTATTAAGTAAACAACATACTTCAGTCTCAAATACTTGGGTGCTCGCAAGGATAAAAGAGAAACTGCAAACGCAAAGTTTTAAAGCAGAAACTAACGGCTGGGAGACAGCACCAGGGAGAATTGAAGGAAGCAGTGGCAGTGCACTAAATAAAATACCTTGTGTAAGTGTGTAAAGTTTTCAAAGGATAAGTTAAAATTTCACATATGTATACACACAGACACACACAGACACACGACATGCAATCCCCTTGGGGTCTGAGGTCTGATCCCTGACACTCAGAGTTCCCTAATGTCAAGTCAGTGTCCTTAACAGTGAAGGGGCAAGCTTGCTGTCAAATGTTTCCTTTGTTCACTTCCTTATAGTGAAACTCACATGGTAAGTGTCATCACAGTAAATGTATTAAAAGAAAGAATTTAAGTCCTGGTTTTCATATAACCTGAGATTTTAATTAATTGTTCTCTGTTTTATCTCTCACTCGTGGAGTAAAAATTCTTTTATCATTTTCTGAGAGATCAAGTGTTTCAAAACCACGAAAAGGGAAAAGTAGTTTCCCTTACACTCTCACCACACAGAGAGAGAGCGACATGCACACACACACACACACACACACACACACACACACACAGAGAGAGAGAGAGAGAGAGAGAGAGAGAGAGAGAGAGAGAGAGAGAGAGAGAGAGGTGCATAAACAGAGATACATTCAGAGACATGGACACATACACAGAGAGAGACATGCGCGCACTCACAAATACATTCACATACACAGAAATAGAGAGACGGAGAGAGATGTGCATACACAGAGATAGATTCAGTCATGAACACATACACAAACTCAGGCACATCGACACACACTTATTTCCAGTTATGAATGTAACCATTCTCCACCACAACTAAATTCTGTTTTCTAAACATGGTCTATTAATTATCAATTGATCTTTTCAGTTATTTCAGCTAGGAAAGCCAATAATGTCTACTTTCTAAGACTGTTGTGAGAATTAATGAGCAGATGTACAGAGCGGGTAGGGATGGCTAGAGGCTAGGCTGCAGCCTTCAGGAGCTGGAGCTGGACAGCTCACCTCCAGGGAATGGGGCTGGGCAACCGCTGGACTGGGCATCTACAGGGGCTGGGGCTGGGGCTGTGTGGAGGCCAGCCTGTGGCCTTCATGGGGGATGGGGCTGCTGGTGGTTGGGCTGGGTACCCTCACTGACATGGCACACAGCAGGTATCATCAAGCAGGAGTTGCTGGCGTTCATCTGTATAAAAAGAAAGTGCTCCTCCACGAAAAGATGATGCCACGGTGATGGTGGAGCTGTCTATACGGACTTCTGTGTGTGTAGGAGATAGTCTTTCTAGGTTTTGAACTGGTAAAGGCACTTGCCACCAAACCTGACAGCGTGAGTCTGATCCTCCTCAGAACCCATACGTTAGAAGGTCAGAACTGGGCTCCTACAAGTTGTCCCCTGATCTCCACTTGTACTCCGTGGTACCCAGGCCCACACATATGCGCGTGCCAGATGCCTCAAGCCGTGGCCTGGGCAGCTGCCACTACCATAAGCAAGTATGTGGTGGAGAGATGGAAGAGAAAGAGAGGTGGGGTGGTCCTTGTGCTGTGAAAAGAGGCTTAAGTGGAGACATGATGGAGGGGAGAAACAGGCTGAGCTGACACCGGAGGCCACATGATGTCCGGTCCCTTCCTGCTTCTGAGGACCATGTCTGGGTCAGTGTTCCTATCTCAGCCAGGTCTGTGTTGGTGTCCATGGCCCGTGTTACCACTGAGGGACATGCGGATGCTCACGGTTGGGGCCACCACCAGATGCCACGTTGACTGATGCTCACACCACTGCTGGTGCCATTCTGATCTTAGTGGCCTGCCCTGCCATGGTGATCTCTAGATCTGTGCTGCATTCAAGGTCTGCATTGATGTCTGTGGCCTGTGTTACAACCAAAAGCCATGCAGATGCCTGTTGTCTGGGCTGCTACCTGAAGCCATGTTGGTGCTGGGGGGCTGTGCTAAGCTTGCCCCACCCCTCACTGGCTGCTGTATAGCAGCAGTGCCTGCCCAGCTGTGGGCCGTGGGGCCAGCGGTAACAGCAAGGAAGCAGAGAGGCCTCTCAGTGAAGACCTAGTAGTGATGACGTAGCAGAAGCCAGAGGCCTCGCCCAGACCAATGACTCTCAGCAGCGAACAATCGCAATCAAAGCTTTTTGGGCAAAATGGTGCACTGTATGACACACTGCAGCCCCTGATGCCACTACAGCAAATGCTATGGAGAGGCACGGGGTGGGATGGGGGGAAACAAAGTAGCACACACATGGCAGAACTGGAGACCAGACAGCTGTGACGGTGTGAGAGTGCTGGGGTTAATAGAGGAGCGGCCATTGCCCGGGGGGCTAGGCGAGATGTTGTGGTTGTTGTTGCTGCTGCTGCTGCTGCTGCTGCTGCTTAATTTTAGTTTTAATTTTTGAAATTTCCTTCTTGAGAGAGGTTACAAGGCTGGAGCACAGACATGGAAGGCCTGGGCAATGAGTAGGATTGGGGTACATGATGTGAAATTCTTTTTTTTTTTTAATATTTCATTAATTTATTCTTGTTACATCTCAATGGTCATCCCATCCCTTGTATCCTCCCATTCTTCCCTCCCTCCCATTTTCCCCTTACTCCCCTCCCCTATGACTGTGACTGAGGGGGACCTCCTCCCCCTGTATATGCTCATAGGGTATCAAGTCTCTTGTTGGTAACCTGCTGTCCTTCCTCTGAGTGCCACCAGGTCTCCCCATCCAGTGGACGTGCTCAAATATGGGGCACCAGAGTACGTGTGAAAGTAAAGAGCCAGTAAAGATTATGTTATTAAAAAAAAAAAGTGTATTTGTGCTATTTTGAAAATGAACACATATACTATGGAGATGCCATGCTAACACTATGGGAAACCTAGGGAGGGAGGGGCTGGGCTGTGAGGAGGCTGACGCAGCGTAGAAGGAAAAGGAGAGAAGCCAGACAGCTTCCTGGGAAGAGCTGCACAGAGGCAATGCATTCTGGGGAGGGAGGCAACTCCTGAGGGGAGGAAGACCTGGGATACACAGACCTGAGCGGTGGGGGAGGACAGATCTGTGGACAGCAGCTGAGAGGAGGGTTTGAGGCACTGCGTTGGTCACTTTCTGTCCTTGACCAGACTGACTTAAGGAAGAAAGCGTTTGTTTGGGCCTGCGGTGTCCATCACGGCCAGGAGGCATGCAGCAAGCAGCAGACATGGCAGCCGAAGTAGAAAGCTGAGAGCTCACCACAGCAAGCTAGACGCAGAAAGAGCAGAGTGGAAGCAGAGTGAGGCTTTATGGTCTCAAAGCCCACTCCCAGGAGCACCCTTCCCCTGGCAAGGCCTACCCCCAAGTGTACCCCCAAGCTACTGGGGACCAAGTATTCAAATGTGAGAGCCTCTGGGTAACACGCTCATTCAAATGACCACATATGGAAATGCAACCAGAACACGTGCTGAGAGCAGCTGGGAGCAGAGGCCAGCCCAGGGGCAAAGGGTGCCAGGAAACAGAGGGGACTTTTCAATCTTGGTGTCTGACCTGTCCGGGCACCCCAACTGAGGCCATCGAGTGCTTTTCTGCCCAGTGAAACCATCAAACTATGAGGTTTTGCCACTCCGGATTCTCCCGTTAATGCCCATTTTACAGAGTGATGCTCGCAGCTAAGAGCAGAGTGTAACTGTTGTTCCTAATCTGTTGAAAGTTGATGAGCCCAGCAGTGTGTACTACGCAAGGTTAGCCGTCATACAAACTGACGTCTCAGACCAAAGCAGGCAGCCAAGAACCAGGAGACAGCACTAGTCTTCAGTGTGGCCCCACCATGCCAACCTAAGGGACCAAGAGTTATTGATGTGGACAGTCAGTCACTGCTTGCAGCACTTTTCCCAAGACGGTGGAATAAATCTTTATTTTAGCTTTGTTGAGATGTACTTTCTGAGTTTTGACTTCTTAACTTTTTTCTAGTATCTCTTCCCCAAAACAACCAAAATTGGAAGATACTGAAAAGCAACTGAAAGCACGTTGCTTCAGGCTGCACCCAGCCCCTTCCCCTTAGACGCTCTTCCTCGCGTCTTTCCAGGTGAGGGAGATGCCCCATCCCACCTCACAGTGGACACCATCTTACTCTTATACAGTCGCTCCCTCCACAGCACAAGATTTAGTGGGAGAAAATTTCCAGGACACGGATGTTAAGGTGCCCTCATTCTCACGTGCCCTGCAGAAACTGAGCTGGCTGCTGCTCGACTGTTCCTCTGAATGGGCAGACTAGGGCTGTGGTTGGATTGTAGGATGTCCCGAGCAGGTGCATGTATTCAAACACTTGCTGCACCCTCACTGTTGGCGCTGCTTTAGAAGGTTGTGGGTGTGTAGGAAGCAGAGCCTGCCTAGAGGAATGGGTCACTGGAGGTGGGACTTGAGGTTTTACAGCCTGGCCAGCTTGCTGTCCTGTCTCTGCCTTCTGAGTGCAGACACATTAAATCGTGAGTCAAAACTTAACCCTCGCCGGGCATGGTGGCGCACACCTTTAATCCCAGCACTCAGGAGGCAGAGGCAGGTGATCTCTGTGAGTTCAAGGACAGCTTGGTCTACAAAGTGAGTCCAGGACAGCCAGGGCTACACAGAGAAACCCTGTCTCGAAAAACAAAACAAAACAAAACAAAACAAAACAAAAAAAACCTTAACCCTCCCTCAAGTCACATTTGATAGGCATCTTGTCACAGCAATGGGAAAAGTAACTAATACAATTGAGGAAAAGGGTATGTGGCTGCTTGTGTGCTCAAAGAGTGTTCCGTGTAGGTGAGGGGTGGGCACAGCCAGCGCGACACACGGTGCAGGGTTAGAGGTCAGCTGCAAAAAGTTCAACAGTGGATGCATACCAGATTGAAGCCGTACCTAGCCTGAGTCTTAAAAGGAAAGTAGGTGTGGGTGCGGGCACTTGACTTGGGCAGTAAATTTATGGAATTCCAATATTCTGACCAAAAATTAAGGGTATGTTCACGTGTTTAAAAGTTATATGACAGGAGCCTGGATTCCCGGAAGCCATATTAGATGGCTCGCAACAGTCTGTAAGTACAGCTTCAGGAGATGCACCGCCTTCCCTCTGGTCTCTGCAGGTATCCACACTCATGCACATATACTCACACGGACAGACACATATTAAAAATAAAACAAAATATTTTTAAGTTATATGACAGACAGCAGCTGGCATTTGACCACACATTTTTGTAATGTCTCAAGGCCAGGACTGTGATCAATGAGGGATAAAAAATAATAAATAAATAAATAATAAATAAATGCAGAAAAATAGCAGCTGTGGCTAGAAGCTACCTTCATGTGAAATTTCTATATCTTCTCATTTTCTCATCAAGGGTCACTGAGCTATTTTTTTCAGTCTTATTTATCTTAGTAACTGAGTTTGCCTTTGTCCCTACTTAAATTCTTCCCCGGAAGTGAGTGTCTCACCGAGGCCAGCAAGGAGAAGAGGAAGAGAGCATCCCAGGGCAGGAGAGCAACACACACCCCATGGCATGCTGGGAAACACAACCATCAGAGCGGGTTGACCCTAGTGCAGCGAAGGAAGGACAGTGGTGGGCACGGCTGAGGTGATGGACATGTGGGGTCATGCCCATTATAACACGAAAAGCCATATAGCTAACTCTTAAATCATCAAACTTACACAAATGAACAAAAATGTTCATCGTATTAATGGAACAGCGTTTTTGTTTGAGGAAAAGGATAGTAATGAGCAGATTGGGACCTGGAGCATTTCAGGGACGTGTGCGATTACAGGCTATAAATCATGACAATGCCAACTAAGGCGAAGACGGAGGGAATGGCTACAGAGCAGGACGGCTGAATCGATTGGCGTTTAGAAACGGGTGGGGAGGAGAGTGACCACGGGGCTGCAGAAGGGCGCCCGGGCAGCTCTGAGCACATGCTGCCTTTGCAGAGGACCCACGCCACGCAGCTCACAGCATCCATCTCCAGGGACTCAGAGTTTCTGGCCTCTGTGCATACCCACAATTAAAAAATAAATAAGTCATTTTTTAAAAAAAAGTGGAGTAACTACTGAAAACGTAACTATAATCTTTTCCTAGATGTGCCTTTTACAGATATTTTCTCCCAGTTGGGAGTTTTATTTTCCAGAGCAATTTTTAATATAATAAAGTCTAGATTATCAATTTTTTTTTACTTCAAGGGTCATCGTACTGATGCTGTTTCTGATAGACCCCACTGGGGCACGTCCAACCTGAGGCCCCTGGGCCATGTGTGGCCTGAGAGAGCTACATGCAGGCCTATACAGAAAGCAGTATACGTTTTCTTTTTTTGAATATTTATATTTTGTTTATTATACATGTATTATATTACATAATTTTCCTATTATGAAAACCTTAGTAAATACATTGCAAATATCTTTACAGATAGAGATGGTTGAAGACAGAGGCATGAATTATTGGCTACCTGGAAATCCATCTAACCACACAACGGAGAGCAAGCCTCAGTTCTCAATTGGAGCGTTTCTTTAGATACTTCAAGATTTAATATATCAGTGTATTAGAAGTAAAGTTATTTTTTGAAATGTATATATACTTCATTACTAGATCTTTGCAGTTTAAGCAGAAGTGGAGGTCACAGGTGACCTGTTTTTTAAAGGTGGCATTTTGAATGTATATTATCAACATTTACAGCGCCAGTTTTTAATAACACCAACACTAAGCCTGCTATTTTATTTTATATATTTTATTAATTTATTCATATTACATCTCAATTGTTATCCCGTCCCTTGTATCCTCCCATCCCTCCCTCCCTCCCATTTTCCCCTTACTCCCCTCCCCTATGACTATGACTGAGGGGACCTCCTCTCCCTGTATATGCTCATAGGGTATCAAGTCTCTTCTTGGTAGCCTGCTGTCCTTCCTCTGAGTGCCGCCAGGCTTCCCCATCCAGGGGACCTGGTCAAATATGGGGCACCAGAGTTTGTGTGAAAGTCAGACCCCACTCTCCACTCAACTGTGGAGAATGTCCTGTCCATTGGCTGGATCTGGGTAGGGGTTCGAAGTTTGCTGCACGTATTGTCCTTGGCTGGTATTGTTGCAATGTGATTATGTGACTTTCAAGCATTAACTTTGTAGATGATGATCTGGGCCAGTGTCACTCAAAGTGGGTGCAGCTATGTTGCCAAAACCCTGAGCCATGGGCTGAACATCCTGGTTTTAATGTGTGTGTGTGTGTGTGTGTGTGTGTGTGTGCGTGTGTGCATGTGTGTGCATATGTGTGCATGTGCATGTTGTGTACGTGCATATGTATGTGTGTGTCTGTATGTGTGTCTGTGTGCAGTGTGGCCCTAAGAAGCCTCCAGCCCTGCTCAAGATTTTTTCCCCCGCTATCATTCAGGAACTCCACACTTTTCTGCTTTACTTTTAGGTCTAAGATGCATTTTGAACTAATTTTTCTACAGGTGTAAGTTCTATTTTTTCCATGTGTATGCCTCAATATTCTTCTACCATTGGGTAAAATTATGCATATATATATGGATACACGTAAGGATATATATGTCCTTCTTTGACAAAGATTAGTTGATTCTTTTTTTTTTCCCTGAGGGCCTATTTCTGGGTTCTGGCCCACTAATCTCTTCACCAAAAATATACTGTTTGGATGACTGACTGTCCATAAGTCTTGAGGTTGGGTATGAAAACCCTCTAATAGCACTCCCCTTTAACACTGAGCTGGCTGTTCTCCATTTCAGCCTTTTCATGTAAACTTGAGGGTCAGGTTGTCAGTATCCATAAGACAAGTTGTTGGTGTTTGTAATAGTATTTCACGGAATTTATAGGTTGAGTCTGCGAGAAGAGGCACCTTGATGTGTCCCAAGGCAGAAAGGCCCCATGGACGCCACCAAAATGCTCCTTGGGACTCTGTCATCCAGAGCTATAAAGAATGGATGCCCTTGTTTTATAAAATGTCAAGACTCAGGTGCTGTCTGTGTAACGTGAAATCATACAGTTTCATTTGTAGTAGTCTCTCTCCCTCCTTCCCTCCCTTCCTCCCTCCCTCTACCCCAAATAGAAGTTTTTCCTGTTTATTTATCTATTTGAAGAACCACTTATTCATTTTGTTGGTCTTTTCTATGTTTCTCCATTTTCACTCAATGGCTTTAATTCCTATTATCACGTTTCATCCCGTTACTTTGGACTTGACTTGCTTTTCTGTTCCTTCCAAAGGAGAAAGGTTGGATTGTGAGCTTGAGAACTTTTGTGTTTTCTACGATGCGATAGATCCCTCCATAAGCACTGCTTTTGCTCCAGACCACACATATCATTAATTACTTTTTTTTTTGCACATCTCAAAATAGGTTAATGATAATTGATATTTCTTCTTTGACCCACATGCTATAAATCTGTTAATGATTTATAGGGTTTCCCTACTGTATGTTTCTAGCATTGGTTTCCAGTTTTATTCCCTCATGCTCTGAGAACTAAGTGTGATTTCTATGCTCTTTAGTTAGATGTATATCTCGTGTGGGTAGACGTGGCCTGTCACAGTGGATGCTCCACGTGAGTTTGGGAGTTGCGTCTCTCATGGGATGGAGCAGCCCGGAGATGCCATTTGCATCCATTTTGTGGATGGAGTTCCAACTCCCAGTTCCACCGAATTCTGCATCTCTTCTTCTTGCTCAGTCTGCCCACTTCTGACAAATCGGTGCCAGGGCATCCAGCTCATGCTGGTTGCATGCTCTGCTTCAGGTCTACTCGGTTTTTGCCTCAAGTATTTGAATATGCTGCAATTTTCCTCAAACACAATTTTCACATTGTTACATCTTCTTTCTTTTTCTTCCTTTCTTTCTTTTTTTTTGGGGGGGGGTGGAGACGGTACTGCTAGCATTGTTTTACACACACACACACACACACACACACACACACACACACACACAAAAAAAAAATCATTAGCTCAACTGAGAGTAAGAGAAAGTGTTTTAACTTTATTTAATTTATCAATGCTTCTATTCTTTACATTGTTTCCAAAGCAGAGCTCCTGTCAATGACAACAGCAACAGTAGCGATTACCACGGCAACAACTCATTTAAGTTAAGGCTGTACAAAAGTTTTTTCCTTTTCCTTTCTAAAAGAATAATTACTTCACAGGGCACAGAACCTAAAGACAGAGAGATTATTTTCTCCAACAATGAAGCATCTTTATCTTCTTTTTCTTGTGAGATTTTTGAGAAGATATCAGATGAAACTCTTATCTTTGTTCCCTTCTTCACGCTGAGTTTGTTTTTTTTTTAACTCGCCCCCTCCACATTGTCTAAGATTTTTATCTTCCGATGTCCTGAGGCTCAGATGTGCTGTGCGTGACGCCGGGTCCTCCTGCTTCTGACACTCACCCCCCCACCCCTACCCCCCACCCCCGTATTTATGCTGCTTAGTGTTCCCTGTACTTCAAGGTTCTGTAACTCGGCATCTGACAATAACATGAGAGTAGACTTTGCCGTTTCTGCTTCTTCATTCCTTTGGGGGGAATTCCCATTATACGGGTGTCATGTGTTCTATGGTCTCACGGTCTTTTGATATTTTCTTCCGTGTTTCCTTTTCTTTGCCTTTCGGTTTCTATTGATAGCTTCCATAGCTGTGTTCTCGAGCTCAGAGAATCCATCCTCAGCTGTGCTTGGTGTCCTACCATAGCCTAGCGGCTAATGCGTCTTAAGTCTCTAACACTCCGGCCAGCCTTCCCTAGCTGTCCCCACGCCCTGTCTTGTGCTTTTTGCACTGAGCCCTTAGCGTTTTGCTCGTACTTTGAAGTCCCCTCTGGCCTGCCGTCTGGCCCTGGCTGGCGTGCTGCAGTTCTCCTGCCCTGTTTTTGGTTTGGTTCATGTTTTATTTAGTATGCTATGTGGTTTTGTGTTGCAGTGAGGGCAGAGAATGGTATCTGCTTGGGCAGTAGGGTGGTAATAGGGGTCATGGGCATCCACAGTCCCTGACCTCAGACCCGGATCCTTAGCTGAGCCTGTGCCTTAGGCCATGGCCCTCACCAACGCTCTCTGGGGCTTGTTTTCTCTTAGTTGAAACAGTGATTAATAAGGCTTTCCTGGCCACCTAGGCTCTGATAACACCCCCTCAGTGTTTAGGTTCTGGTAAAAATGGTTTCTCCTGAAAGTAGATCTTGCTAAGAGCAGAATGGTCCACTTCCCTCCGCTGCTGGAAGCGCACGTCCACAAAGAGAGCCAGCAGAGCTCCTGGAGGGAAGCCAGGCACTCACTGGGCAGCCCCCCCCCCCCCGCCCCCTGCTCCCCGCCCCGGGCCCCTGGAGCTCACTCTGGTTCTTCAACGTTGAGCTCCAGCAGCGCCCCACCTATAGCTCAGGCTTTTCCCACCTTCACACCAATGACACAGAGCTTTCTGCTCTAGTGAGCTGAGTGCCCCCGTGTTTGTCTGTCTGTCTGTCCAGCTTTGAAGGCAGCAGGTCGTCCTGTGATCTCCCCCTCTGACAGATCTAAACTAAGAACTCCTGTTAGCTTCTCCCATTTGTCCAGCTGTATGCTTATTGCTCACATGGACATGTAAAAGTTTGTAAATGTGGCTTTGCATTGAGAGATACACGCCGGGAACGGCAGCTGGGCTTATGCTCTTGTCTTCCCGGTTGCCTGTCTTCCCCTGGTGTCCCTCTTTCTCACTTCCCTTATGTGCGTTTGTTCATGAACCCAGATAATGAGCCAATGACCCAGTAAGCATCCTTCTTGTGTCCCTCTATGCTTTCATGGGCTTATACACTACTGACATACAAATACGCTGAAGTTATTTGGCAGAAGCTTACTAGGAAGGAGTTAATGCTGTACACGGTTTCTGCGTGCTGTTTCCTCCCATCTTAAAGTTGTCAGGACTTAGTGCAATTACATGATACAACTTTACCTTATTCATTTTAGTGCATGTAGCAGTTTATAGATAGGATACAGCTTTACTTAATTACGATGTGACATTGTAGCCCCGATGTGGATGTTACAAATGTTATCAGATCTGTCCTCAAAATATGCTGGGTCCTTGTCTTAGTTACTTTTCTATTGCTGTGAAAAAGCCCATGACCAAGGCAACCTATGGAAGAGACTGTTGGTTGGCGGCGTACAGTTTCAGCAGGTTAGAGTCTGTGACCACCATGGTGGGGAACATGGCAGCGGGAAGGCAGGCATGGGTGTGGAGCAGTAGCTGAGAGCCTGTGTCCTGACCCACAACCGCTGGACCGAGAAAGGCGACTGGGAATGAGCTTCTGAAACCTCAACGCTCTCCCCCAGTATCAGAGCCCCCCAACAAGGCCGCCTCCTGATCCTCCTCACATGGTCCCACCAACTGGGGACCAAGCACTCTGGTGACAGAGCCGACAGGGGCTTTCATTCAAACCACCACAGTCCATATAACCATCAGCTCAGAGGTCACACAGTCAGGAAACTCAGGCTTAGCCTTCACTTGTAACCTGAACATACTTGTCAGTATGCTATAATTTTCAGAGAGCTATACATGTCTCTAAGGAAAAGAAGGCAAGAAAACAAGCTGTGGAAAAACACAAGTAGACCTGGGGAGAGATCTCAGGGGCTGAGTGCCACTGAACAAGCAAGTCTGGGCCCCAGAAGCCACATCCCTACTCTATTGGCATGGAGCCTTACTTGCAGTCCCATCATGGGGAGGCAGAGACAGGATCGCTGGAGAAAGCTGGCAGGGAGATTAGGCTCTGGGTTCAATTGAGAGACCCTGTCTCAGTGAAGAAGGTGAAAGAGGCTGAAGAAGCTTCCCAGTACCAACCCCATATCTCTACACAAACATGCACACATACACATACACACCCACATGTGCGTGAGCTGGCATGTTTGCATGCACACATCTCACACACACACATACATGTGAAAAAAAGAGAAAAGAGACCTTCCCACATCTAGTCCACCAAAATGACTAGATACTGAAAAATACCTTTCTCCTCACAGAAGAAGAGAAACTCACAGATGAGAGAGCATGCTTCTGTGCCCCAGAGGTTGTTATCCACACATGACTATGGTGGGACGGAATCAGATGTGTCTCAGTTTCACCCCAGCGCCACCCATTCCTGCAGAATCCCCCGACCCTGGAGTGGAAGCGCAAATGTGAACATCAAGGATGTCAATGTCATAACAGTATGCTACACACTGAACACCAAGGAGTTCCTCAAAGAGACCGTCCAGGTAAGCAGGCATGACCGAGCATCAGCTTTGGCCACTAGCCAGCAACAAAATAAGACCTGGGCCCAAGAAGAGGCTGGAAGAACTAGCTGTGGATGCAGTCTACCACAAGCTGGGGAGGGTTCCTAAGAGAACTCAGAATCACTAATGACTGATGATGAGGTTGCCGCCAGGAACAAGGACTCAGATCCAGGTTCCTCTGTGCCTGGGGAGCTTTCCTGCAGCCCTTGAGAGAGCACGTGGTTGCTCCCTTAAACGCCAGTGCGATGGGAACACAGAACTAATACAGTCACCTTGGACAGGAAGTAAAGTCCAGTCCTCCGCTATGAAATGAGATCACAGGCATAAGTCACCAGCTTTCTGGTTGCTAAACACTGTATTTTTATGGATCTGTGTAGATAAAAATCAAAGCTGTCCCATGATAACATCAGCGGAAACTGTGTTTACTGAAACAGACAGCATTGGGGAGGAAGATTCTTTTAAAGCTCTGATTTCATTCAGATTGTAGGGTGTTGGCGAAGTGATCTGCCCTATAATTTTATGCCTAGAACACCTTGTAGGTATTTTGTATCATAAATAAGAACCCAATGGCAGATTTATATTTTAAAAAATGTTTGTTTTACAGGATTGAACAAAATAGCAACATGAAGGAGAACCTTTAAAGGCAGAGATTAGTCAGTTCGATAAACTGCTCCTCAGTGTTGACCAGGTATGACTTGGGGTATGAGATTCAGTCTCATATTGTCACCTTATCAAGCCTCTGCAAAGATGAGTTTGTGTTGGAAGAATCTAAAAGCATGGGGTACCCAGAGCCATGGAACCCACTGCCCAGGCCACGGAGCCCACCGCCCAGGCCACGGAGCCCACCGCCCAGGCCACGGAGCCCACCGCCCAGGCCACGGAGCCCACCGCCCAGGCCATGGAGCCTACCGCCCAGGCCACTGAGACCACTGCCCAGGCCACTGAGACCACCGTCCAGGCCAGCACTTAGTTTCTGGCTTAGCTATTGGGAAAGGCAGTTTGCAGGAATATGGTGTTCTTGGTATACCTCTGCTCAGCCCTTTAAAACTAGAATAAGAGTCTTAAGACAGTTCTCACACAGAGCCGGAGTCTTCACAAGAAAAGGCCTTCCGGTAACTGGCAGGGATGAAGGACGGTGTGCAGGGGGACCCCTCAGTGCTGAGCTAACAGCCAGTGACAGATTCACCGAGGGGGAGGACGGATCACTGCTTCTGGGTGTGAACTTACTTGTCACCTCACTGAGACCCAAATGGTCACTCCAATGGCCTTGGCTAACGGAAAGGGTTACAGAACGAACGCACAAGCATGAGCCTGGGAGATGGGTCAGATAAGGATTGCAAAGGTGAGGGCTAAAAGCAATGGCGGACGATAAGGGGTGGGTGACCAGACCCCGTCAAAGAGCAAAAGTCATCAATGCGAAGCTGGTAAACCTCTTAAAAACCAACTCAATGCGTACAATTCTGCTCGTATCATTTCCTGGGACTGATAAAAAATGTGAGTGGATTAAACAACAGAATTTATTCTCTAACATTTCTGGACTTTATAAGTATGAAATTCAGGGGAGTACCACCACACTATCTTGAGAAGCTGTTAAAAAGGTGCTTCTCCCCCTCTCTCTCCCTCTCTCTGTCTCCCTCCCACCCTCCCCCCTCAGCTTCTGGTAGCCATTTGCATTTCTTGGCATCTTCGAGACCCACGTTATGCTAGTGTCTGGTATTCTCTCATCTTTCCTGGTGGGTGTATGCCTACCCCCTCCCCCCAGCCTTTCTTTTATGAGTTGATTTGCCATTTGGCCTGAGTCTCCCTATGTATCTCAGGATGGTGCCGGTGCAGGACCTCTAGCCACCTGGGCGGAGTCTTTGTTCCAGTACGTCCAATGCAGGAGCTCCATGCCTTTGCAAGGCACAGCCTTCTCCAGGCCTCTGGCCAACCCACGTGATCCGAAACGTGCTCACCTCCTTCCCAGGTATCATATTTTTAGGCCTTAACCCCAGCACTCTGACACATAGCCTTCTTTTCCACAAGGGTGCCGCAGATGTCATGACTTAACTGAGGTGAAGACGCCGGGGTGAGATATAATTCCTCAGGACCTACAAGGGGAAAGGTGGACTCAGACCAGGGCACCGGAGGGTGACACATGAAGACGGAGGCCAATGTGGTGTCAACTAGACCACATCTGGAAAAATCCAGAATCCAAGCACGTGGACATGCTTGTGAGGGCCACAGCTTCTGGTATCAGCTCCATAAAGAGACAGGGAAGAAGAACGCTTCTGCCTTTCCCCTGCTTGCCCTCACTCTGGCTAGCGAGTTTACCCTGATGTTGAGGCGCTCGCTCCTTCACTGGCGTTAGAACCCCCTTCTTCAGGATTCCATTACAGAGTGAAGGCCAGCAGCCTCCCCAGGAAGCCTCTGGGGCTCCAGCACCAGCCTCGACCAGGTTCTCCACCTTTCCATGAAGAGCCAGAATTGTTGGACTAGCCAGACCACAGGCATGTGAGGGAGTGAGAGTGTGTGCCTGTGTGTGTGTGTGTGTGTGTGTGCCTGTGTGTCTGTGTGTGTGTGTGTGCCTGTGTGTCTGTGTGTGTGTATGTGTGCCTGTGTGTCTCCTTCCCCACCCATCCCGTGTGTGTGTGTGTGTCTGTGTGTGTGTCTCCTTCCCCACCCACCCCGTGTGTGTGTGTGTGTGTGTGTGTGTGTCTCCTTCCCCACCCACCCCGTGTGTGTGTGTCTGTGTGTGTGTCTGTGTGCTGTGTGTCTCCTTCC
>OU015745.1:1580354-1594698 GCA_907169655.1 Acomys percivali | reverse complement strand
TTATTATTATTATTATTATTATTATTATTATTATTATTATTATTATTATTTGTATTATTGTTTGTCCAAGTTCTGGGGCTTGAACCCAGAGCCTGTACAAGCCTGTCAGGTGTTTTCTGCCTAGCATCTTCAGTCTTTGAAGCTGTATTCTTGAACAAACTGCCAGAGATCCATTCAGCCATGCTGACCTGTGCTCCTCCATCAGCTGGGTTGTGAAAGGTTGACAGGTAGCCTGGGTTTACCACATAAAATGAAGCAATAGTACATATTTCCTGGGACCAGAGACTTTCTGAAACTACTCATCTTGTTTCAGTCACCCAGGCCCAGAGCCTGAGGAGCTTGTGCATGGTGCAACCACGGATGGGGCCAAACCGTTTGGAGGTGGAGTTGGAGGCCTTGGCCTGAGCCACACACTTAGGTCCTTGACCCAAATCTCACTCAGCCTGGTTCAGCTGAGCAGAGTCCAGGTGAGGGAGACAGGATGAGGCCCACTGCAAAAAAAAAATAAATAAATAAAAATAACCCCAATAACCTACAGAGCAAATGGCCCATCTTGATTGGCCATGGCATTCACAGGAGCTCTCTAAAGGGCTCTGTCCGAGTCCCTGTCTTTACTGTAGCTGACTATTGCGCAAATGCCCTTGTGGGCAAACGAGGACAGAAGGAGGATGACACTGGGAACCCTGCCCAGGCACCGCTCACCCCTGATCCAGTGGCATTTTTTTAGACCAAAAACTGGGATCTAGAGACATAACTAGTTTTCTAGCAGCCAGCGTAGGAGGGCCAGTGGGAACAGCTGCCCTAGATTTCCCTCCTGCGCAGAGACGCTTCACATGGCTCCTGGGTGGGGGCGCATCTGTGGTACCCCGCTACAGTGTCCCTGGTTCACACACGCACAGACAGGGCTCCGTGGGGGGCTCTGCTATCCTCACACTGTAGGTGCTCCAGGTACAGTATCAGCTTTGAACTGCAAACCGGTTGCAGCTGGCCTGAAACATCCAGCAGTATGTGTGTCCTGTCCATGAAGACAGAGTGTTCCCAGCTGTGAGCAGAAGCCACGGAGGGAAGGAGAAAGGCGGTGGCAGGACACGCCAGCTGTCCACCTTCCCAGGTACACACTCACTGCCCTTGGGGCCCCCTAACGGGCCTGCGATGCACCCAGACCTCCTAACCTCCCGACGGTGGATCCAGGCTCCATGAGGAATTCTAGAGAGGGGGGTGCGACTCTTTTCTTCGGTCTCCAAGATGCCCCTGAACTTACATGAACATTTACTGATAGGACCCACCCACATGCCTGCCCATCAACACTCAGTGCTGCAGTGCATCCATCTGCCCCTCAGCTCCACGCACAGTCGTAAAATACAAACAGCTGCAACGTTGAAGTTTCCTGAGGAGCCGTATGGGTTTTCCTTCTTACTAGTCCTGTGGATATGAAGAGGACTGTACCACCATCATACGTGCTCTTACACTCCAGACATTATATTTGCGTATATGTGTGTATGTGCATATGCAAATGTGTGCTTACATGTATGTATGTGGGTATATGTGCAAGTGAATGTATGCATGTGTATTGTGCGGATGGATGGGTATGAGAATGTATATATGTGTGTGTGCACGTATATGCGAGTGGGGGTGGGTGGGTTGGTGGGTGTGTAGATATGTGTCTGGAGTGTGTATATATGTTGGTACATATGTGAATGTACCATGTAGTATGTACATGTACATGTACCATATACATGAGTGTATGTTTGTGTGTATATGTATGTATATCTGAATGTGTGTATGTATGTGAGCATATATGTTTGAGTGTGTATATATCTGTGTATGTATATGTGTGTGCTTATGTGTATGTATGTGTGTACATGTGAATGTGTGTATGTATGTGAACTGTGTACATATGATTGTGTGTATGTGTGTATATATGAGTATGTTTGTGTTTATGTGAATAAATGTTACATGGCTGTATATGAGTATGTGGGTAGGGGTAAGTATGTATATACGTGTATGCGAGGGGATAAGAGTATATATGTATGTGTGTGTGTGTAGAGGATGTAGATATGTGTGGGTATTTGTACATGTATGTATATGTGAGAGCATATGTGTAAATGTGTGTATGTGTGTGGGGTGGGGTGTATTTGAATATGTGCATATGTGTGAATATCTACATAAATATGTATATGTGCATATGAGTGTATATGTGTATCTAGGTTTTTGTGTACATGTAAATGTGTGTCTGTGAATGAGTGTATGTGGGTGTATATGAGTATATATGTGGGGGTAGGTATGTACATAAATATGTGCATGCAGGAGTAGGGGGTGTGTTTGTATATGTATGTGTGTATATGGAGGATGTATGTGTGTGTGTGTGTGGATGGATGTGCCTGTGTATGTGGATGTATATGAAAATATATATGTGTGTGTACATGTATATGTGTATGCTTGGTTTTGTTTACTTGCTTTGAGACAAGGTCATATTTTGTAGCCCAGACTGAGCTTAATCTATCTTCTTGCCTCAGCCTCCTCAGGAGTGCATCACAGGTGCGCAGCACTGTACACACCAGCAAACATCCACATACAAAGCCACGTCCACCGCATGGTTTACCTCTAACCTCCATCGATTCCCTACTCATCTACAAAATGCTGGGTCACGCGTTTTCTTAGTGTTTATTTTGTTTATGAAGTTTAAAATACACAATGAATAGGAAACAGATACCATTAGATTACTCTTTTGAAATTTGTATTTAAAATTAGCTCATCAAAATTAAATCTCCTATAGTTAAGATCATCAGATTGCCCAGGTGAGCTCATTTATATCTGTAACCCTAGCATCCGGGGCCTGAGGCGGGACAGCTGCTGTGAGCTCCGGGTCAAACCTATGATACAGAATGAGACCCTGCCTCAAAATTCAAATTGATATGCGATACGCCCATAGTATTTTTAAGTATTACATGTTTTCATTTTCATGTGTTTGTATGTGTATATGTTTCACTTCATTTCTGTGAGCTGAAATGGAGACTTTGCCCAGAATACTGTTCTGTCAACAATGCCTACGTGTTTATCCTGTTACTATTCATACACTAAACACTACAGGCATCGTGCCTCTGCTGTGAACAGCTGACAACTCCAAGTGCATGCTAACTCAAGCTGCAGCAGCTGAGACTCTTAGAGGAAACTTTATAGAGACGTATGTCCTGGCGTGAACTGGCACAGAGATGTGAAAGGTGGCAAAGGTGAGGGCTGATGCTGCTGGGAGCCCACGGGGTTAACTGAGCACCCTAAGGTGATGTCTTATGGCATAAGAACTGAACCTCAAATATATGCATACACACACACACACACACACACACACACACACACACACACACACCAGCACAAAGGTCAAAATAGCTCCAAGAGACCAATCCTCCCCTGTAAAGAACCTTACATAACTCTGCCAGGATAATTACCTATCCAGGGCAGAAATCAATTTGTATCTGCACTCCTGGGGGAGACCAGGTCAGGGTTAGAATCAGGATGCTGCGATGGGTGAATTGTGCTGTTTCCACCCCCTTCCACTCTGCCTGGCGCCTGGGAGCTGCTGTTCCTCAGCCTGTTTCACGCCGCCTGGAGCATCCAAGCGGGCCAAAGACCATTTGCCCTCTTTGGAAGGGAGATATTTAACCTCGGTTGACATTTTCTGTTACCTTCCTCCGATCCCCCAAGTTTATGATGCTCAGTTAAAACACTCTTCCGGCTTTTAAATTCCCTTCCTCTTTGGGTTAAATTCTCAATGCAAATGGAAAAATGAGTAATGCAAATGCAGCCGGTTTCCCACAGACTTTCTACTGTGCCCCCTTCCTCCAGAAGCTCAGCTCCAAAGTGTCTCTCTCTGTTTTTAAGTGATTTTCAGCTGTCCTCGTCTTTTGGTTTTTTGGCAGTATCCCTGCTTTGTACCTCATTTAGTATGTCTCCAGAACCTGTTATTTACTGTCATACAACAGGACTCTCCACTTCCTTCTCTTTCCACATGTGTAATAATCCCATCAGATGGGGCTGGTGTAATGAGGTCACTCACACATCTATTTTATTTGTTCTTTGTCAAGTCTGGATCAGAACCTTCTGCCTGGGTTATAGTCTGTGTCAGGAGTCCATCTGAGTTCGGATCTGATGTATTTGAAATGCGGGTTTTTACTGAGAAGCCACGGCCCATCTAACATGGGCCTGACAATGTCACGGTCCTTCCTGGAGCTTTCCCTGCCTACTCACATCCTTTCCTTGCCTCTTTCTGAGGGGAGATCTGTCAGGACACGTGTGAAGCAAGCAACATACAGTTCTGAAGAGCAGGAACCACCAGTGTGGGCATCAGAGGACCAAAGAAGCTCAAGATCAAACTCCCCTGCAGCCTCGGTCTCCCAATAGCTAATACATTTGCTTTGCACAGTCTTTTAGTCCCTAACTATACGATGTCACATAGTAATTTCTTACCCCAGTAAGATATAATTCCGTGCCCTTATGAACTTCTGTTATATTGCATTAAGTGTATGGATGGATCTCAAATGAATGAAATATTCCATACCATGTCATTGCTGACATTAAGTAACAGTAGGCATGTTAGTTGCCCCTAGCATTTTCCTTCCTTCTTGCTACGTCCTTCTCCCCAAAATAACCTTTTCTTTAATGTCACATGCATTCTAATAGTCTGTCTTCGTCTCGTAATCCCCTTTCTACGTTCAATTGTGTGTGTGCATTTATATATATATATATATATATATGTGTGTGTGTGTGTATATGCATACATACATATACATACATATATATATATGTATAATTTGGGTGGTCACATATAAGTCTGAAGGTTTAACATACGCGTATGTTTAGATCTAGCTTTCATCTATGAGTAAAGCCGGCAACATCTGTCTCCCAGAGTCTGGCTCACTTTATCTAGTGGTCATCCCGTCTCTGCCCATCTTCCTGCCAACATCCTGCGGCCATTCTTCTTCACACTAAGTAAAACTCAGAAGCACACACGGAGCTGCTTTATCCCTCCACATGGTGACTTCCAGGCTGCTCCATACTTTGGCTGTTGGATAACATATTTCAATGACGCGCTTTCGCTTAGCCCTGTGTATGTAATGGTAAACTTCAGCGTGCAGTTGGTGTAAGCACACTGCTGAGCTGCTGTGCGGGGTTTTTCGGGGTTGAGACTTTTGAACCTGGTGCGCATTTACACTGACAACGCGTTTCAGTTCAGAGTGAAGGCCGTGTGCCCACGCGCATCCGGGGGACAGGCCCCAGCGTTCCTGAGTGTCCTGTCGCCAGCATCACGATCAGACGTGCTTTGCGGAAGGGCCGCCCTGCGCTTGCTAGAGCATTGCCTCTTCTGATCATCTGGGAGCTTGCGAGCCGACTTCTGCGCTGAGTCATCTGAGCGTGGTTCTTTTCAGAGATGAAGTTAAATTGACCATTTTGTAATTTCAGCTTCACTCCAGAAGAAAAAATATGCAATCACACCTCCATCTGCCACTTTCTGCACCATAGCCGCTTTCCTCTTCCCCGCTGGGTGGGACCCGGACCCAGGCTTCTCCCTGTCTCCTCCATCTCCGCAGCCTTGTCCTGGCTAAAGCTCTGGCTTTAGAGAAGCACTTGCCCACACATGCTTCTGCTGTGCCCTCCAGCAAGGAGACATACTCACGTCACCTTCTCCCACCTTTATTCTTGGAGATTCAGACTTCCTGCGGATCCCTGCCTGTCCTGGAACTTGCTACGTAGCACAGGCTAGCCTCAAACACACGATGCTCCTCTCCATTTACCCTCCCCAGCGCTGGCTTACAGGTGGGAGGCACCACACTGGCCTGTTTGGTTTTTTTTTTTTTTACAAGAACAATTTTATGTTCTTAGTTTTTTTCTGGCATTTGTTCACATTACATCAAACACAACCCTTTGTGCACTTTTCATGTCCTTAAAGCTTGTCTGAAAAATGAAAACATTTTAGGTATTCCTTAATTATTTCCTGTTTTCCATAAATATATTCTATTTTCTATTAAAATACCTTATGCATACACATATGTCTATACACATACACATATGCATTTATATGTATACTCTGTTTAAATTTTAGATCTAAGGTGTTAGAGCTTTAAACCCAACAAGTCACAGATATTTTAAGTGGATTGAGATATAAGCATCAGCGTACATTTCTAAGTTACAAAGGTTAGAGGATCTCACAGCTTCACTGAAAATAGTCTTTTTTCATCCATCTATAAGAGTAGTGCGTGTGTGTGTGTGTGTGTGTGTGTGTGTGTGTGTGTGTGTTCACTGTGTGTGTGCTTGGGGTGGGCAGATGTTGGACCCTAGAGTCCAATTCAGGGAAGGGGTCGCCGCGAGAGACCACTCAAGCCACACAGGCTGGAGGTATATGTGAAATTTATTACTGACACATCAGAAGTCCCAATTGTTGATGTGTCAGGGTCCCTCAGCACTCGGGAGGTGAAGGACCCCGAGTAGCTGTTACAGGCTAGCTTTAAAGGCTAAACCCACAAAGCACGTGGGGTTTCTTATCAAGTGAGACCATATGGACTTAGGACATCTGGCATTGGGAGTCTCTTTGTGGGGGCTTGGGTGTGGGTCTCTAGAGCAGTTACTGAAAGCCGTATGGGGACATCTGATATATGGAAACTTACATGTAACTATTCTGGGAACTAGGGTGGAACTTTTGAAGTTAACATTAACAAGAACTGGGTAATGCTGGACAAGCAAGCAAGCATCTTGTATTTTATAATTTTACAGTTTCTCACAGATACATGCGAGAGCATTCGTGTGGAGGTCAGAGGTTAATACTGAGTGTTTTCCACACTCACTCTCAGAGCCAGAGTCTCTTGCTGAACCCAGAGCCTGGGGATTTAGCCAACCTAGTTAGCCAGTTTGCCCCAGGAACCGTTTGTCTCTGGCGGCTGAGAACTGGTGTTACAGGCCCACCATCAGACCCAAACTGACTATACCAGAGTCCTGAGGCCCTCACACTTGCGTGGTTACCGCTTTACCACTGGGCCATCTCCCAGTCTCATGCGAAAACTTCACAGGGAACTGTGCTTTCTCTGATTAGCTGGGATTTGTAGGTCTGGGTTCCGAAGGTGAGCACATGACGCTGCTCCCAGGCCTGCAGCTGCGGCTCGCCTCAGCCTGTCTGCTGAGTGTGTCTTCTAGAGAGGTTGCTGCGAAGATCCACTTCACGTGTCCTGTAGACTTAGGCGATCCAGGTTCCCTCACAGCTGCTGGGCTTGGCCTGTCGCTACTCCATGGCAGAAGCTAAAATGATACCTGCATTACTCTCTGGCTGTGCTCCAAGCGAATTCAGCACAGCAGTTGTGGGTGGGATCTGGCCCCTGGGCTCCGTCCGCTGGGCCTTGATCTGCATGCTGCCGGCTGACGCGCTCCATTCACCTCACTTGGCTGTGGATCCTGCACTGTCATTCCAACAATCTTGTCTCCCTCAACTTTGAATATAAAGAACATAAACCCAGGCTTCCCCGTTCTGGTCCCGTGGTGAAGGGCATTGTCTTTTGTGTTCTTCTGCTTTGTGTATTACACAAACTGTTTCACGCCGCTGCTCTCAAAGCAAACCATGTTCTGAGTTGACAATGCTGTCATTTTAGTGTACTAATTACATCAAGATTTCAGCCTGGTTCTGGACCAGCTCCCAAGTGTGTGTGTGCGTGTGCGTGTGCGTGTGCGTGTGCGTGTGCGTGTGTGTGTGTGTGTGTGTGTACACGTGTATGTGTGTGTTCACATGTGTGGGTGAGGCCACGGTGAAGAACTTATTCTGTGGCTCACGGTCTCTCCGTGGGACTTGTGTCTCTGCAGTTAGGCTGGCTGACCAGTGAGCCCCGAGCTTCCCTGTTCCCCACCTCTCCAGTACTGAGATTACAGTTGTGGGTGGCACCACAGTTGGTTTTTTTTATGTGAGTGCTGGATCCACACACTTACACGAGAAGCACTTTACCAGCTAAGCCATCTCTCCAGCCCTAGGTCCTGACGTGTGACCCTTGATGTTTCAATTGTGTCCATTTGCAGGGTAGTAAACACCCCTGAGTTTTCTAGCCGGTAATACCCTGGCATCCATGTGGTCTAGCAAGGAGGCCTGGTGCTGGACACTACTCCATGAATGTGTAAGGATGCGCTGGTGACTCTGTGAGCTAAAATGGACTGCGAGTAGCTGAAGTTGATCCCGTGGAAAACTGTGGTCCTGGTGAAGAGCTCCTGATGCCTTGAGCTAAGCAATGCTTTTTGTACGCCCACACATAAGCAGGTGCAAGCCCAGAGCTCCAGGAGGTGTGCCTTCCCCAGTAGTGGCAGAAGCCACTGTGAGGCAGCGGTGGTGAAGTGACCAAGGTGAAGTTCCCATCTGCTATGGGAACTCTGGCTGAAACTTGATCTGACATAGCCACAGGTTCCCCCTGACAAAGCTTCAGTCACACGGAGGTTCCAGGATGTTTGCTAGGGGCTTGGCCTTTCATTTTCAAGGGCACTGACTTGAGCTAAAGACTGAGGTTGAGAAAGAATTTGGATATTCTTTTGGCGTCGATAGTGCTCCCGGCAACTGTGTGCACTTCCCAGAACTGTCTTCTCACTCAGTGAATCCTCAATTCTTGACATTACTCCTTTTTAGAACTAGATGGTTTACCAGAAAGTTGGTCAGGAGTGGCTTCCTTATGGCTTTGGTAAGGCCTCTAGGCAGACAGATTCCAAGGGTAAGAGAAGAGAGGTGGGACAGACACGATCATGGCCTCCCCCCTCCTCCATCACCTCAGATGCAACAAAGAGTAAATGCTGTGTTTTATTATACCTTTACAAATGAAGTAAATTAAATTGTCCTTTTTACTATGTCAACTGAATGTTTTTAGTACAAAAATAAACCATCGGAGGTGCTGGGGAGGTGGCTCGGTGACAGAGGCCTTGCCTACCATGTGGGAGGCCCGGGATTGAACCCTTAGAGAGAGAGGGTGAGGATCAAACTAATAAATTCTGAAGGCCCTAGAAGATTTTCCAGGTTCTAAGCCCCAAAGGGCTCGAGGACAATTAGTTGTAAAGGAAAGGAGATTCACATTTATCCAGTTCTTGCTGGGTGCCAGGTACGGCTGTGTGCCTTATGTCTACAGTCTCCTCCAAGACGCCCATGAAAGCTGCTTCAAAGCCTTGGAGACATCATCATCTGTCTGTTTCCAGGTTCCATCTCAACAGATGACTTTTGTTGTTTGTCAACTAGCACTCAGCAGATCTGTAAACTACCTCATTTGTGACTGAACCGGTAACACTGACGGAGGTGTAGAGGAGTCTTGAGTTTATTTAAGGGGTGAGGCCTGTTAACTTAGCAACAGTTTTATGGCAGTTCCTGATTGGGGGGGGTACTCTGGTCAACATTAAAACAAAAGAGGAAATGGAAGGCAAGAAAGTGTCACAGCAAACGCTTTGGCTCCTTCCTGGACACTGCTTTTGCATTTATAAACAAATGTGCCCTGGGTTCCTTCCGTGCTGAGCACCTGAAGAGATTTCTTTCCACCCTACGAGCGAGCGAGTGCAGAGCTAAAGCCCCCCCTTCAAGGCAAGTCCTCATCGGCGCGGTGCTCTTGGACCCTGAGCCTCTGGGACTGTGAGCATTATTACGTTTACCCTAGCTGTGAATGTTTAAAAAGATTTCTTTTTAAATTGTGGCTAAAATCCTTTGTTTTATTTTCTGAGACAGGTAGTTTATATTCTTACACTTCTAGCTATGCAAGTTTTCACCTTGACGTTTGTAGTGTGGCAGCAAAGCTCTGGAGCAGCTCCAGTTCGCAGCAAAAGTGAGTGAAAAGTACAGGAAGTCCCTACATCCGGGTTGGGGAAATGGCTCAGCCAATAAAGTGAGTGCTGCACAGGGAGAAAGCATGAGCTGTGACCCCACACAGGCGCGGATTGCCAGCGCAGATTGCCATGCGCGGATAGCCAGGCGCGCATCACCAGGCGTGGTGGCGCGTGTCTGTAATCATAGAGCTGCAAGAGCAGAGATGAGCGGACTCCTTAAAGTCACTCAATGGCGCTGAAATAGTGAGCTCCAAGTTCAGTGAAGAGAGACCCTGCCTCAAAAAATAATAGTGGTTGAGAAAGACACCGAAAGTCAGCAGTGCACACATAAATGCACACACACACACACATATGTGCATACACAAAGCACTTACATACCCACATGCATGCACACACATGTACAAACACACACACTTGCGATGGAGTTTATACTAGTGTTGTACCCCTGTTAGTTTGTGTCCCCCATTTTAATGGCTTACAGAGTAACCCTGCCAACCCAAAGTCCTCTGTGCCTCTCCACTACCTCACCCTGATCCAGCCCAGATGCTGATCTTTTCTGTGGGCCATGCCACTAGCTGGAACAGAGTTTGGTCTTTGGTACTGGCTTCTTTCACTTCTTCCTACTCTGGTATCTTTCCTCCAATTCTTTTCCTGGCTTGGAAGCTCTTTTTTTTTTTTTTTTTTTTTTTTATTGTAGTAGACTTCTATTTAATCTAGACACACCACAGTCTGTTTACCTATCCCTCCAACGAGGGTCCCCGTGCCTGCTGTTAAGCAGAGGCGGCAAACGGAAATAGTTGTGCGCGGGTTTGAATTTGGATCACTTTAATGAGTGAACCTATCAAGAGTGTGCTGAACTCTGTAAGAACCCACCAGGCGGTGGCACCACATGTGCTGCCTCGGCAATGGCTGGCGGTGGCTCTTGGTGCCCTCCAGGCTTTATGGTGGTTTCTGGAAGGGGCTGGGTGAAGCCTGGAAGATACGGGCAGAGTGACAGCTGGTGAAAGAGAGCACCTGGCCTCTCTTCTCAGCCTGCCCTAGTGCAGCGAAGGCGGGGGAGGGGGGGGGGGGGCCTGCCTGAAACAAGCTAGAGTCAGTGTGCTGGGTCTACAAGAAAAAGATAATTTGGCTAACATACAATGAGGAAAAGAAAGAGTGGCCAGCGCGCTCAACCCGGCACATGGGGGGACGTTCCCCAAGTTAAACCTCTCATAGATCAGGATTGGTTTTGGGTTTTTCCTTAAGATTTGTTTATTTTTATTTGTATGTTTTTGAGTGGTTTGCCTATGTGTATGTGTCTGAGGAGACAAGAAGAGGCGGTCGGATCCCCTGGAACTAGAGTTACAGACAGTTGTGAGGCCCCAGGTCGGTTCTGGGAAACGAACCTCAGTACTCTGCAAAAGGAGTCAGTGCGCTTAACTGCTGAGCCATCTCTCCAGCCCCTGAAACCCGGATTTTGTGTGTTTCTTTTTTTAAAAGCATTCTTAGGGGGAAAACTATATTACATCTTGATTCTTCCGCTTTTAAAAGACTTTTTCTTTAAATCTTCTTTGGCTGCAGACACTCGTGGATGTTCTCACTTGATTCTTCTCACACTTTTCACCTGGGATTAACACATCTGTTAGGTGGGTCCCCCAAATATCTGATCCTACCCACTGGGAGGTGGGTGCAACCAGCATATCACACAACACCAGGGTTGGCCTGGTGCTATCTTTTAACAGGAAAATAATGGGCATTGGGGAAGTATACAGGGAAAAATAAAACAAACAAAATATCTGAAAAAAAAAAAAACACCCTAGGGTTGAATGAAGAATGAAGAGATATGCCTTTAGTTAGGATGTTGTACTGCTGTGAGGAGACGCCATGACCATGGCGACTCTTACACAGGAAAGCATTTGATTGGCGCTGGCTCACAGTTCAGAGGTTTAGCCCGTTACTGTCAAGTCAGGAAGCATGGCGGCGTGCTGGCAGACGTGGTGCTGGAGAGGGAGCTGAGGGTTCTTCTACATGTAGATCGGCAGGCAGCAGGAGGAAAGAGTGACACTGGGCCTGGCTTGAGTACTTGAAATCTCAAAGCCCACCATGTACTTCCTCTGTCAAGGCCTCACCTCCCAATAGTGCCACTCCCTGGTGGCCAAGCATTCAAATCTGTGAGCTTATGAGGGGGGGCCATTCCTATTCAAACCACCAGAAGTTAATACCATGGTCAACGAGGAGGGCCCGTGACGGACTCCTCCATGGATCTCCAGAGGAGGGACCACAAGGACACACTCAAAGAGAAGCAGAGAAGGTTTGGAAGACACTTGGAAAAAAATTTTTTTTTCTAAAGGGATTCCACAGAAATCCCCAAAACAACCCAGGCTGTTGCCAAGACATTAGGTTGCTCTCAACAAACTGATGTCAAGGCCCCACAGATGAGGGGAATACCTATACAACCCAGTGTACATGCAAGAGGCAAGCTTCACCCATACATAGAACCTTCACCCCTACATAGAACCTTCACCCCTACATAGAACCTTCACCCCTACATTCTAGTGTCTTTGATGTGAGAAGGTTCTATACAGGCTACCAGGAGAGACACATAAACACCAGCCCAGTTACAAGGCCTTTGCTCCACGCTGCTGTCCTGCCTGCACAATACACTAGGGCAACGGTGGCTCAAAGCTTGTGGGAATAACAAACCGATGTCTGATTTGACTTTAAGGCTCATTCCGTGAGATGGAGCCCATACCCAACACTGCTTGAGTGACCAAGAACCAGAGACTAGATAGCCCAGAGACCTTGGGCAAAACCAAATATTACTAGTTTAAAAATTAAAAACAAACAAACAAACAAACAAACAAAAAACAATAAAATGACTCTCAGTGACATTCTGCCATACTCATAGACCAGTGCCTTGCTCAGCCATCATCAGAGACCACATCCTCCTGCGGCGGGTGGGGACAAATACAGAGACGCACAGCCAGACATTATGCGGAGAGTGGAAACTCCTGGAACACACAGATCTAAATGGGGTGTCCCCATAAAATCCCTCCCCTCAGAGTTCAGGGAGCCCCATGGAGGAGGAGGTGGAAAGAGTGTGAGAGCCGGAGGGGATGGAGAGCACCAGCATTACGAGGCCCTTTAAAGTGACATAAGCAAAGCTCCTGGGCACTCCCAGAGACTTGGGTAGCGTGCACGGCACCCGCAGGGTCGGCACCAGATCCTCTGTGTACATAGCATGACTTCCAGTTTAGTGTTTGCACAGGACTCCTGAATGTATCAGTGAGTGGGTCTCCGACTCTTGTGCCTGCTCTTAGGGCTCTTTTCCTTCTGTGAGTGTGCTTTGCCCAACTTGGATGTAATGGCTTTTGTTTTTATCTTGCTAGATTTTTATTTTGTTAAGAAAAAAAAAAATCCGAAATCCAGGAAGATCCAAAGAAGAAAACTCTCCCTTAAAAGCACTGTTTGAAAGTGTTTCTCTTTAAGTCTGTTTATAAGCAGAGCAAATAGACTCCGTGGCCCGCCAGTTAGGTGAGTGGCTCTTGCTTGTGTTTGGGATCGTGGATCTGTTAAGGATTGATGGATGTCCATGGTGGAGAGAAAATTCACACGAAGGGACGTTTTCAATCTACCTGACCTGTGCACTAAGATATTCAAACAAAACCTGTTCCAAGGAGTCAGGGGTGTCGTCGCAGCCTGAGTCCTTACAAGGGCCGTTTCTGCTTTTCACTGTGTCCACTTGGCTTCCAATGTATCTCTAATAGGCCCTGAATTTCATTGCTCAAATAGTACCTGACTTCCTAAACCGAAATATTAGACATCTGGTTGTTTTCCTAGGACGAGGTTGGAAGTGACTCTTAACCACGGTCAAGGATCGGGTACGCAGACAAAACAGCATCATTTGTGCCACGTGCCCTGCACAAGCACAGCAGAAACAGTGACCCTCTGACAGCTTTACAGTACGGATGGTTAATCTCACTTTGTTGATAAAGTAAGATTTAGAGAGGTTAAGCACTTTGCCTAAGTATTCATTAAGCAACCCTTCCTGTGTCTGGCACTGCATAAGAGAATTCAAGTGAAGCAAGCTGTGGCTTTGGTAAATTTTTACAAGCTATTGTAAGGGAGTGGTGAGGTCATTTCCTGGGTAAAGAGTTTCTTGTGTAAATCTGAGGACCTAAGTTCAGATCCTCTGCACCCACACAGGAGCTAAGCAAGGCGGCACACGCCTATGACTCCACCACTGGGCGGCAAAGACAGGTGGACCCGGGGGGTCTCTGACTGCACAATCTGGCCGAAATTTTCCAGGTTCGGTAAGAATTCTTGTTTTGAAAAATAAGGCAGGAAATGAGAGAGGAAGACTCCCAAAGTCAATCTCTGGCCTCCACATGTGCACACATAGATGAGCAGAACTTCACATATGTGCACACGTGCACACATACACACACACACATACACTCTCTCTATATATATATATCACAATCAAGTCACCCTTAGTTGTGCAGTGAGTTCCAGGCCAGCCTGGGCTACATGAGTTTCAGGCCAGCCT
>OU015745.1:1560971-1580344 GCA_907169655.1 Acomys percivali | reverse complement strand
GGCTACATGAGTTCCAGGCCAGCCTGGGCTACATGAGAACCTGTCTCAAAAAAAAAAAATTAAAACAAGAAACAAGCCAAAACAGAGCTTAATGTTTCAAAATATCCGTGTCTGAGATTATAAAAGGAAATCAAATGTGTGGTTGAGTCCGGCCCCGACCTAGTGGTGCGAACCCTGGGTGCTAAGTCAGGCAACCATGGCACCTGAGCGAGGAACACATCCCGGACACTTGAACTTGGCAAAGCGAAGGCCTGTGCGCAGAGCAGGTGCACGTGTGGACCTCACACTCGCATCTGGGTTTGCCTGTGTAGAACAACATGGGCTTTCTGTGTATGTAATGGCCCCATCCATGTACCTGTCTACACTTTCACCGTGGTGTCAACCATACCCTGAAAATGTTGAGAGGAAGGTTTTGCAAACAAACAATTCTTTTTTAAAAAATACTTTATTAATTTATTCATATTACATCTCAATAGTTACCCCATCCCTTATATCCTCCAATTCCTCCCTCCCTCCCGCTTTCCCCTTACCCTCCCCTATGACTATGACTGAGGGGACCTCCTCCCCCCTGTATATACTCATAGGGTATCAAGTCTCTTCTTGGTAGCCTGCTATCCTTCCTCTGTGTGCCGCCAGGCCTCCCCAACCAGGGGACATGGTCGAATATGGGGCACCAGAGTTCATGTGAAAGTCAGTCCCCACTCTTCACTCAACTGTGGAGAATGTCCTGTCCATTGGCTGGATCTGGGTAGGGGTTTGAAGTTTACTGCACATATTATCCTTGGCTGGTGCCATAGTAGAAACAAACAATTATTAAGTTTTAAACTGCATGCCTTCCTGAGAACTTCGAGTATCCCACCTGAGAGAGGACCGCCCCTTACCCCTCACATCGGTGCTGCACACACAGCCCACCCACTTATCCTTCATCCCCTCAAATGCCGGAACCCTCTCCTTTTGTATTCACTGCTGACATCCATGGCTTCTGGACAGAGGCTTTAGAACTTTGATGCTTTGAAGTGTATTTTCCCCTCTATGAGCAAGGACAGAGGGCTCCATGGACTTGCCCGCCGGGCAGGCACAGCAGGGCAGGCTTTAGATCTGAAGACACAGTTATGGCTCAGCCTTATTTCCCTTCCTGTCTCACCTCCTCTTGGTCCTACCCCTCCTGATCACCTGGAGACATTTGACCAGTGTTTGGGTTTTTTCCCTCTCTTTCTCTTCTCTGTGACCTGTGCATCCATCCGTCGGCTAGTCAAGCATTTATTCATAGCGCCAGGTTGGAGTTAGACGGTAGAGATAGAAAGATAGCATCTTCCTGCTGGTCTCAGGGCATGGGAAGTCTAAAGGGAAGAGAGATTTGGAAACTGTTGCTGTGTCCCTGGCAAATGCGACTGTACAGTGGAGGCTGCGGACCCGGTCTCTGCAGTGAAGCTGGGCCTGGTCAGGAAGGCAAAGGTGATGTGCGGACCTGCTGTGGGACAGGTGCTGAAGCGCACACCAGTCAGCTTGAGTAGTTTGCTTCGTGGCTCTGGGAGAATTCAGGGTCTACCCCCCCCCCAGTCCCTGAACCCCAGCAGGAGAGTGGAAAAGGGTGTACATTAATTCAGAAATATCAGCCGGCAGCAGTGTGGAAGCAGGGCAGGCCAAGGGGATAAAGAGGGGGGTGCGGGGATCTCAAGGGACAAGCAAGGGGTTGGCGGGGGCAGAATAGTCATAGCTGCAGATGGATCTCAGGGAGAGCTTGTCAGCAGGTACCTTACAGGGATGTAAACGTGGTGTTATGGTGGTGTTCAGGGAGGTGATGCCATCTTGGGAACATAAAAGCAATCTAAGGGTAGCACTAAAAGAAAACGATGCCTTCTTGGGGTCCAGCTCAGGACTTGGGGTGGTGTAGTGCCTTTGTGTGGCCTTGCTAACACCTTCGCTGCTATTATAGGAAGTCGTCACATTGCTGCCTGAGCTGCTTTTGTCATGTTCCACGTGAGTTGCTGGGGATGTGTGGAGGTGAGGCAGGGTAAGTGCTTGTACGCACGCTCAGAGTGAGGGTGACTTCAGAGGAGCCCTGGTGCTTAGCACCCGATAGCCCTTGAGATGGAAACGCCACGTGAAGCTCTTGTCCTTGGTTTGCATGACCACTTCCCCCATCCCTGTTCTGATATTGGACTCAGGGCCTTACACACACGCATGGGTTACATGCATTAGCTATTAACTCCACATTACCGCTAAAGCATCGGTGCCACATTACAGAAAGAAGTAAGAGCGCCTCTGCTAGGAGCCACTTGACAGAGAGCGAGTCCAGATGTGAGTTTTCTACCTCAAGTTCTTCCTGTGTCTCTTACATGAGTCTGAGTCTCCATCTCCTCCTGTCCCTGTGTCTGTCCCTGTGTCTGTCCTGTCTCTGTGTGTCTGTGTGGGCCCGCGTATGAGTTGTATGAACTGTCAGTGTGTGCTGTGTGTCTGAGCCTAACAAAGGCTTTGCTCTCTTTTGAGCAGCATGACCACATCACAGGGAGAGGGGATGGGACCCTCCTCAGAAACTTTTAACTGTGCTTACAAGGGATGAAGCCACCGACTCCATCTAACCCAGGCAGCAAACATCAGTGTTTATCGACCAATACCCATAAATGGTTGGTTTCAAGCTTTGTGGTAGATTTGGGGAATGTCTCAACTTCTACATCTGCTACTTTCACCAAATGATACACAGGCATTATTCTGGTCAGGCCACGGAACAGTGAATAACTTAAGCTACTGCTATGGATTAGTTTAGGTTGTAAAAGTTGACTTTATAGGAAACCAAAGGCAAGCCAGGTTGATTGTTATGTGGTTTTTGTTTTGTTTTGTTTTTGTTTTTTGAGACAGGGTTTCTCTGTGTAGCCTTGGCTATCCTGGACTCGCTTTGTAGACCAGGCCGGCCTCGAACTCACAGCGATCCACCTGCCTCTGCCTCCCGAGTGCTGGAATTAAAGGCGTGCGCCACCTCGCCCGGCCTGGCCATTATGTGGTTCTTAAAAGCAGGTTCGACAAGCAGTCTGGGCACACAGGAGGGTGGCTGTCTTAAATGACTTCGAGGTCCGTGATGAGCTCCGGCAATGCGCAGTGAAAGTCCCAGGCTCTTAAACTGTAAGCGATACAGTCAGGATGCTGTCACCCTCTTTTTAACTTTTTGAGTCCAATCATCTCAGCAAGTTATGTAGATTGGCCTCAGATTCTCTCTGTATCCCAGACTGGCTTTGAACTTGAGATGTACCTGCCTCAGACTTCTGAGTAGCTGGGAGTATGGGGTTGTACCACCAGGCTCATTTTTGCAGAACACTACAAGTCAGAGATCATTACTTTTAAATCAACACTCCCCCAAAAATAAGTTAGCTATCAGTTCATAATATATGTCTAATTTCCCAAAGAACGCTGACCTGGGGGAGGCTGTGGGCACAGCCCTTGGTTCGTGTGGAAGGACTGCTTAGGAGTGACGTGCTTTGTGAATGCTGGCTAGGGGGAAGGGCCTCAGAGTCACACTGTGAGCGCCATGTGACTCCTCTGAGGCCATCAGAGGGATTTCATCCTTATCATGTTACTGTATGCGCATGAGGAAACTGAGCCTTGGTGTAGGAACAAAGGTCACGCCTGCATACAGTGTGTGGTAACCACCAGCAACTCAAAAATTGCACACAATTCTGAGTTCAATGTCAGAGGTAAAGTGGCCTCTTTCATCAGGTCCCACAGAGAGAGGCCTTGCATGGCCGGCAACTAAGATCTTGGGAAGCAGCTAAGGAACGCCTGTCGGCGTAGCTTGCCTCTCCTCCTTTCCAAAGAATAAGGTCCCACACAAGACGCCTGGGCCACGAGGCATGGCATCCAATGAGAAGCTGCCTTGTGTCTAGCACAAACATGAAGGCCTGGAGAGGGGCTCAGTAAAGAGTATGGCTGCTTTCGCGGGAGACAAAGCTTTGGTTCCCAGCACCCACAGGGTGGCTCACAACTTCCAGTAACTCTAGTTCTCAGAGATCTGTTGCCTTTTTCTAACTCCTGTGAGTGCTGTGCATGCTGGCAAACCAAAAACAAAAACAAACAAACAAACAACAACAACAACTCAGGCTCATAAAGTAAAAATTAAAACCCCTAAGACCAAAATCCACAGACACGAGTTTGTTTCCCCCAGACAGAGAGATGCTGAAGGCTTCTTAGTGTTTCCTCCTTAAGTGTGGATGAAGTTGACCTCAGAGAACATGGTGCCTGTGAGGACATGATCACACAGCCTTGTGAAGGGGACATAGCTCCCCGAGCAAATGGCTCCCAGGAAGACACAGCTCTGCATACAGAGGCCTCCCACCCCTGCCCCTCTGTGAGGACACAGCCCCACTCTCTCAGGCCTGATATTATAACGAGGCCACTGGCAAAAATCTCATAAGAAGAAGTGATGAAAAATTCCTGCACGTTTTATGGAGGAGCCAACACACAAGAGACAGGAAAACGCAGACTCAGGTGGACATAAAAGGTTCCCAAGAAAGTGCCTGGGGTGTGGCCCTCAGCGGTTGAGGTCTGCAGGATGAAATGCGGGAGTTTCTAACTTTTATTTATTTTTTTACTTTATGCTTATAAGTATTTTTCTTGGATGGATGGATGGATGGATGGATGGATGGATGGATGGTCACTATATGTGTGCAGAGCCAGCAGAGGCCAAGAGAGGGCCTCAAACACCCTGAAACTGAAGTTACAGATGATTGTGAGTCACCTTTTAGGTGCTGGGAATCCAACCTGGGCCCTCTGAAAGAGCAGCAGGTGGTCTTAGGCGTGGAGCCATCTCCAGCCCAGGAAAGAGATTTGAAAAGTACGCACCCCGTTAGAGTGGTGATGCGCACCTGAGGCTGCGACAGTAGGATTACCATCACTGCGATCCTAGGCAGGATTGCCATCGCTGCCATCCTAGGCCGGCTTCTATAATCCAGCCTGGGGAACAAAGGAAACAAAAGGAAAGCAAGCGCTAGTGTTCTTGGCAGAGGGAGCAGCAGGTGCTTTGACCCTGAGGTAAGGCAGAGTTCCACACCCAAGGAGCCAGCCTGCTTTTACCAGGTCTTTCCTGACAGACGCTATCTGTGATCTGTTATCAGCTACCCTAATTGCACATAGTTGTCCCATTGTTCTATGAAGAAACCTGAGGTTCTGGGTTGACCGGTTTCACTAAGCGTCCCCCCCTCGATGCTGTTCATTTCACACCTTGGAGGCTATGGAGTGCCTGGCCTAGTGTTATCTGGTCATTGTGCCATGTGTGATAACAAAGCTTGCAGGTTCCCCGCCCCGCCCCCCCATCCCCACCAAAAAAACCAAATCCTTACAGAAGTCCTCAGAGGTTAGGCGTAGGTCTGTGAGCTGGAATGAGGCATGTCCTCTGTTCTGAGCACAGCCGGTGCCTCGTTAGCTCCTGTTCTAAGAGGAATGTGAGAGCACCGGCTCCTCCTCCGCCTCCCGACCCCCCTGAGGCGCAAGCAGACACTTCACGGTGACTACCCAATGCTCAGGCCGGGAGAACATGGATGAAGTGTG
Organism: Acomys percivali; assembly: GCA_907169655.1. NCBI lineage: Eukaryota > Metazoa > Chordata > Mammalia > Rodentia > Muridae > Acomys > Acomys percivali. The sequence goes on along the minus strand of OU015745.1, from coordinate 1,574,806 downwards.
GTGTTGCACACATCAGTCCCCTATTTCCAGCGCTCACTGTTGTGGTCGTCATGTCCCTTAGGAGAGGAGCAAAGGCTTTGTGTGACCCACTAAACTCAAAAGAAGTATAGTCCCTGCCAGAGTGGAAGGTACTCACACCGGGCAGCTTCCTTTAGGGCTGGAAGGACCTTAGCATCTCATGAGGTCTCAGACAACTGTGTCACAGAGCTGGGAATTAAATAGCCATATATTTAGCATAAAAAGGACCCAGAGACAATTCCTATCTTAAAAAACAAGAACAAAATAAAAACACTGTTTATACATTTCTGATTGGATACTGCCCAGTATGAAGTTTAATTTTCTGTTTACTTTTTTTTTTTTTTCGAGGTAGGGTTCTGTGTGACCTGTGCTGTCCCAGACTCAGTATATAGCTAAAGGTAACCTTAAATATCTAGTCCCCTGGCCTCAGCCCATGTGTCAGCATCACAGGAGTGGACCATGCCCAGCTAAAGGCTTATTTTTAAAATGTGAACCATGATTCTGGTCCGAGGCATGGTGCTGCCCATCTCTGGGGAGTGAATCACTAACAAAAGAGGACGTTCCGACTCTTCACACTTCCGTACAGGGACTGCTCGTTGACCCCACAAAGTGTGACATCGGGCTCCCAGAGGCATCTCCCTCTCTACCGCTCTGCCTGACTCGTTACTGGTGACATCACCCCCGTGGGAACTGAACCCTGTGCCTGGCTCTTCTCTCACATTGGTCTCGGCTGCTGATGGAAACACTCAGGTCTTTGCTATGTTCCTGTCACGAGTGACGTCAGGTGCAATTGAGATACTGAGTCCAAAAGTGGCCCCAAAGTTTACCTGACACAGGTACTTGACTCTTCAGGATGGTTTGGGAAACTGTGGGTGCTTCCCAACCACTGGCTTGTAGTCGACCTGGCCAGCAGCCTCAGACCCCAAGAGCCAATGCCACAGCCTCACGGGCCACATGACTTTCCCACAAAGGTCCTCTATGGCTTCCTTGAGTGACATTATGGTCTGGCTGTGCTTCAGGGTTCCTGTTCCATGGGCAGCAATCAAAGTACTTACAGACTGAGCTAAATGGAAGGTTCCTTGGGACCCAACTTGAGTATCTCCCATACTTTTGTTTGTTTTGCTTGTGAGTGTGTTCGTATGTGTGCACCTGTGTGGAAGTGTTCATACATGTGCTTGCATGTACGTGGGGAAGCCAGAAGTCAACGTTGCTCTTCTCGGACACTCTACACCTTATTTTCTGAGACAGGCTCTTTCCCTGAACCTGGAGCTCACCTGCTTGTCAGGCAGGCTGACCATCAGATGCTAGGCATCCTGACGTCTGTGCCTCCCAGAGCTGGGATCACAGATGTGCACAGCGGCACCCGGCTTTTTTTACTTGGGAATCTGGACTCGGGCCATGTTTTCTTGGTAGGTATGTTATTGACCGAGTCATCGCCTCAGCTTTATTGAGTCTTTTTGAGACGGTGCCTCAATATGTAGCTCAGGTTGGCCTTGGACTCTTGACTCTCCTACATCAGCCTTGTTTGAGGACTTACAGGAATGAGCCGACACACCCAGATGACTTCTGCCTTTGCTTTGTATAATAAGGCACACTGGCATTTTAGAGGCTGGGAAGACTAGGAAGCCTGGCGCTAGGAAGAGTAAGAGACAGAGAGCAGGAGTGATGTGAGGAGGGTCGGTAACTATGCAGACTGCTGCTGCGGGAACTGTCGGTGCAGTGGGTGTGGTGAGAGTGACAGCCAGAGGGGCACCGCGGCTCACTGAGGGACAAGTGGACCTGAGATAAGTCAGTGGCTCTCAGGCTTCCCTGTACGAGGAGGGGCTTTAAAATGCTAAGGCCAGGGCCACATGGGACGGCACAGGAATGGCACGGTGACTTTAGAGTTAGGAAGAGGGGCTGGAGAGATGATGGCTCAGAGGTTGGGAGCACTGACTTTTCTTCCAGAGGACCCGAGTTCAATTCCCAGAACCCACATGGCAGCTCACAACTGTCTGTAACTCCAAAATCTGACACCCACAAACACACAATGCACATAAAAATAAAAGTAAACAAATTGTAGAGTTAGGAAGAGAAGTTCTAAGAAACAAAGGTTCTTTGGACATGGTGAAAACCTGGTGTTGTGGAAGACCCTGGCCAAAGGGCTTTGGGAACAGCCTGGCCATGTACTGCCAGAGCACCTGAGAATTACAGATAGAGCGGTCCAGGCTCAACACCTCCCGCCGCTCCCTCCTTCCCACGCCTGCCTCCTGATTGGGAATCTCCGTTTAACATAAAATAAGTATAGACCACTGCCAGGACCTCACTGATTCCTTGTTCTCCAAGACATAGGCGTGACATAGAGCACGTGACACAGTTGCTTCAAACTCCAGGACAGAGTGGTTGAGAGGGACACCCAATGTTGACTCTGTCTTCCCCGGGTACGTGCAAACATGTGTGCTAACGCTTCCACACAGGTGCACAGTGGTGATGCAGCCCAGCTCGGCTGCCTATGTAATCTCCCTAAAAGCCAGGAGAGGGTACCACAAAACGCCTTTGCAAGGTTCAGTGGCTGCCCTAAGTACCTTCCGGTAGGACAAGTGGGTCCTAGTGATGGCAACACGTCCACCACTTTGCCCCTTGATTCTGGTGGTTTGTTTTATAGTCTCTGCTTTGTCCTTTGTTTTCTTTATTTTTTATTATTTTGTGTATGAGTGGTGTGCCTGCGTGTATGCATGTGTACTACACGTGTGCTCAGTGCCCCCAGAGGTTAGAAGTCATAAGATCCCCTAGAACTGGAGTTGTGAGTCACCATGTGCATGCTGGGAATCCAACCTGCAAGGTCTACAAATGTTCTTAACTGACGAACCATCTCTTCCAGGCCTCCTTTCTTTTTAAGTGGCGGGGGTTGGGGGGGCAGTGTTAAAATCCTGACTCTACTGTAGTTGACAGTGGGTTGAAACAGGCATTGTGCGGATGTATGGATAAATGAGTAGAGACAGGCTGAGTGGGACACTGGGTGGATAATTGATAACTGACAGATCGAGGATGGATGTTTACGCAAGAGCTGCCTCTCCAGAGAGAAATTATTCAGCTACCAGCCAGCACTTTGTAAGACTGTACATTCTGCTAAAACTTAAGAGAAATAATAAATTTCACATTCCTGCCCAGCTCCCCCAACTTGAACCAGCACCTGGGGCTGGAAATCTGGTTGTTTCTGTGGTGGGATGAATGCAAAGCACTACTCCAAGTGGGACTGCGTTTTCATTAAAGCACAGGGAGTGAGGAGCCCGGACTGAACTCCAGGCTCAGCATTTCCTGACTGCACAAACACATGGGCACAGTCACAGATCTTCAGCTGGGAGCGCACTCAACAACTGAGATCCTGCCGCGTTAGCTTGCTCTGTGCCGGGCACCAAGCTGCTTACTCTGCCGGGCACTCTCAGAACCTCAGGGAATGCGTCAGCATTGCACTGCAGCCGTGAGCTAGCCAAGACCTCCTGGGTCTGACTGTGCCCTCCGGACTGTTGCAGTAAGGTACACCGAGGCAGAGAAAGCTCCCTCCTGATTTTGTTGTCATTGTTCCCGACCAAGCACAGCAAATGGCTGCTGAGCTGTGTGTCACCACGCTTACTGCTAGGTTTTACTAAAAGGCTGTTGGTGAGTTTTGTAAAAGACACACAATCCTTTGTTACTCAGGTATCAGAAAGTTCATTTAAAATGTTGATCTTGCTGGGCATGGTGGTGCACGCCTTTAATCCCAGCAGTCGGGAAGCAGAGGCAGACGGATCGCTGTGAGTTCAAGGCCAGTCTGGTGTACAAAGAGAGTCTAGGACATCCAAGGCTACACAGAGAAACCCTGTCTCAAAAAAAAAAAAAAAAAGTTGATCTTGAGCGGAGTCATAGAAGAAAAAAAAGTGTGATTTGGGCCCGTCTAGTTCTGGGTACAGAACTGTGAATTCTGTGCATCCTGGATGCTGTGGTGACATGGGTTTTAACACACTAGTGAGGTGAATTTCTTAACAGTGGGAGGAACCTAGGCAGAACCACAGAGAAATGTTCCAGTGCAAGCTGCAGCTTCCATGTAGCAAAAGGGAAACTGAGGCAGGGAAGCCACCTGCTGTAAGTGGGTTAGTAGAGAGGGGTGCACAGAGCATCCACAAGGAATGGTGAGCTCAGCTGGGCAGACTGGAGCTGTGAGGCAGAAACTCTGACAGGAGGTAATTCAGACTGAACTGGATAAAGAAATAGACATACAAGGGAATGCTCGCAGGAAGAGGAAGAATTCTTGCTCCTAACTTAAAAGGGACCTGGGGCCACCTGATGGCTCAGCCCGTGAAGGCACGTGCTGTCTAATGACTCGGAGTCCAAATGTCTAGAAGCCAGTGATAGAGGAGGGGACTGGCCCCCCCCCCCCCCCCCCCCCCCGAAGCTTTCCTCTGGCACACACACCCATGCTATGGCATGCCGTGGTCGCACACACACAAGATAAAATGTAATGTGAAAAAGGTACATCTGAGATTGGTTCGTGATGTGCTCCCCTCAGCCTCGTGTCATCTGCATGTGTTGTTTCCCAGAAGGGCGACTGTTGACTTGAGCAGTGTGCCTGTGCTTCAGACACCGGCTTTATCCTGTGTGGAAGGGGCCTAGCCCATAGCACGGCCTTGGTTCACCACGTGAATGAGTGAATGAATGAATGTGTACCTGATGGCACTAACCCAGGCCTCCCTCCTGAGTGTTCATTTGGTTGCTGTGTGTGGTTTTGTTTTTTGTTTGGTTGGTTTGTTGGTTTTTTATTATTTCAAAGATAGAGCCTTCCTCGGTATGCTTTATTTTCTTAATCCAGCCAGAATATGAATTTCCTTCTAAAGCAACATGTGTTCCAGATATATTCCCAAGGGCAATCACTCTGACCCTACCTTCAAGTGACACTGGGAAATGATTCATTTTCTTCCACTCAGACCTGCTTCATTTGCTGGACAGATGTGCACGCCCCCGTGTCCTCCTGTGCATAGTGGAGCTGACCAGATACTCTGCAGTGTGTTGTGGAGGGGGGAGGTTCAGTACCGAGTGTACAGTGTGTGTTGTTGGGGGGGGACCTCAGTACTGAGTGTACATGCATGTGTGTGTGATCAGTATACTCTGCAGTGTGTGTGTTCAGTACAAACTCTATACATATGTGTATGTGCATATGTGTTCAGTAGCACATCCTGCATGTACATGTAAGTCTTTTTAGACTCTGCATGAGTGCTTGTGTGTATATGTGGGCATGCGTTGGTGTGTATGTGTATATGTGTGTATACTGTATAATCTGTGTGTATGTGTGTATAACTATGTTATCAGTAGACTGCACTATGTGGATGTGTGCATGTGTGTTTATGAGTACGTATGTATCAGAGAGACAGAAATCAATAGACTGGGTGTGTGCTTGCATATTTGCAGATGTCGTCTTCTGGATCTTGGTGTTTTGAGGGTTTAATTCATCTTTCATTAGAGGCTGTAGTAATAATGCTCTATCTTGTGAAACCCATCCTCTAGCTAGAAATCCATCACAGCCAAACACTGCAACTTTGTGTGAAGAGGAATGTGTGAGTCACATTCTATTTCCGCTTCCCCAATGAATTATTCAATCTCCTAAAATAATGTAGCTACGTGGCCTATGTTTAGGATGAGGCGACATCTTCCTTCCCACAATGCACGGGGAGCCTAGAGGCTGATGGCTTGTGTTATTTGGGTGCTCTGTGGATTAGTTTGGTTGTCTCAATAGTAAGTTGAAATGCCCTGGCTACAAAAAAGATATCAATGTTTGATTTATTTTTACTTTTATTTTTTTAAAAATAGCTGGTTTGGGGGGCTGGAGAGATGGCTCAGAGGTTAAAAGTACTGGCTGCTCTTCCAGAGGTCCTGAGTTCAATTCCCAGGACCCACATGGTGGCTCACAAACATCTGTAATGAGATCTGGTGCCCTCTGCAGGCGTACGTGCAGGCAGAATACTGTGTATATGATAAATAAATCCTTTTTAAAAAATAAATAAATAAATAAATAAATAAAAATAAAAATAGCTGGTTTGCAAAAGATATATTTTGGATTCCTTGAATTCTTTTATAACTTGATTTACTATAGTTATTTTAATAAGGAAACATTTTGTGTTAGCCTTTTCTTTTTAAAACAAAACACAAAGCTTCAATTTTCTGTTTAAATGTCTATTACAAATCCCAAGACAAAGCATAAAAGCAGATGGCGCAGAAGGTTTTGTTTTAGTGACATATAACCAGACCACACGAATTAACTCCCTGCTCAGCCCATGAGTGATAATGGACCGTGATTAAAGGCCCTCTCCTCGTGCGCTTGTTAGATAGAATACATACTAAACTTTTCTGAAGATGTTAATACGGTTATGTTTTTTAATCTTCTAAAACAAAATCGAAAGTTTTTTGTTGGACCATGACATAATCTATAAATCACTCAAAGCTATAGAAATGGCTTTTTAAAAACAAGACATGCACAGACATTTGGTAGCTATTTACTCTAGCACATGGCTTGAATGGCTGTATTATAAACTGCGGCATAATATAGACTCCACGTCCTAAAATTGTTTAACATGGTGCTTCTGACCATATGTTATTTTGAAGGAAATCCAACTTTAAATATTCTTCTCTATTATGTCCATAAAAGCACTCTTGTTTTAACCAGAATACAGGCTGTGCGTATTTTCCACTTATACTATCAACATTTTAAAAGATTGTTAATTACAATACAGCTGTCTTTAATAGACTTGTAACATTTCACCTCATGACCGAACTAATTGCTTTAATTTCCTCTTATGCATTTCCCCAGTCTTTCCCCTTGTTATAAACAAGTCCATGGTGAACAAAGATAAGACGTTAAGGAAAACAGAATTCTATGGCACCTGAGACAAACCTTCATGTCCCAGGAAAAGGAGAGAGAGTGAAAGTCTGACTGAAAGTAGAGGGAGCCCTAAAAGTAGAATACTTGTGAGAAGGGCACCAGAAATGGGGTACAAGTGTGGCCTCAAACCCCTACTCTTCCCCAGTCCTACCCAGTGTTTGTGAGGAAGATGCCCCTGGCTCTCACAGAGAAATGAAGGGCCATTTCCACTTTGAGTCAAAACGTATTTTACAAATCCATGGTTGACATAACCTTTCTTTGCCTTAATGATATTTTTGAGAAGCTTTTAAGAAAAGGACGTCCTAATGCATGAATGCTCAGAAATACTTTATATTGTATTCTGGGCACTGAGAATACGCACGCTTTCGGGAAGCCACTGTGAATGGCAGCCTGTGGGTTTGGTCTTGAAATCGGAAGCAAATGCCTACAATCCATGGCTTCCACCCTCTGTCTGAAAACTGAAAGAAATGTGTTCTCTATTTTTTTAAAAAAAAAAAAAAAAAAAAAAAATCTAAATCTAGCACCCTATTTTTGGTGCATTCTTGCTGTTATACCTGTTCCCTGAAACTTTAATCACCATCTCTCCTTGATGGCTCCACAACATGACAACTGTCACTGCTGTCCCTCTTCTGTTCTCTGGCTTCGCTGATGACATCTGTAATCGTCTGCACACAGGCTCCTTCAGAGTGTCATGTCTACCTACTTTTCCACTGTCCCCGTGTACACTGTCATGTGGCACGTCATTCATACACAGGTGACCCCCAAGTCTACACCAAGCCCTAACTTACTTCAGATTCCCAGTCTGAAGTTCTGCCTTTTACACTTCTCTTCCTGCTTCCCTTGTCAACACTGGAGACACGCTGTCTGGAAGGAGCCTTTCCCTAGAACACCGCAGGACCAGTGCTTTTCAGTTACGCCCTCCTCCTCCTCCTCGAACATGGCAACCAGTTGGTACCGCCTCATGGTGAAGATTGGCTCTGCAAGATGTGGGTTCGAGTCCCACCGTTCTTTCAGTAGCTCATGCCTACAGCATGTTTTTGTAACATTGGAGACCTACTAAGGATCAGAACGGCCACACATGAGGTAGCTGAGTAGCTAACACATGATATGTGTATAAAAGCCGTTGTCACCTTTGCTCTGTGTTGTCACTTTCATTCATCCTTTGTTCCTCCCACACAGTGAGTGATACCTGGGTGGTTGGGTTTTTTTTTTTCCCATTTCTTGCCTAATAATAACAATAATGTGCTAATTGCTCCTTCTTCTTTGACTTTCTCTTCCCATGTGTCACGCATAGTCCATAAAATCCGCCTCGCAGCGTATCTGACCCGTGGCTCCCTATTCAGAAGCATTTAATGGTCCCCTGATACTTTAACAGAGGCTGTGGCCCTCCGCCTCTGCGTCACCACAGCTGTAAGCAAGAACAGAAAATGGTAATAGTTATTGGAACAGCATTTCTGTAGGTAAAAAAAAAAAGCAATTTTTAAAAACCACTCAGTTTTAGAAACTACAAAGGCTGTTGGGCATTAACAGGAACACAAGTCAGGGCAGAGAAGATGAGCACAGGTGCTCTGCGGCAGATGCCGTGGTGAGCTGTGCTGCCTGAATTGCTCCCTCACACCATCCCCTTCCCCTTCCCTGACTGTTTCCCAGACAGTGAACCCAGCCTGTTCTCTGTCACACTAAACCAGCTCCAACTGTCACACGTGGAGGGTCTTGAAATAAACCACTCAGCTGACTTCACCCAGCTCTTTTCGGACAGGCCCAGGATGTCCAACTCGCGGCAGAAGTCCTCCAGAACCAAACACTGAGAGTCGTGGACTGACAATACAACACCCCACTTCACAGTTACTCTTTAACTCCTCGGCTCAGGCTTTCTCTTATGTTACCCTCATAAAACCATCGTGCTTGAGTGTGTTCACCCACACTTGAGCATCACTCCCCCGCGAGGCCACACATCCCTGTCCTAACATCCCAGCCTGTATTTCAAGAGACTGTCCCCTCCAAGTCATCAAATCCAGTAGTAATGACAAAAACAGCCTTCTGGTTTGTTTTGTGGTGTTATTCGTAGCATTTGATAATACTGGTTCTTGATGCAACATTTTCTCAATCCAGAGGTTAAGTCTCTTCCCCCGATTACGTACTATGTGGAGAAAGAGGAATAACTAACTCATTTTCGATGTCCACTGTATTCCAGGAAATGTCTGAATTGCTGGGAAAATGAGTCAAAAAAGAAAAAAAAAAAAAAGAGCAAGTTCAGAGTCCCTGAGGTGGGGAGGAGGTTGGCGTATTTCAGAGCACCTAGGCCATCATTGTGGGGAGAAATAAACACAAGGTAAGAGTTTAGTCGCACAGGGCCTTAAATTGCAGTGAAGAGAGTGGCAGGATTTAAATAGGAAAGACCTGGACACATGAAGTGCTGTCCAGTGCTGTTCATATGATGGTTCTCTCTGCACCGCTGAGGTAAGGACCACAGGCACGCCTGCTCGTCAATCAAACAGGAAGGCCATCTGCCAAAGAAATAGGATTGCGGGTCTTTTGGAAAGAGTTGTTTAGATGCTAGTAAGAGCAACTTGGCGATGTGCACTTTTCGTTTTGAAAGCATCTGTGGCGGCTCCATAAAACTGCTTTGTGGTTATCATCATTAAGTTTTTAAAACCTAAACCTAAAGTTCTGTTTGGGTTCTGTGCTCACCAAGGCCTAAAATTGTTGTGCTATGTCTGTGGTTTACAGACAGTTAGTGTGATCATGCAGAAGACAGAGTTATTACACAGCACGTGTGTAGGTTATGTATCAACTATTGTTAAAGGGGTCTAATAGTTGCTTCCCTAGTGTTGCTTTATGATGTCCAAGGACAGTGCAGGGTGTTTGCTCCTGGCCCTCCGCGTTTTCTGGACACTGTGCTTCAGGGTTCAGCTCTCAGACCCTCCTAGACAATCTGCACTGTATGATCACGGGCTTCCCCAACTGAGTCCTTTGTCCTTCTGACTAAGGAAGTCAGTGCTGCAATCTTAGGTGGTTTCCAAAGCCACCAGACAGGACTGTGACAATGGGCCAGTGTCTGAGCATTAGGAGGTGCCTTATGGTGGCAGTTTGAAAGCACCTCTCCTCAAAGGCTATCCATATCCTGCCTTCATAATGGTAATTTTCTTCATGGGGGTCTCTCCATTAATGGAGAGAGTTTCTTCATGGGGTCTCTCCATGAAAGGAGCTGTCTCCATTATCAATCTCATTCAGAGACTGTCATATCTACTAGATGTCCTCAAGCAGCCTTTCGGCATTGTTGGGGTTTCCTGCAGGCTCTAGTGGGGTGCAGTTCTCCGCATCCACAGAAGGGCTCTGATGCTTTTTCAGCCTTTTGTGTGTACCAGTGCTGCCGTGACTCACAGAGAGCGATATCCATGAGACACAGATCTGTGACAGATGTCTCAGGTCCCTGCTAACTCCACCCCTGTACTTTGCCCCCTGCATCATAATCACCTGCAACCAATAGGAAAAGGCATGGCAGGAGACTGATCATTTTCAATATCCCACAATGCACTGCATTTCAAGCGGATCCCTGGCGCTCTAGTTCTTAAAACATACCAGCATGGAAGGCTGGTGTTCTCCTACCATGATCCCAGATGACTTAAACCTGCCTCACCCAGGAAAGCTATCCCTATCCAAGAGTCGTGGGTATGCTTCTGTATGTCACGAATGGCTCTTGATAGCTCTAGTGGCTTGCAGGTAGGACAGATGAGAAAGTTGCCCCCTGTCTGTCATGTGTTAAAGTGGAACGGACCATAAACGTGTCGGGGTTGGATAGACAGACCAGTGGATGATGGTAATCTACGGTGAAAATCTAGACATGAGAAATGAGCACACGAATGAGCAACAGCCCCAGGTGCACGGGGAAGCTGCAGGTGCACGGGGAAGCTGCAGGTGCATGGGGAAGCTGCAGGTGCACGGGGAAGCTGCAGGTGTGGCTAGACAGGTGCAGGAGGTACCTAAAGCCCAACGTCACACCAGAGGCAGGAGCCATGACACATCCTAAAGATGCTCCAAGCAGACAGCAGTAGAACTTGCTGAGGCATCCACCCAGCCTCAGTGGGCTAGGTTCTTCATTGGCCCCAGGTGTGGGGCCCAGACCTGAAGTCCAGGACGCTTTAGGCTGAGGCAAGATGACCGGCCATGAGGTCACTGTTAGCCTGAGCCACACCATGTGTTCAAGGCCAATCTGATTTACAGGCGAGACTTCATCTCAAAAACGTGAAGAAAACAACAGAAGTCCTAACTGGTTTGATGTGAATAGCTTCTTGCTAACAGAAGAAAACTGCACGTCCATCACTGGCAGAACACATCTACTCTGGTATGATCTGTGATCTATATTGATCTATACTGATCTTTTAAATTCTTTTAAATACAATGTTCTAACACACACACACACACACACACACACATACACATACACACACATACACATACACACACACACACACACACACACAGAGTGTCAGGCAAGCCTTATAATCTCTCCAGGTTTTGAGGAGTTTATTTGCTTGTTGAAATCCAATAGTCTTAAATGTTTTAAATTACATTTATTTATTATCTGTATGTTGGGGGGGCAGGTGTAGGCACTTGTGCCACAGTGCACAAGTAGAAGTCAAAAGGTATATACTCTCCTTCCACTATGTAAGTCCCGAGGGCTGACTCAGGCCATCAGGCTTGGCAGCCGGCACCCCTGCCTGCCGAGCCATCTCACCAATGGTCAAAACTAGTTTTTAAGGACTCAATAGAAATAGGTCATAAAAGACTCAGATGGCAAAATTCAAGGCAAGCTCTATAAAATAAGTGTTTAAGATATGTTTAAAGAAAGTAAAGGAAAAGAAACAAATGTGAATTAAAGCGCAGAACTCAAATAGAGAGAGAACATGAGGAATTAGAACATAGGAGGAGACTGAGCTGTGCGGGCTGGCGGGCTGGAGAGGGCACTACCCACAGGAGAGGGAAAGGGTGTGTGAAGCCACACAAGCTATGGCAGCAGGAATTATCCAGAGAGCTGAAAGGAAGGAAACAATTGAATGAGACCCAAACAGCGAACAGAGAAATCAAACCATCAGCCGTTCCTAACTTGAAGTCTCGGCATGGGCAGGTGGGGAGCAGGAAGAAGAACAGGGAAGCCACTAAGACTATGACAAAACTGATTTTTAAAATGTCAGTTCGCCTGCTAAAACATCTTAGGCCAAGCCAACCAAGGTAAATACAAAGAAAAGGACCGAGACGTAACTAGAGAATAAATATAGAGAAAAATCTTTAAAGAAGAAGCTCATGAATAAGATTAAATAAGATTATGTTCAGGAAAGTTCGCAGTAGAGATAATGTGTGGATTCTTTCAGAAACAATGGCAACCAAGATGGTGGGATGGCGCCTTTAAAGCGCGATTTAAACGCCTCCTGATTTTAAACTAAGTTAACCCATTAAGCCCTCACCAAAAGTACCTGCCTACCTGCCACAGGAGGCTTGTGTTTCCTCCATACTTTCCTACACGAAGAAACAACTGTTGTTAAAACAAGACAACAGAAAAAAAACGTAGAGCAAGAAAAGTCAAGTAGAAGCCATGCTCCGTGGCATCGGGGATCCTGGACCTTGGGACCCGAACACTGCAGACCGGCTCGCCCCTCCTACGCTGTGTGGCAATGCTTTTACAGTGGTAATTTACAGCGATGTTGTAACGGAACAGACTAGAAAGAAAAAGAAGAGGAGCAATTAAAATCCATGGCAGTTTCCTCCTCTGGGAGCCACGGTTGAGTGGCTGCATCACCAGACACGGAGCTCTCCATGGTCAGCCCCTGCGTTCTCAAAGCACTACACAGTAATGGCTTCCTTTGCTTTGTCTTTTAATGCTGAAGACTTTAGTATTTCTTATGATTCAGACACAGAAAGCTTTTTGTCTCAGAGCGTGAAAAATCAAAAAAAAAAAAAAAAAAAAAACCAGAAGCATCCGTGTCAAAACTAGGAATAGCTCTTTTCTCTTGGTGCGTACGTATGTACTGAAAATCAAAAAAAAATATAAATAAATAAAAAATAAAAGAAAAAAATAAAAGAAAAATTCAAGTGAGGGGCTAGGAAGATGGCCTAGGCACAAGTGTGCTTGCTGCACATGAGTGAGGCCCTGAGTTTAGATCCTCAGCATGCATGTAAGAAGACCTGATCTTGGGAGGATATGCCTTTAATTCCAGCTCTGGGAAGACAAGAGGACCCTAGGAGCAATCTGGCAAGCTAACCCAGCCCATTGCTAAGCTGCAGTTCCAGTGGGAGACCCTGTCTCAAAAACACAAGGAAAACCCTAGGAAGACACACAAATCCCACCTCGGTTTCCACGCATGCATGCGTGGGTGCAGGCATGCACACGCTCATGCGTACGCACGAGATGAGAAAGTACCAGTAAGCAGAGATGACGGTAATCTCTGAATCCTACACAGTCCTAATTCCAAATGCAGCTGAGGCTAACACCCGAGCTCTTGTCCTCACTGGTGTGCATCAGGTACAGACAGACGGGGAGCAGCAGACGCACAAGATGGCAGGCTGGTATCTTCCCATGGCCGAAAGCTAAGCAAGCCTGGGGTACGTGTCTGTGCACAGAGGTGGTCTGGTTTGCTGTGCAGGGAATGCAGCTCTTCCCAGGCCTTTGCTCTGCGTCTCTACTGCTGTGAGGTGACTTGGCATCAGTGTGGGGAGTTCCACGTGCTGAGCTTCACACCCAGGGCTCTGACCACCACAGGCGCTTCTTTCAGAAAAGCAGGGTCTCACCAACTGCAGTTCCAAATGACCAAAAAGAAAACCTTTCACAACGGTTTTAGAGTAAATGAGAATAATCTGCAGCGAAAATGCAGAAATGAGGAATGAGCACCAGGCAGGAGGGTACACATCTCTCTCTTCTTTCTCTCTCTCC
>OU015745.1:1538958-1560961 GCA_907169655.1 Acomys percivali | reverse complement strand
GGGGGGGAAGCGGGAGGGAGGGAGGAATGGGAGGATACAAGGGATGGGCTAACAATTGAGATGTAATATGAATAAATTAATAAAAAATAAAATTTTAAAAAAGAAAAGAAAAGAAAACGGAACTGAAGAAGTTCGCATGGCCTGTAGGCCGTGCTGAGAGGGCGAGGTCTCCACTCTCTGAGATTCAGTCCTGTCATGAGAATGCGCACTGCTTCCTTCTGCACATCTGGGGCACATTTGGAGTCTGGGAGTTCTCACGTGGGATTTAAGCACAGATTAAAGAAGAGATCTGAAGAACTCCAGGGAAGAATATGATCTTTCAATTTCATTTGATCATTTTTATTAAATTTGCATAGAAAAAATCAATTTAAGGTCAGAACTTAGTTTTTTATACCCAAAGCACAGCTGATATATTCCAGCTTGTATCTGGCAATGGAATTTTTCTTATTAATTAATGATGTTCCAGGCACTCAGAAGGCTGATTGCTTTTACTCTGGCGGGCATGGGGAAATCAGAACAGACTTTCTTTCCATGGAAATTTCTCGTATACTTCGTCCCACCGCTCTGTGGGAGGTGCCCGAGCTCTCTGCATTCCACGGTGGTAGCTGAGTAAACGCAGCAGCGGTAACTGGCGATCTTTAGAGCTCTGTAGGTTCGGCTGCAGAGAAGAATTGGCACCGTGGGAGGAACACTGTTTGGCTGTATAGAACAGCTGAAGTGTGCCAGCGTTGCTGCCTGAGCCCTCCACCCATACAGATGACGCCTGCCTTGTAGGGTTGTCAGAAGGATTAAACAGGGTTGCTGTGTAGCTGTCTCAGGAAGAGGCTGGCACAAAAATATTTAAGATGTCACTACAGATACCAAAGGTAGGGGTTATGGCTTTGATCAAAGATTAACTTGCAGGATAACACCAATTGCATAATGTTCTAAGCAACTGACATGGCTTTCTTCAATTTGAAACCTGGACGAAGGCTACTGGGCTCATGGGGGTGCTGTTCCTTGTGGGGGTCAGTCTGTCTGGAGGTGGGGGTCTGGCTGGAGGTGGGAGTATAGTTCGAAGATCCCTGTAAGGTCAGCAGCAACTGTACAGCAGATAACAGGAAGACATGGAGACAAACACTGGAGCCGGGATCCCAAGGGCTCCACGTCAGAGGCCTGCAACCGCCTGGCAGTTCCTCAACCACGGGGTCGCAGCTTTGTTCAACAAATGTCATTTTAATGTACCTTCAGGCGTCTCCAATCCACGTTTCGCTTTGATTCTAAAAGTAATTCCAAACCGACTAACCGTACATGCAGGTAAAAGTGAGCGCCCTCTGCCCTACTCTGTCTGCGGCAGGACTTACACAAGGTTCCTTAAGCCCTCTGGGGTGAGCAGTGCCTTCTGCCACCTCCTGGAGTTACTGCAAGGATTGTATGGGAAAGTGATGGCACAGTGTGGGAGACGTTGCTTAAACCATAGTACACGCTCAGAGAGTGCAACCACCCTTCCTAGTTCTTTTCTTTATTTCTTGGAATATATTTGCACTAAGAAATTAGATGTCATTCTGGTTCCCATAGTCAAAAATCCCTGTGCTTGCATTATTTTAGTAGGATAGGCTCTGAAAACTTTCTTCAGTTTAAAGTGTGTGTGAGTGTGTGTGAGTGTGTGTGAGTGTGTGTGTGTGTGTGTGTATGTGTGTGTGTAGAGGGGGGGAGGGGAGAGGCGAGAGGAGAGAGGAGAGACAGACAGACAGACAGACAGAGGAGAGAGGAGGGTGGGGGAGGGGGAAGGAAGGAGGAGAGAGGCTAGCCAGCTACAGAGAGGCCACAGACCAACAGTGCTGGCTTCGTCCAGCACACCAAATAACTTTCTTCTCAGTGGACCAGACACTTCCTTGTATTTACAGCTTTCCCCTCAAGTTTTCTATACCATCTTTTTTTTTTTTTTTTTTCCTAACGTCATCTCTCTAGGAATGTTACAACTTTTCTGTTCCTTCTGGACAGTGTTTGTCTCCCAATCAATCCCTTTTCTAAAATAGAAACATTCTAACAGCATTCCCCTGGCTAGGAAGCTAGCACCACCCCGCGCAAAGGAGATTTCCCCCTAGTTCCTTCCCCAGGACTAGTACAATCCGCAAACAGCTTAAGGCTAGAGCAGAGTAACAGCCAGAACACAACGCACACACATTTTATTGGGTTTTTGTGTGTGTGTGTGTGTGTGTGTGTGTGTGTGTGTGATCAAACACATTGACGAGAAGCAACTTAGGGGAGGACAGGCTTCTCTGGCTTATGCTTGCAGTGCTAGTCCACCGCTGAGGAACTCAGGGCAGGAACTTGGGGCAGAAACCATGGACAAACCCCGTTTATTGCCTTGCTCTCTGGCTCTTCTTACTCAGATAAGCTTTCCTACAGACCCGAAACCACCACCTGGATGGTGCTGCCCACAGTGGGCATCAGCCGTTAGGACAATCTTTCAGTCTGATCCAGGCACTTCCTCAACTGAGGTACCCTCTTCACACGTGACTTCAGATTGTGTCAAGTGGACAATAAAATACAATCAACATAATTGATATACTTAGCTAACGTAAAAATAATAGTAATAATTAGCTTCTTTTTCCATGTTTATTTCATTTATTATGCCTCTGTGCATGTCATGCAGTGTGGCACCAGAGGACAACTTTGCAGAGTTGATTCTCTATTTCCACGCTCACAGAGGTTCTGGGGATTGAACTTTGGGTGACAGGGGCTTCTGTAGATATTATTTTCAAACCACTTTTATTTAGTCTAATTTACCTTCTTAGCAAATAGTCTCATAGTCCCACGTCTGCTTTGATCTGTATGCCCTGTCTCCATGAAACAAAATAAAAGGATTTTTAAATCTTAAAATAATGGAGAATGTCTTCTGGAAAATAGAATTTCCAGCATTACACTTACTTTGAAGATTTCAATTTCAAATGAGTTATTCCAGGTGTTATAATGTCAAAAGGCTCCCTATGGAAAACCTGCTATAAAATGATTGTTTTATAAGATCCGTCTGGTGTCACATTTGATGTTACTAGCCTCCCTGCAGAGAGGCTGTCTCTATCAGCGTTCAGTATCAGAATGAAACCCATGAGAGAAAGAACTCATCTCAAGGACAGAAAACGCACAGACTATGGGAGGGTTTTCTTCCTTTTCCATGTACACTCAGCGATGGTCTGTCTGTAGTTCAGTTTGGCTTTCTTTGTGTGTAGATCAACAGTGCTTGTTTTCTATTTTCCCTTTGCATGTGAGTGTGTGTGTGTGTGTGTGTGTGTGTGTGTGTGTGTGTAAGAACATGTGTGCAGCTGTGTGTACCCACGGAGACCAAAGGCTGATATCACTTGGAGGCCATCCTCCATTATTCTTGCACACATCATCCGTTAAGACAAGGTCTGTCACTCAAACCAAATTGCTGGTGATGTGGCTGCTCCAGGAGCAGCTTGGTTTGGGAATCCCCATCTCTGCGCTCCAAGACTTGGATCACAGGGGGCCACCAGAGGCACCCAGCATTCACTTGGGTCTGTGGAGATAGAGACACCAGCCTTCGTATGTGTGTAGCTCGTGTGTTAGCCACTGAACCCCAGCACCCTCCAGCTACAGGAGGTTTCCCAAAGGCACAGCTAATGCAGTCGTGCCTCCCTTCCCCGCTCCCTCCCGTGCCCTACTTTCACCGAGGCACCTGGCCTGCTCTGGGACAGCCATGTTCCCCTTTCTAGTCACCGTCTCCACCTTCCTCCTTCCTGCGTCACACCTGCTGCTACCTATAACTCGCCCAGTCTCACACGCGCTCGTTTCCTGCTGTTCCTGATGCCGCTCAAGGGCACGCAGCCTCCAGGCCAGCCACATCTCTTCATGGTGTGGCCCCTGGTCACAGCCATTACTGCCCTCCTAACCTTCCAGACACAGTTGGAGCATTCTGCTTTGGGGACTCTGGCACCACACCCCTCTCACAGTCCCCTCGCAGCCCTGTTTATGCACCGTAGTTATCCGCCGTCTCTCCCACGGAGTTGTCCTGTGACAATCATGCACTCTTCGCATGCCTGTATGTTTCACTGCAGTGGGCTGAGTGTGTGATCCCTGGGGCGAGCGTGCAGTCTAACAGCCCTCACACAAGCTGTCAGCTGGCAGCTCGCTGAGTGCTGTGTTTGTATTACGTCTGTCAGTCCACACGGCAGCCTTTGTTTCCACCTTACGCAGCAGGACTCAGTCACCCTCCGCTCACTCCCACTATCCTGCGCCCTGCTGTGTAATGGGTTTCCTTAATTGCCTCCCAAATGAAGGCCTGGGTGAGCGATCCACAGTCAGTCAGACCTGGGAGAGATGTTTGCAGGGAACCCTGAGGACAGGAACAGGCAGGATGGAAACAGGCTCTAAGCCACAGCGCGATGGCGGACAATGCATGGAGTTTTTCAAGCACCTGCTAGGAACCCCATCACATGCTCACTGGGACACGCTGGGGATGCCACAGCCTCAGAGCCTCAGAGCCCTGCAGTAGCCAGGGGCTCTCTCACTATCTCGGCATTTCCCCACAAGTCCTTCACTTGAAAGCTATTACTGAGCTATGGCAAGAAAACAAAACAATAGGAAGTGTGCATTTTCCAGGTGTTAACTTCTTTTCATTGAAAACCACAGCAGAGCCCCCCCCCCCACTAGCAGTTGGGGAGCTCCCTGTCTGGGAAGCATTGTGCTTGTGGGGGCCCTCAGGGGAGATGTGGGTGTGAAGGGAGCAAGCAAAGTAAACGGAACTTTTCCTGTCAGGTGAAAAAGCGCCATTGGCCAACGACATTGTTTCTCCAAACTTGCAGCAAATTCTAGGCTGCATTAAAAAAGGAAATTGCTTTCCTGGGGGAGTCCGTCTTCCAGCTGAGGGCATGGCTAGTGGGACAACATCTGCTTTATGACAGTAATGACTTACAAAGTTCAAAAGAGCTGCCTAAATATCTTGGCACGCCAAAGTATATCCTGAGCCAGAAAACTGGGGCACAGGTAATAAAACAAAAAGTAGGATCCTGGTGCTGTCGGTGACTTTAGTTTTTAGTTTCTGGTTTAGGAACGACACCAAAATTCTGAGACAGGATAATTGGAGCAAGAAGATGCTAGTTACATAAAACCGAAGCCAGGCTGTTGCCTTTAGCCAGAGCTAGTTAGGCTGACCGTGATCTTCACTGGCCACCAGCCCAGACTGGTGTGTAAGGAAACTCCTCGCTGCCTCGTTTTAACACGTCTATACAATAATGCTAAGGATGCCCGCGCTCACAAGTACACTCAGGTTTTCCTTTGGGTTTGAGAATGCCCGAAGAGCTCTACACACGAAAGAGAAGTGCTATTAAGTTCACCTTGAGGGCACTAAGGACACCAGCTTAGTTGGATAAGTGCTTGCTGAGCACGCCCGGGAGCCCTGGATTGGATCCCTAGCATGACCTAAACTGTATTGGTGCATACCTGTGACCCCAACAGGCTGGAGATGGAGACAGGAGGACCCTAAGCTACAGAGTTCAAGGCCAGCCTGGGCTGCTAGGGATCTTGTCTCAACAAACACTAGCCACAGAGTCCTCCCTGAAGTACGTGAGGAGGCTATTGAGACACTGTCTTCAAAGGTGAAGCTGTGAACTGAGGCTATAGGGGTCCAGACCGCTCAGACAGAAGTGGTGATGTGCTGTCTGCCTTTTTGCTGGGTTGGTGCTTGTGCTAACAGAAGCAGCAGCAAGGTGAAGACACCGCAAATTGACATGGTGACTTCAGACTGCACCAAAAGTCACTGGATGTCCACTGCATGGCTCCCCTTAAGCATGTCCTTACATGACTGCTTAAAACACTGTATTCCTGTTGTTGTAGACAGCTATGATGCTACCATTCATTGTCAGCTTGACAGATACTACAATTACCGGGAGAACAGACCCCTGGACACGCCCATGGGGGGACTAGCTTGAATCCCTTGATTGGCTCCACAGACTTAGGCACGGGTGGTTCCTCTCTCTAGACAAGAGACGCTGGATCAGTCAAGGATAGATGAGGCCTGCAGAGCCCGAGCACACATGCTTGCATCCCCTCTCTCCTCCTGGCCGTGGGTGCTGCCTGACCCCCTCCTTCACCCCCTCTAAAGCCGAGTTCCCTGCTGTGATGGACTGTAACTCAGAACCTTGTGCGGAAATCGACCCTTCCTCGCTTAAGTGCATTTGTCAAAGCTCATCACAGTGACAGGAAGAGGAACTGGGACAGCATCTCTGTGTGATGAGATTCAAGACGGGGGTGGGGGGGGGAAGAGGAGAGAGAGAGAGCTTCTTCAGCAGCTCAGACATGGCGTCCTCTAATATGCAACACACGCCAGGCCCACTTCATCCTTCCTGGGAGGAACTTGGCTTCATATTTCCGAGGCTCCTGAATGTGTCTTGCTTCCCTCTGAACTCTGCTTCCTTGAAATTCTTCCTCCCTCTGTTTATTTCCTCACCATTTCCCAAGACAGACTCTGCTCTGTTTCCCAAGAGTCCCACGTACAGGAGTGTAAGACCGTGTAGAGCATGCAGACCCCGGGATGAGGGCTCTGTTAACAGTTCTCCTCACTGTCCAGCCTCTTTATCCATCACCAGATTTTTTTGTAGGCATAACCTGTCTCTCAGAAATGGCTTCTTCCCTTGCCTTCAGGTGTCCTTGCTCCTCTCTGGAGTGAAACTAGGTGTGACGTCTATTACCCATGCACCGTTGGGAAGGTCACAAGGCTAGACAGATGGATCGTTTGTTAAGACCACTGTCTGCTCTTGCAGAGGATCCACATTCAATTTCTACACAGCAGCTCACAACTGTCTGTAACTCCAGTTCCTGGGGATCTGATGGCCTCTCTGGTTTCTGAGGGCACTGCACACACATGGCGCACATACATTCATGTAGGCACAACACTCATACATAGTAATATTTTAAAATGGTAACTAAAATATGATTATCATAAGCTAATATAACTAATTTAAACTTCTGGAAATATCACTGTCTGGCTATAATTGTTTAGCTCTGTATGTGTATGGCATGTCTGTGTGCGAGTGCATGTGTGAACATGTTCATGTATGTTCCTAGTCGGTCTTTACTTTTTTTTCTTTGCCCCGGAAGGGTCTCTCACTAAGCCTGGAGCTCACTGATCCAGTTGGACTGGCCAGCCTACAGACTCTAGAGGGCACTTGTCCACCCCCACCCCCAACCCCCAGTCCCGAGTTTACATGTGCGCATCTCTGCGCCTGGCTTATTAAATAGATGCTTGGGGGCTGCACTCAGATCGCCACACTTACAAGGCAAGCACTGCACAAGCTGAGCCAGCTCTCCAGCCCCAATTATTTCAGTTTTTAACTGACACACAAAGATCATAAAAGTTTCTGGGTAGTGTTGTATGCATTCTCCTCACGCTGTTTTAAGTTGGTCAAACATGTATCTCGTCAAACAATCTCGAGGCAAAAGCTCTCCATAGTTCTGTCCTTTGAGAGATAGTCCGTGCTGTTATCTGCAAGCCTCTAAGTGTGCGAGCTTAGCTCGAGCTTCTTGCTCGTATCTGGCTTCAACTTGGTACCCAGTGACCAACCTCTCCACACCCCAAGCTCCCCTAGTCTCCCTCCCTTCTACCCTCATCACTGTTGGATCCCACACTCAGTGGGACCGTGCACCCTTTCGACGTCTGGCTTAATGATACCTAACCCCACCTATAGTGTGGCAAAGGCGAGAATTCCATTCCTTAATAATATCCCCTCACGTGTAGTCCTGACTCTGCATTGGGCGTTCATGGGTGAACGGTTGTGAGAGCTGGTGCAGACAACGCCAGAGCACAGCAGCCACTTTGTCACACTGATATCATCTCCTTCAGAATCGCTGGATCATAGATCATTCCACTTGAATATTTTCAAGAGTGCCCATCATCCATCTTCCACAGCGCCTGCCTTGGCTTACGCGCCCTCTCCTCCGTGCCCTTGCCAGCGCTCGGCATCTGTAGCATCCATACCCCAGCTCTTCACTGCACTCAGGCTCTGTCTTGCAACTCTGACTTGCACTTCTCTGCCGACCACTGAGGGTGGGCAACTTCTTCCTGTGCCTCTGGCCTCTTGAAAGGTCTTCTCTTGAAAATCTGTCCCCCCTCCCTTTTTTTTTTTTTTTTTGACACTGGGGACACTTGTCTTTTTGTCCACTGTCCACTTAGGATCTCTAGTTCTAACTTCACAGTGAGGGGTGTGTGTCTCCACTTCTTGCATGTCCAGACCCACCCTGCCGGTGACTGAAAGGGAAGATAAATTAAGGCCAGGTTCTTCCTCAATTGTGACTCAAACATAACTCTTAAGATAGGTAGCTTTCTGACAGGTTTTGCCTGGGTAGTATAAAAATTAAAAAGTTACGCTTTGCCTTTTATTGGGCTTGCTCCTTAGGGCTGCTGATCGGAAGTGGGCCTTTGTTTAGCTGCTCGTCGGAAGTGGGGCCTTTGTAGGGTTATTTACTAGTAAAAAGTTGTTTCTCTCAAGACCTTACTTGGTTGTGTCCCCCCTCCCCATGGAGCCCTTCGCCAACAAGAATGCCCTAGTCTGTTGTGTGCACACAGAAATACTGTGCAGTGAGTGTGTCCCTGCACTCCTGTGCGTGTTCTGTGAGTGTGGCTGTGTAACTGCAATTAAACTTTTTTGTTTTATATTTGATAGGGAGTTACAAAGGCGTTCTCGGAAAGATGTGGGATTAATTTTTGGAAATTTTAAACACATCTTACTTGAATTCTATCAGTCAAGAATTCCTCCTGCTACTCGTTTTCCAAAATTAATCCCCTCACTTCTTCTACTGTCACAACTGGAGGTGGCTGCACATTTTATAGTAGCCTCCTGATGCCCTTTCCTGGGGCATTCTGGGATACTTTCTCCAATCTCCAACAGGCTCTACAAGACAAAAACAAAACAAAACAAAACAAAAAAACCTCTCTCTTCTCTGGTATCAACACTTGAAATGGGAACCAAGGCATGCACTGACCCAGCTAACAGCTCCTAGGCCCTTTGCATGCAACCCCAGGTCTGGTAGGCCCTGGTGCTTTCCTTCCTCAGGAGATGGCTCGGCTGCTCTGGGGAGAGACTTGTCCCGAGGGAGTGACTGATGGGTGTACTGAGCGCCCTGGGGTGTGTAGCGGAGCCTGGGTCAACAGTGCATTTCCTCTCCAGCTTCTCTGTAGAGAGATAATTGAGTCATCCAGTGTACGCTGTGGCAGCTGAAGGTGGCAGCTGTGGGGTGTCATGGGCTTCCCATGTGGAGACAGAAACTTAGCCATCTACCCCACTACGTGGATTTCCTTGCCTGGAGAGTAGTCCACCCAGGTTCAGACATAAAACTTCGTGGGCTTGGGGGTCGTTCCCTGGAACCGGATAATTCAGAGTAGCAGCAGCAGCAGCACAGGTGTCCCTGGAACAGGAAGCTCACACTCTTAAAGTTTATATTCTAGTAGCTCTTCTTGATCGTGAGCAATACCATGCAAGGAACTTGCCTACCTCGGTAAGTGCGCGCACGATGCGTCCCGAGAGCCTGTGCACACCAATCCTCCGTGCCGTGCTGCCCTTCACTGGATTTTTGGCAGACTCTAAGCAGGAGGCAGAGAGAGGCAAGAAACCCTGCTGTGTGTTCCTAGGGAGTTATACCCCAGTGTCCCTGGGGATAGAGAGGCCAGAAGCTCAGGACTGTGAGCTTGGCTGCGGCCACTGTTGGCCCTCGGCAGTTTCTGACTGAGCTGGAAGTGGGGGGGGGGGGGGGGGGGGGGGTTGCAAATACAGGAGAGCCGTCAGCCAGGTACCATGGAAGTTACTGTCTGTCTTCCTGCGTCGTCACCAGCTATGGCGGTCTGGCTTCCTGCAGTCTCAGCGCAGCGTAGCTTCCCAGTTGTTTATCGCAGATGAAGGGATGGCTTCTCAGGCCTCCGGCTCACACTCTGGGTTAAAGTTCTCTTCTGTTGTTGTTCTTACCAACTGTCTATTCAGTCTCTCAGTCACGCCCATGAAAAACACAAGCTCAGTTGAGAGACCCGCAGTCTTTACCCGCGGGCAGAACGGCCCCGCGGTGCGTGTGTTTTCATGTCGGTGCCTGAGCACGGGTCAGAGGAGGGCAGAAGAGCTGAGCCTGGGATCTACAACCCCAAGTTCTCAGGAGGCTGAGGCGGAAACAGTGTGTGGGCTGCAGAATGGCTTCAAGTGCAACAAGAGTAACTCAGAGAGGCCCTGCCTCAAAGCTAACAGTGAGAAGGCAGCCCAGTGGTCAGGCCCACGCCTGGCGCGCATGGGGCTCCTAGGTCCACTCCCCAGATGTGGGTGAGGTGCATGTGTGTGGAGAATGCTTAGATTATACGAGCATAATTTGCTTGTTTGTTTCTGCAATGCAAGAGTTGGGGTTGTAAACACTGTGGAGTTCCTCCAGGGAAACTGAAATGGCACATCCAGTCGCCTCGTGTCTAGGAACTGTCTGAGCCAGAGGAAACTCCAGGGACCCTCAGAGGCCTTGGAAGGACCGATTAGAATGTGTCAGGATACTTCATAATTGGAACTCTGCCACAGTGCAGAGCACCTTACCCTGAGCTGCTTGGCAGTGCGTTCTTTATTATATCTGTCATCTCACACAACACGTGGGCCATGGTTTACCCTTAACACGCAGAGGGAGGGGAGGGAGTAGGGAGGATCGTTATCAGCTTGACTCCTCCTAGAGCCTGCAGGCAAAGTCAAACAGCCCCTAGATTTGGGGGAGTAAGGATAAGGAAACAGAAGTGACAAAGGAAAAATAAAAAGAAAAGACAAAAGTAAGAAGAAAAGTATCGGGTGGGCGCACAGTGAACTCTGCTGCCCCGAGTTTATTCCTCTCGGCACTTTAATGCAGTGTCCCTCTGTGTGAAGCAGAAAAATGCTGGGACCAGAAACAGCACAGAGGCCATTGCTGCCGATTAGTTTACCTGTATGATTAGACTTCTGTCAACTTGAGGTCAAGCATCAAGCTCCACATCCTGACCTGGAATTAATAATAAACCTTCTTTTCTAGGAAGTTAGTGAACACAGGTACCTTGCCAAGTCCTCAAGGCTGCGTGAGAGTCTACCAGCCAGTGTTGTAAGTCCTCCGGCCTGCTTCTGCTAACTAAGCACTCCAGAAAATGTCCCCCGACAGACTCCCAGCTGACCCTAGTCAGCTGCAGCCACATGGCTGTCCCTGTGTTTCTCTTTTCTTGCCCCTAATATGAGACTGAGCTAAGGACAATCCAGCGATAGGCTGTGGACTGTCTAATAAGATAGGCAAATGACTTCTGGCCGTCCCCTCTCTGCTGAAATGCTGAGTTCTAGAAGGAAAATGCCACCAAGGCCGTGGAGTGCTGTGGCAAAGCCTTGTCTGGTGGGAGGGAGGCAAGGGAAGTTGACTCTTACTAGGGCCTGTATGAAAAGGCAGCAGACTTTCACATCAGGCGCTAACTATGCCCAGTACCCAAAGGGTTTCACAGGCCTGTATTTCACGCTGGCTGGTCCGTACAGCCACGTGGGGTTAGGAGGACAGGCACAGACTGCTGCCGCTCTGCCTAGTACTCACAACTGACTGGCTCACAGCTAACTTTAACTCCCGTCCTAGGGTGCTGACACTCTCTTCTGGCCTTGCACAGTGTCCTAGCCCATATAAGCACCTACCTCTCTTGGCACTGAACTTTCCAGCCTTCTGCCATCTACCCTGCCAGCCTGGGGTTCCTCGCTGTTTGTCCTTTGTCCACGTCCATACTTCCTGTCCGTCACCCCAAACGTCCTATTCTGCATTTCCAATCACTCCATTGTCAATTTTTTTTTCATAAGACGCACCACCAAAGACTTTATAAAACCTCCTTTCTACAGCTGTGTTCCAGAGCTGCTAGGGTCGACGCTTGGGCACGGGCAGCCCAACGAGCTAGGCTCAGATATCTCTTCCCTTGGCGAGCTCAAAAGAAGCAGGAGTGAAAATCAGAGAAATGGTTCAGCCGGTGAGGCCACACTTGGGAGAGGGGAAAGGGAAAGGTTCAGGAGCGCCCTGCACCCAACCGTGGGGCCCTGGCGTGAGGGCAGCAGGTGGGCACGGCTGTGCGGTCCTGCCCACCACGCAGCCATCGCTAACTCAGCCTCAGTCAAGTTGCCAGCACTGTGTGGACCGCCGCGCTGGGAAGCAAGCCATCCTCTGGCTGCACCAGAACTCCCAGTGTAGGATGGCTGCAGACACTCCCAGAGCACAAGAGGCTCTTCTTAGAATTATCTTTCCTCTGGCCAGGGAAGCTCTATTGACGTTTTTTATGTTTTGTATGGTTATGTGTGCCATGTTTTATTTTACATATATGAGAGAGAGAGAGAGAGAGAGAGAGAAAGAAAGAGAGAGAGAGGAGAGAGAGAGAGACTGTTTCAAATCATTAAACATACATATATACATGACAACATTTGTCATTTTCCTCAGGATGCGTCAGTTGTCACCTGTTGGATGCAAGCCTCAGAAGGCTGGCAGGCGTCTTAGCCCCACACACTAAGTATCACGTGATGTGGTGTAATAGAAATAAAAAAAGAAGACAAATTATTTATCGTTTGATCTATATGCAAACACAGGCCCTGGCCCTAGGTAGAAAGCGAGGTTACTAGTAAGTGGCATCCACACATAAGCACAGAGATGCAGGTGACAGCATTGGGTGGCAGAGGTCAGATAGTACAAGAGTGGCCTTAAGTAAGAAACACACTCCATCCCACTGGAGGAACCATGCAGAAACGGCCCGTCTTACAGTTCCATTCACTGCTCGGCAAAGTGTGACCACAGAGTTTATCCTCATCGCCATTATAAAAGAAAGTTAAAATACAGTGAGTAGACACTCACGTACCATAGTCAGGAGGGGGAAAGGGGCCGTTTTACCCTTTGTTACAGCTAAATAAATCATAAGGCTCTGGAAAGTTCCCCCACGTCGCTCCGATGGGCTCCCTTCCCACTGGTGCGCTTTGTTGTACAGGACGTACTTTTCTTCTCTTGTTCTAAAGCCATTGTTACAGATTATACTCATGGGAAGAAATCTCCCCAGCTCCCTGAGAGCCTTGTCTTAAGACAGACGCTTAACGAACGCCCTCCTCCATTTCCTCAATAGAACCACTCTTTTCAGAGGAGGGTGAACGCTGCTGCTGCTGCTGCTTTTTCTGAGGAGGAATGAGGCCCCATGGGGGAATGAGGGAAATTACTAGCATTGACTCAGAATTTAGTTCTTTCTCAAAACCTAACTGTGTACTTCCGAACAGCATGCTTGTATTTATTCTGATGTTTCTAGAGAGACTGTCAGCTCATTAGCACAGGGTGTGGTCAGCAGTTTATGTTAAGAAATGCCAACTTCAGTTCACCAAGTGGCGGTGTCCCTTGGTCCTCAACCAACTTTTGTAGTCACCTCTCAAAAATACATCTCTGCATGTGGCTCAAGAGCCATCATTAACTCACGGCAGCGACCAAGGTCCCACCATCCTGGTCATGACAGGACACACCTAGTGCTGTGTCTCTGCTCTGCTGTAGACACAGTTAGTAAATTTGTATCCAGTAACCGCCACCAAGCCTTTCTGACCACCTACATACTGTGACAGAACCACTAAGACTTTTGAGTACAACCACTCAGTTGTACTCTTTAATTACACCAGCAATTATTTCCCAGTGTCATATTCCATAAATCAATAGTCCTCTTGGTAGACTGAGTTCATAAACCTCAATCAATATCCTGGTGATCATGGTTTGTTATGAGAATTCCCACCTACCAATGGCTGACTCAAGGCCGAGATACAGATGTGTGCACCAGGGGACTTCATACGCCCCTCCTGCCTCTGAAGGCACCACACACATGTGCACACACACACACACACACACACACACACACACACACACATACACACAAGCACATATACACATAGGCACATACACACAGACAGAAGCCACCACACATTAAGCAGAATTATGGTAATTAGTTTAATTAAAATTAATGGTTTTGACTCAATTAGATTATGATATCCATCATAATTACCAAAATGACACCTATATTTTTTAACCTTATCCTAACCTTTCTTTATCCCTCCTAGAAACCCTTATATTCCGCTCTCACTTAATATCCACTCTCCTGTGTCTAGAAGGTATAATTTTGCATGTTTTATTATAACTTCTATATCACATACATGCACATACATACAGACACATATACACAGGTACATTACATACACAAGACACCACACATATGTGTATGCACATAGAAGATACTACTACACATATGTGCACATGGGCACACACATACAAGCACATACACACACACATAGAAGGTATCACACATACATGCACACACATACACACACATAGATGGTACCATACATATATGTGCACACACACACACACAGATGGCACCACACATATGTGCACACAGACACACAAACTAAAATAAAATGTAAATTATAGACTCTTTCCCAAGAGCTTTACCAAACAGTCAGTGTTTGATTCAAGATGAAGGCAGTAACACCAGCTCCAACAGGCGGCACCCAGAGTCAGTTGTTCTGTCTTGCTTGGGCCACGTAGAACGGTCCCTTTGATTCCTCATGTGACTCTCCTGGCCATTTCTTTATTTGATTATTGAAATCATTTCTACAGCGGGAAGAGTGTTGCCTAACAGCAGGGACACTTGAGTCTCAACGTCAGGGTCAGAGACTTTGTCAGCACCCAATTAACACACCAGGTTTTCCCAATTCCTGAAAAACTTCTCAGTGTCGCTACCCCACTTCAGTTTATTTTGTGACTGAAGCAGAGACAGCCTAAAGATAAAATTTATTTCCATAACAAACAATGCTACTAAAAAAAATAAAAAGAAACAGCTCCTGATCAAATGATAAAACTTTTGTCCTGGGGCCGGAGAGATGGCTCAGTGGTTAAGAGCACACACTGCTCTTGCAGAGGACCAAGGTCAGTTCCCAGCACCCAGAGAGGCTCACAGCCACCTGTAACACTGGGGCCAGAGGATCTGACGCACCTCTGACCTTCTTGGGCACTGCACACAAATGGTGTATATATACACACTCAGGCACATACATACATACCTACATACATACATACATACATACGTACGTACGTACATACACACATACATAAGTACATATGTACATACATACGTACAAAATATGTACATATGCACATACATACACACATACATACACATAAAATAAAATAAATATATTTTAAAACTTCTGCATATGTGTTTTTGCCCTCATCTATCAAGCTGTCAAGCAAGAATTCATCCCTAAAAGTGTGAGATCTGTCCTTCCTATGGCAAATGTGTCTGCACAAAGTAGGATTTGAATCACCTGAGCTTAGTTGTGTCACAGAAAGAAGTCTGAAAAGAGAACCACCTTGTGCCTGGAGGCCCCGCCATGGCCCAGGGTGTTGGGGCAGGACTGACCACGGACGGCTGCTGAGCTAGGGACCTGGGTAGGCAGGGCAGGACTGACATGGGCTGCTGCTGACCTAGGGACCTGGGTAGGCAGGGCAGGACTGACATGGGCTGCTGCTGACCTAGGGACCTGGGTGCACAGGGCAGAACTCAGTGCTGCTGGGTGCCAGGCTGGTCGTAACCCCAGTGCTGGCAACAGTGTGGGTGTGCTGGCTACAGGGTCAAAGCAGCCATCAGCTTTGGCCTGTTTTGCAGGAACCCATGGCGTTGGGTAGACAGGATGCTCCTTTTATTTTATTTTATTATTTATTTGGTTGGTTCGTTGGTTGGTTTTGGATTTTTAGACAGGGTTTCTCTGTGTAGCCCAGGCCATCCTGGAACTCACTCTGTAGATCAGGCTGGCCTTAGACTCACAGAGATCTGCGTACCTTTGCCTCCTATAAGCGCTGGGATTAAAGGCGTGCGCCACCACTGCCTGGCGATGCTCTTTATAAAAACAGCGTTTTTTTTGTTCTTTTTTTTTTTTTTTACCTTTATTAACGTGTACCTGTGTGCACTTGTGTGGCTGTCCGCTACACATGTGTAGCTGCTGGTGGGGGCCAGAAGAGGGTATTAGCTCCCCCTGGAGCTGGCAACATAAGCGGTTTTAAACTGCCCAGTGTGGGTGCTGGACACCAAACTCGGGTCCTCAGGAAGAGCTGAGCTTGCTCCTGCCATCCTATCACGGCCCCACCCTCTCTATGGTGCTCTTGCAAATATACGAGGAAGAACGTGCCTGCCAAGTCTCACCTGATCTGCATAAGCAGAAAAGTTTCAGGACAACTGAACAGCAACAACAAAAAATCTAGCCACAGTCATAAAATAGATTATCAAAGCCCTTCAATCAATTCCCACGACTGCAACAGTTCGTGGATGACGAGAAGGACGGGTCTGCTTGAGGACCCCGATACCAAGAATTTGTCCTGTTAACCTTTTTTTTTTTCATTCCTCCGCCCCCCACCCCCACCCCCAATAGAGGCCTATAAGGTGTGGTCTTTTACAAGGAAAACTTTACTGAGGTAAATGAAATCAGACACCAGCCCTGAAATAGCACTTTTGAGGGAGATTTGGCCTTTCAGCCAGGTCCTGCTCACAGTGGGCCAGGCTTTCTCAGGACCAACATGTGGTGATTTTTCAGGTTACAGATGCACAGGGGAATAAACACACTCCAGAACAGGTAGAACACCTGTGTTGTCTTGCCACTGTCAAAAATGGGAGTACAGTGGTGGGGAAGGCGACTGCCCTACCCACCAAATAGTTTCCCCAAAGCAAAACCATATTCCTAGAAAGATTACAGAAATTAGTGCTACCATGACGGACATGAAAGACACAGCCTCTGATAGGTTAGTTAGCCTGAATCTTGATTGCTTTTCCTTCCTGGCCCATTACTACTGCTGTCACTGTGGTGAGAGGATTCAGTGAACAAAGAGAAGGCAAAACCACAGACCTGCTGTTAAGACATTTGCAGCCACGGGGCAAGTAACAAAATCTCAGGGCCTTCCTGTCTGGTGACCGCTCCAGGCCTACAGTTGTTTGAAGCAGGTCAAGACAGTCCGTCCAAGGTAAAGGATATAAGTTGTTGCATCTAGTCTCTCCTAAAACCAAAATAAGACGCACAATATTCTGTGGGCCTCTTTGGCTTTTAGGAAACACAGCAGCCCACTCACCCAAAGCTCTCCAAGGTACCTGGCTTTGAATGGGGGCCAGAGCAAAAGAAAGCTGCTCATGCCACTATGCCGTGTGGTCTAACACCAGCAGATCTGATGTGCGTGGGTGATCAGTGGCCGCTCTGCAATAGAAGACCCTTAAGGTTTAGGTGCAAGAGTTAAGGAGATGGCTCAGGCAGGAAATATCTGCCACCCAGGCACAAGGACCCAACCCCTCATAACGCTGTAGCCCAGTGCGGGCAAGGCAGAGACAGGTGGATCCCTGTGGTTGCATGACCAGCAAGCCTAGCCTACTTGGCAAGTTCCAAGCCATGGAAAGATCCTTTCAAAAGAAATCCAAGGTGATCTTGGAAGCTCTGGTTTCCACATACATATGTACACATAAATGCACACTAGAGAAAGGGGGTGAGCGAGGGAGAGAAGAGAGAGGGAGGGAGAGAGAGAGAGAGGAGGGAGAGACAGAGAAAGAGGAGAGAGATAGATCAGCAAAGATTTAGGATACCACCCCTTTAAGAAATGACTCGTGGTCTCTTAGTAGCCTAGAGAGTGAGTCTGGACCACTGTCTTAACACTCACGACTGAGGTTGCTTGATGCAATAGGCCATGAACTGGCTTGTGCCACGCGTGCTTTCACACTGAACTAGTGAGGGTGTGAATGGACTTGCACAGACCTTGCAGATACAGAAAGTTATATTTAAACAGCAGCTCAGCTTCCCAGGATGCTATTCCCACTACTTCCTCCCTCTCTGGAGCAGACACCTGTGACATCATGGTTTACAAATGCTCGATAAGCAGGCACTGCCCCACAGTGGACACCCGCAGCACTGCAGCCCCTTCCAGGGTCATCCCCAGGGGCAGAACTTCTTCTGCATTGCTCATCATTTTGTTGGGCAAACACCATTGACTTGGAATATGGAAAGTCATCTGCATATAAGAGATTTTCATTCTAAGCAAAGTATGAAAGCCACGCTGGTTTATCAATCATTCAGCTGCGTGTCCGCAGCCACTGAGTTAACAGATAAGGTTTCCTTTGTAATGTGTCACTGTTTAGGAGTCACCACATGAAGACCTACACGTGCTCGGCTTTCCAAGTGCCACGTGTGGCATCATGCAGGCTAACACACCGAGTCACAGAAGGAGACTCTCAGTACGTGCAGTTACTCAGCTGTATTGAAATGAGGGCTGGAGAGATGGCTTTGTAGTTAAGAGCACTGGTTGCTCTTCCAGAGGACCTGGGTTCAATTCCCAGCACCCACATGGCAGCTCACAAGTGTCTATAACTCTAGTTCCAAGGGATCCAATGTTCTCTCTGGCCTCTGAGGGCACCAGGTGCATATATACAGAAAGCATTCATACAAGCCAATAAACATAATAAATCACATTGTCATCTCATGCAAAAAAAAAAAAAAAAAAAAAAAGAAAGCTTCTGACAAAATCCACATGCCTTAATAATAAAAGTCCTAGAACAGGATTACAGCATCATCCTAGATGGAGAAAAACTTGAAACAGTCCCACTAAAATCAGGAACAAGACAGAGCCTTCAACTAAGCCACTCACGCCTTTTCATCAGCCACAGACACGATGAGAAAGGAACTGTGGACACACTCCCATCACAACAGCCTCAAGGAAAGTGCATTGTCAGGGAATAAACCTAACCAGGAGGTAATGAAAACCTCAAATCTCTGAAAAGAGAGAGGGGGGAGAGAGGCTGACAGCAGAGAATGGAAACAGGGGTCCTGAACTTGATCTTAGCGACAGAAGCAGAGTCGGTCTGAGCTGCCCGAGAGGTGGGTCTCCCTGGGCGCGCTGGGCTGCTGTCCGACGGTCTCCCACTCAGGGTGGGAGAGAGAACGTAATTACTGCTACAGCCCCCATGGGGGCTCACACCAGCAGCCAGAGAACCCTGGGCCACCCTGGCCCTCAGCTAACTAGGCAGCTCTTTTCCTATAATCCTGCAAATGGCGATCCCAAATGGCCTGGGCGGGCACTGTCCTGCTGCTCCTCATAGACACCCCAACGCCGGTGGTTTCAGGCTTCCCTCTTTGTGGTGTGCCATAGCTAAACACTCAGAGTGGCAGGGGCAGGAAGTGACAGCCACTCATTTTCAGCCTAAGGAAGAATCCAAGGAGCAGAAACACCAGCTGGACTCTGCTATCTGTCCCAACTTGGTAACTAACTAAATAAATGAAAGTATTAATTACATTGTAATTTTAAATAAAATAGCTATGTGAGCCCTACTTTCTGATTTTAGAGGGTTATTCTCATGCTTTCTGGCCTAAAACACACTTATCCCAGCCTTTGCCTGCCTTCAACTTCAAGCCGCCACCTTCCAGCACCGCCACTATGGACACCGCCACCAGGCGTGAGTCCCAGGTGCCTGCTCTTCCACAGCCTTGGTCTGCCCGCCAGTGCTTTTCACTCAACACACTGTAGCCGACGGTATCTCGTGTGTGTGTGTGTGTGTGTGTGTGTGTGTGTGTGTGTGTGTGTGTGTCCTCCACAAGACGGCAAACTGTCACACTCATCTTTTTCCCAATGGTCCTTAGCATAAAGCCTAGGATGAGCCGGGTGGTGGTGGTGCACACCTTTAATCCCAGCACTTGGGAGGCAGAGGCAGGTGGATTGCTTTAAGTTCGAGGCCAGCCTGGTCTACAAAGCGAGTCTAGGCCAGCCAGGGCTACATAGAGAAACCCTGTCTCGAAAAACGAAAACAAAAAACAACAACAACAAAAAAGCCTAGGATGTGGAGCGGGTTCAGAAATACCGATTGGGGCCGATTTAGCTTCCCAGAAGCCTGTGGCTCTCGCAGTTTTTCCCCCATTCAAAACTTCGGGAAGCCCTGGACATACTGTGAGTGACTGAACTGTAAGACTTCTGAGACCTTAGCCTGTTCCCTCTCTCCTCAGGACCCTCTTCCCAGAACCGTGCCAGGAGAACCGGAATCATGTCTATGATCGCAGCCTTCTACAGCAACAAGTCTATCCTCATCACGGGGGCCACAGGCTTCCTGGGCAAGGTGCTGATGGAGAAGCTGTTCCGCACCAGCCCCCACTTGAAAGTCATCTACATCCTTGTGAGACCCAAGTCTGGGCAAACCCTACAGGAGAGGGTTTTCCAGATCGTCAACAGTAAGGTATGTGCTGTGGGGTGATGGTGGACAGTGGGCAACGCCTGGGCCTATGAGCTTGTGCGTGTTTCTGTTTGGCTCTGAGGTGGGTAGTGCCATCTTGACAGGGTCTAGAACCACAGGAGGCAAGCCTCTAGGCCTCTGTGAACAGGCATTGGGCAATTGAGACATGCCTGTGGGGGATTGTCTTAATTAGGGTACTGAGGCAGGAGACCTCCCCAATAGCTCTCTACTCTGGATACAATGTGACCAGTTCCTACAAGCTGGCCCCAGCTGCCTTGATGTCCTGGCTATGACCACTGTGCTTTGAACTGTGAGCTAAAGTAAACCTTTTCACTCTCCAGCTGCTTTTGTTGGGGTGTTTTACTACAATGGCTGTAAAGGAAATGAAGACTTGACCTCCCACCTACAGGGGACAGAAAAAGAAGACAGACACAACAGAGATGCCTGTGGTGTTTCCCCCAAAGAGAGCAGAGGCTTAGAGTGTATCTAGGGCAGGAAAGCAAATCATTTTTGTAATGCTCTGAAGCTGAAATGTCCTGACTCTTCCAGTTTGGGGTATTCGTTCTCCCTTGTGAAATTTGATAGGCTGTGCAATCAGTGAAGGTTAGACCTGGCTGGCAGAAGTGGGTCACTAGAGGGCGACCTTTGATGTTGGTGCCATACACCCCCCCCCACCCCAACCCCTGGAATTCCCAAGCTTGGCCCTCTGGGACAGTTCTGGTGGCATCCCCATTAATTTCTTCTTATCTCACAGCAATTGTCTGGGTGGTTGATGGTTCTAGAAGCCTAAGTAGCCAGTAGCTATCACTGTTAGTTTTAGCTCTTGGATTCCTTGAGGAATAGCACAGGACAGTAGAAAAAAGCTCCAGACTTGGCCCTACCCATTCCTTCCCACACTAGAGAAACAGAGGTCCACGTGGACAGGTTGCCTGTTTATCTATACAATGGATCAGTTACCAAAAACTATTTCTCAGGGATTTATGAGGATTAAATGAGATACCAATGCATGAAACAATATTGTGTTGCATAATATAAAGATGATATCAATCACCTCTGAGTTCTTTTACCCAGGCAAGCTCTTTGTTCACCATTATCCCTAAGGCCAAATCGAGGACTGCCTGAGCCAGTTTCACACGTACATCAAGACACACACATCCCCACATTCCCTTCTCTATCAGTTCACCGTGGCTTTTGCAAGAGATAGAAGTAAAAATGAATAGGCCACTTTTTAATTAATGTTGTGTTTGAGATGGAGCCTTGTTATGTGTCTTAGAATGGCCTTGGACTCGGAATTTACCTGCTCTACCTCCCAAGGGCTGGCACTCCAGGCCTGTACCACCGTGCCAGGCTCATAAGTAACCTTCATCTCCCAGATCTTGCAGACCTGTGGTGTGTCTGTGCATGCACGCTCGTGTGTGCAGCTTAGCTGGTGCCTGTCTAGGTTACATGAATTACACGCATGTGCTGAAACACTTAGACCCACCCTCCCTGAAAGCCAGCTGATAGAAGAGGCGGCATACCAGCCATTTAGGATCCGAGGTGACTGATGGAGAGGTTGCCATCTTTCACACATTGCCCCCGAGCCATTGAGGTCTCCATGGACGGCTCTAGCAATGGGGACAAAGGCAGGAGTGACTCCGTAGGAAGGCTTCCGGTCTAGGCAGGAAGTGCAGTGCCCATGCAGTACCAGACAAAGGCAGGAGTGACTCCGTAGGAAGGCTTCCGGTCTAGGCAGGAAGTGCAGTGCCC
>OU015745.1:1501061-1523348 GCA_907169655.1 Acomys percivali | reverse complement strand
CAGTGCTCCCCCCACCCAAGCTGCCTCAGTGCTCCCCCCACCCAAGCGCTGCAGATAGCTTAAGCTTACGATGGATTCGAACTGAGATTTAGCACTTCTTTTTGTTCCAGGATTACAGGTCTTGGCAACCATTGAAAAGATCCCATTTGAGAGTGCGTTCAGAAGGCCGAACGCTGACTTCACCACCAACAACTTCACCACACAGTACTGGAACGCCGTCAGCCACAGGGCCCCAGCCATCATCTACGACTTCTATCTGAGACTTACTGGAAGGAAACCCAGGTGAGGAGCTGGAGCAGGGTTCTAACCGTGTCACTGCATGGAAGCCAAAGTCTTCAATCCTCCCTGCAGCTGAGGAGTGAAGACAGGCGTCTCTGACACACACACACACAGGCAGGCACGCACGCACGCACGCACGCACGCACATATAAACAAAAATAAGACACAATAATGACAGCAGCCTCACTCACTGAACACTGCTGTGTGGCCATCCTGTAGCAAGGACTCATGATGGTCCCATTCTCATTTTCACATCTCACAGCCAACACTTTCACCACTGAAGGAGAAGCTAAGGGCAGGATCTGCACATCACAACCCCTTTGAGGTCACATATGAGGTATCTGCATTACAGTTCATAACAGTAGCAAAACTGCAAGGGGGCAATTTTATGGTTAGGGGTCACCACAACATGAGGAACTGTATTACAGGGTCACAGCAGTAGGAAGGTTGAGAACCGCTGGTGTAACAGGAAGTGACCAAGGAAGGAAAGAAGGAAGGAAGGAACGAAGGAAGGAACGAAGGAAAGAAAGCCACCCACAGCCATTACTGAGAACTAGGTTTAGTGACACCTAGAGAGATGAGAAAGGAGGGATAGGGGCCAAAGCTAAGGCAGCTGTGTCACCACCCAACAGTGACAGCGCCCATCTCTTGCTACCTCCATAGCACATTCAACAGGAGGAGAGTCCTGGAGCCTGGGCCTGAGTAGGAACAGGCCTGGCCCCTGCGCAGCCCCTTTCCGAGGAGGAAGGCCTTTCTGACACAGCCAGCCTTCCCAGGACTAGCACAGAAAGCAACTGCAACAGAGGCCATGAGGCTCACGGAGCTTGTCTCACCCACACAAGGAGACATTGTAACTATGTGGGAAACACCTGTGTGAAGTTTACCCAGGATAGATGGGAGAAGAAAAACACAAGCGGAAGTTCTAAAGCCTTCATAATTGGTCAGGGCTAGGAATGCCTGGATAAAACAAGGTTTGGTGAATAAGAAAAAAGCAGAAGAAAAAAAAAATTAATATGCATTTTGTTTGAAAAAACCTAACCACTGTTTTCTTTGATATGAACTTTTTTTTTTTTCTGAGATAAAGTCTCTCTGTGTAACCTTGGCTGTCCTGGACTCACTTTTTAGACTAGGCTGGCTTCGAACTCACAGCGATCCGCCTGCCGCTGCCTCACGAGTGCTGGGATTAACAGTGTGTGCCACCATGCCCGACTTGATATGAACTTTTAAATTAATCTTTAATTTTTTTTACATTTATTGTGTATATGCTATCATTTCACAGGAGCGGAGATCAGAGGACAGACACCTTGTAGGGAGGTTGGTTCTCTCTACCATGTGCGTTCGGGGATTGAACCTAGATCATTAGACTTGGCAGCCAATACCTTTCCCCACTAAGCCATCAATGATTGGCCCCACAATAATCCTCATGCTTTTTGTTTGTTTTTGTTTTAAAAGATGTGTTATGTATACAATGCTCTCCCTGCATGACTGTGGGCCAGAAGATGGCACCAGATCCCATTATAGATTGGTGTGAGCAACAATGTGGTTGTTGGGAATTGAACTCAGCACCTCTGGAGGAGCAGTCGGTGTTCTTAACCCCAGAGCCATCTCTGCAGCCCATCTTTATGGTTTTTTGTAAGATCTTGGCTTCACTAGTTCAGCCATGAGCCATCAATTTTATTTCTAGATTACCAGCTTTTGTATGAGAAGGGGATCGTGACCCTGTGTATTTGACAGAAAGCCACACAGAATAGACAGTCACTGCAAGAGGGTGTAAAATGTGGATAGGCAGACTCACTCGCTTCGTGTTATGGTCGTGCAGGAGGGTGTAAAATGTGTGATAGGCAGACTCACTCTCTTCATGTTATTTGAAAGAGTTAGAATGGAAAGTGGGGAGGAGAAATAACAATTCAAACTTTTACAGAAATATATAAGCCCTTCTAGTACCACAGGCAGGTTTTAGAGAGAATGAGCAATTTGTTAGATTTATTGCTGGTGCTCACATGAACAAAGACTTCACAAAAGGTGAACTCGAAGCTTGATGGTAGAAACTGTTCACACTGTAAACTACCCAAAACAGGGAGGAGACCCAGGAACACAAGGAATTCTGAGAACCTGGAGGAAATAGGGGTCCTTCATTTTTGTTTTGTTTCTTCCGAGTTTTACTGGGCGATATTTAACTAAGTAGACCAGAGTGATCTTGATATCATAATGGTCGACCTGCCTTGGCCTCCTGAGTATTGGTATTATTGGCATGGGCCCAAGGCTCACACTTCCCCGTGGAGGAAGCGGCAGAGGTAGGACGAGCTGCAGCAGCTCCTGTCTGTCTGGTCCCCCAGGACGAGCTGCAGCAGCTCCTATGTATCTGATCTCCCCCCCCCCCCGCACCCCCCCTGCGCCCCAGGATGCTGAAGCTCATGAACCGGCTCCTGAAAACCATTTCCATGCTGGAGTATTTCATCAACCACAGTTGGGAATGGAGCACCAACAACACGGAGATGCTTCTGTCAGAGCTGAGTCCTGAAGACCAGAGAGTAAGTATGGTTCTGACTCCAGTGCACCCTGGGAACTCAGAATTATAGGGGAGTGCTTGGTATACAGACAGATTAATCCCTTCCTAAGAAAAGCAGACAAGAATGTCAGCATTGGCAGAGACAACCTCAGTGCAGCTAAGAGAACCAGTTTGTCGGGTGTGTTTAGACCTTCATTGCTGCTGGGTGTAGTGGCATGCCTGGTAACCCAGTGATGAGGAGGTGGGGACAACTGGGTCCCGGAGGCTCACTGGCAAGTCTAGCCATATTGTTGAGCTCCAGGCACCCACACTGGACAAGGTGACTGCTCAGCAGTGCATTGCTGGCAGCCCAATATATATATATATAATCTTGCTTCACAGGTATTCAACTTTGATGTGCGTCAGTTGAACTGGCTCGAATACATTGAAAATTATGTTTTGGGGGTTAAGAAGTACCTACTGAAAGAGGATCTGGCTGGTATCCCCAAAGCAAAGCAGCACCTAAGAAGGTAGGCACACTCCTTGGATTGCTGACTGACTTTACACAGGATGTGTGTATGACTTAAATTGTTCCGCATTTATGCAGCACCACAGACCCAGCATTCCATGTTATCCTAAAAGTCACAACACTGAATTTAGACCTCACTGCACTCCCGAGGAAGGCATTCTTTCTGCTAGCCCATTAACACAGCAAGTGTTTAGGGCACAGGGAAGACAGAAGCGCTGTTCATGGAAACAAACCCTAAGTTTGTTTCTTCTTGTTCACCCTATCACAGCCGTGACCTAAGGAATAGCCAAAGCGTAGGCCATGCTGCATAACCTGGAAAATCGCCTAACTACTCTTCAACTCCCACAACTCCCTCCTGCTCCTGTTAGCCAAACTTCCCGACAAACAAGGTGGAGCACTGGGTCACGACTCCCGCAGACGCCAAGGGTGTCTGGTGGCAATGGTAACAACGGAAAGGCAGCCTGCTAAGAGGGAGGACACTGACAAGCCGGCTGCCAACTTCACTATCCACCCTCCAACCACCAAGACAGTGAAAGCTTTCAAGCTGTGCATCGTGTGTGGGCGTGTATGTCATAGAGCCTGCGGAGGTCAGAGGACAGCTTAAAGGAGCCAATGCCCTCCTTTGACCCTACATGGGTTCCTCTCGAGCTCCAGGCTGACTCCCAAAGTGTAACCCACTCAACAGTCACTGGCCAGAAAGCATTTTCAATGTTGAAAGACCAGAGTGTATTTTGAAAATATATCCAACCATGAAACATGATTCTAAAAGAGCTTCAAACAGAAGTAGGAAGAATCAAGTAACAAGCTAAGAAAATATTAGGGGAACCTCATTATTCAAGAATAGAAAATGAAAGTGGTAAAAACCAAGGAGCGCTGAGCCATGCCACGGGCTAAGAACTTGGTATTTATTTGCTGGTCACAGACAGGGCCACATTATGCTTCAGGGAACACAGCTGGGTGCAGGTGCTGTCTTAACTGCTTTTGTCTCTGTCCCTCAGGCTCCGGAACATTCACTACCTCTTTAACACCGCCCTGTTTCTCATCATCTGGCGCCTCCTCATTGCAAGGTCTCAGATGGCTCGGAACATCTGGTTCTTCATCGTGAGCTTCTGTTACAAGTTCATCTCCTATTTCAGGGCCTCCAGCACACTCAAGGTCTAAGAGCATTCCACCAGCCCATCATCTGGAACCTCAGATACCTCTAAGGCAGTAAACTGTGTCTTAAGCTATAAAGTAACAAGCAGCTCACCCAAGCTTCCAGTCAAACTTGCCATTCCATCTTCTTCCCACTTCTTCACTGTGTGCTTGTGAGGTTTTTGTTGTTTTGTTTTTGTTCAGTGAGGAACGTCAGCCTCTAACTGCATACTACCAAAACACAGCTTCCTTCCGTATTCTACCCTGACAACACTGTACACTGTCACACGCGAAGCATGAAAGCTCCCCTTCCTTCTCCTATCTTAACTCTCCCTGCCATGCAAAACTGATTCCAACTCACTGGACGTGGAAGGACACATGGCAGAGCCTGTGCAGGCTCGAGAAAGGCAGCACTGAGTGGGGAGTGTGCTCAGGGCCAAGACAAAGCTTCCGCTGTGAGCGGTTGGCTCGGCACCCTCACAGCACCACAGAAGCGCACCACAGAAGCAGCCTCCCTGGTAACCTGAGTCGTGGCTGGGTTGAGGGATGGGCGATGGAAAAGTAGGTTCCTGTCTGATCTGTTTCTCACCTGTGTCCACATCCTAACCCTAAAAGGAACAAATGGCATAGACAATTGCACACCAAGTAAGAACTTAGCCATACATGCACTAGGGCGCCATGTGCTTCCACGCCGTTTATGACTTATGATTTTGACATCCCTGACTCTCCATCTTTTTAATCACCACTGTGCTGACAACCCTCTCATGTCCCTCCTCATTTACTGATGTTGCCAAAGTCGTCCTTTCCATGTAAGTGTATTTCACTCAAGCCTCAGAGAGGAGGAGGATGAGGAGGGAGAATAGACTAGAGCCATGGGAGCCCTCCTGATCTAATAAAACTTGTAAGTTCAAGTTTCCGTCTTCACGTGTGGAGTTGGGAGGAGCACACTCCTGTGGTCACCTGAGGCCGGTACCTCAGCCAGCCTAGTCACTCATCAGTTGTGTAATGTACAGAGGGCAAAAACCGAGCGCAGTTTTTATTTAAACATTTTACATACAAATAAAAAACCTTTGTGCACTCTAACTCTCACACCCATAAGCTGTCACCCAGTTGTGCTCATATTTGAGAAGAGGGCACGCTGGACTGCAGGGTCCCTGCATGCTGAAAGCATGAAATACTCAAGATAAAACATTTGGGACCTAAAAGTAGCTGCCACACAAATCACCGGAAACCACACACAACACAGTTCACATGTGTGCCCAGCCCCTCAGCTCCCTGAGGGACATGCTGGAGTCCTGGCTGGGACAGTTTCTGCAGGCTGGAGTGAGGCCAGCGCCTACTCCCCAGGCAGAGACGCAACGCTGAGACAAAGCACCCGTGGGTTCCCCACGAGACATCTGCAAGTCACTGAGCTACATCAAAGACGTTCGCTAAGGAAACAATAAAACACAAACTCTAGATGCAGGACTAGATGAAAACAGCAGTACTAGAACTTGACTACCTTTTGACCATTATTTCATCAATCCAAGAACTCCAGAGATTGAATATTAGTTTGAACAGATTAAATAAAACTCTGAATTACCAACTCCTGTCCTCAGTGTTCTTTAGCTGCTGACCACTTTCCCTACAACCTGTCCCCAGAAAAGGGGCAGTAATCCTCTCAACCAAATAGCCACAGGAAGTTACCAGAGGAACACACACACAGCTACTGTCTCTTTCCATCTTCTCTTGCCACACCAACTGGGCTGTGCCTGCATCAGTATTCTGTGGCGTGACGCGTGGCACGAGCTTACTTTGCAATGCTTAAACAGGAACAGCAGGTTAGCTATGAAAGAAGTTCCCATCATTGAGAAATCGTATCGGGACCAATTAACTACACGAACCCTAATATATGCACAATAATCGACGTAGGTGAAGAGTTAGAAGTACAAAGGTATGGGTCTGAAAAGCAGTCCTGGTAAAAGGAGGGTTGACTATGGCCCAACTGTCTGTTACAAATGTAAGAAAAAT
The DNA here is from genome assembly GCA_907169655.1 of Acomys percivali. NCBI lineage: Eukaryota > Metazoa > Chordata > Mammalia > Rodentia > Muridae > Acomys > Acomys percivali. The sequence goes on along the minus strand of OU015745.1, from coordinate 1,516,908 downwards.
GCCAACACTATTATACTGTATACTAATATATGCTAATGAAAACATTTCAAAAGGAAGTCTTGATAACATCTAGTCTGTATCCACATGAGACAGTGATCGGACAGCCACTGAGGCAGCTGTCGTCTCAGAAAGGCCCTGGGTGTGCTGACACACACCTCAGAAAAGCCCTTCTCACACTTCTGTGGTCACCTAGTAGCTAGGTACATAATTCAGAACATTGAGGCAAACAGAGAACGTCCACATATTTGTTTTAGTCCCTGTCCTGTTGCTGCTAAGAGGCACCCATGACCAAGGCAGCTCTCACAAGGTACTTACGGCTTCCTTTTGTACTTAGTCCAAGAGGCTGCCGCCTTAATTATGGCAGGGAGCACGGTGCAGGAGCAGTGCTCAAGGTACACACTGATCTACACAGAGGGATAGAGAGGGCCTGGGCTGCCCCACCCCCGACACACTTCCTCCAACAAGACCTTTCAGACAGTCCCCTATAGGGACTGTTCTTAATCAAGCCCTATCACTGTACACAAAGAACATAAGAAACCAGATCAACCTGGTTGACAAAATGAGTAATTTTTAAAGTTCATAGAGCACACATGGCTTACCTGTCTGAACTGTGTGGCCCTGCTCCCTTGGGATACTAAAAGGCAGTGTTGGTCCCCTATGTCCAGAGAACTGTTTAAAAAAAAAGTCACTACCTACATCAGCTTTAAAAGCATGGTTAAAAAGCTAGTAACACTAGCAGTGCTGGGTTTTGCATCTATGACAGAGCGTGGCTATTTCTATGGCAAACACTGTTTCCCTGGAACTGAGTTTGAGCAGAACCATGTCTTCTGACAAGGGATGTTTTCAGCATCTTCCTGTTTTCCCTGCGTTTGGAGAGGTCAATCTAGAAAACAGTACTTTAATTAAACGCAGAGCTGCAGGCAGGGATGTCTCAGTGGCAGAGCACTTGCTGACAGTACTTGGGACCCTGAATTCAACACCCAAACTCACACACACACAATTTCCAAGCTTTACCCTGCTTGGCACCCAGCTGGTATTTAAGGGACCCCTGCGCCGTATGAGCAGCTTTTTTATGGCAGTATGCAGAAGTGCCATAACAGATGTGTTAATACTGGAATTATTAGGAGACCCCAAGCACTTCAGTGCTTTCCTGACCAATTTAGTCAACTGATCAGACCCACTCATCTAACCTGCTCGGTGTTGTACACACAAGACAGCTTGTCCATGCTAACTACGTGTACATGTGCGTGAAGACCAGCAGTCCATGTTGGGAGTCTTGCTCGCTCACTCTCCACTTCATTTCCTGACATAGGGTCTGTCACCCAGAGCTTGATTCAGGAAGGCAGCCAGCAAGCCTCAGGGATGCTCCTGCCTCTGCTCCCCCCACCTTCCATTTTGGGGTTACAGATGCGTGCCAGACTCCATTATTGTCCCGGTAATGTTATGCAGAGAAGCTTAAGCAAGGAAAGAAGCCACGAGATTAAGTGGCTGAATTGCTAAGGATCTCAAGGCTCTGGTAGGAGCATTTCTTAAGCCATCAAGGACGTATCTAGACACAAGTGTAAAGTGAACTTAGAAGTAAAGGAGTTACACGTGGCTTTACTTCCCAGAGTTTGAATCACAACACATCCACAGAACATCACAACTTACCCGTAAGCTGAGTTTCAGGAAACAAAGTCTAATGATGATGAAACAGACAGCTTTTCTGTGTATCTGGTAAGAGAATGTTAGAAGCTGGGCATGGTGGCGCACACCTATAACCCCAGCACTAGGAGAGGCAGAGGCAGGCGGATCTCTGTGAGTTGTTCAAAGCAGCCTGGTCTACAAAGTGAGTCCAGGACAGCTAAGGTTACACAGAGAGACCCTGTCTCAAAAAAAAAAAAAGAAAGAAAAGAAAAAAAGTGTCCATTACTCATCTAAGTGGGTCTGCAATGCTAATATTGAGCCATGCTATTTCAGGAGGTAGATAGTAAAGTGTTTACACACTTGACAGCATTTACTTACCTTTTTAGGCCACAGTATACAAATACAAAGTTGTATAAAAAAATATATTTCAAGTAAAGGAGGCCTCAGACTTAAAATGTTGGGATTGGAGCGCACACACAAACATACAAACACACACACACACACACACACACACACACACACACACACACACGCACGCACACGCGCACACGCGCACACACACACCCTATCTTAACAAAATGAAAAAGAGTGGATTGAACACTCAGGTACCCTGTCTCCACAGGCAGAAGGAAGCTGTTATCTGTCAGGCCAGTGACAAGTTCCTGACTTAGAAAAGAAACGCTGGTGAGGCCAAAAGATTTCTCCACAAGTGCTAGCTGCAGTTGCCTTCCTCACCCAGACAGATGGTCGGGATTTTCATATTTTTATTCTTTAACTGACAAAGACAAAAAAAAAAAAAAAAAGTGATCCCATTTACAAATGAGAGTCTTAACTTTTAAAATGTCTATTAATGGCAAAGAAAATTTTGCTTTCAACAAATTCCCAGAGTCAATTTTAATGGAAAAGATACATCTCAATAAAAGTTAAACGTGGCACTTAGAAAACATGGAAATAATTTAAAATAATTTAAAATCTTTTAAAACCATTGTAATACTGAAAGTAATTCTAGACCAGTGCTTCCTTCTCTAGAACCTGACTTTTTCCACAAGCAGATATGAAGAACATGTGCTCCCCAGCAGCTGATACCCCAGCTCCCACCAACAAAATTCTTCTGGAAAGATGTTCTGTTTCTAGCACAATTATAAAGTTTGTGGGGAAAAACACAAAACAAAATGAAACCAAAACTTCAGAGAAGCCTCATTCATTCATAGCTTGAAATTTCCTAGATTGATTTTTAAAAATTTAAAACATTATTGTATTATTAGTCAGTTAAACTTTTTTTTTAACCTCTTAACTGTTAATACTGTATATTTTAACCAATTTTTAAATTCTCTACAAAATGTCATTTTTCATAGATTCTGCTGCTGAGCGCTTTGCTCATTTCTCCTCCCTTGGTTGTCGACCCTTTCAAGAAAGCATTTTTTCATCTTTAAAAGCCTTCACTTGAAACACTAATTTGTGACAGGCCACACTGTAAGCCACCACGACAGGGATGAAACAGGTCTTCTCACCCAGTGGTCCAGCCCCCAGAGGCTAACGGATGCCCATTCAGCAGTTTTTATCGCCCCCGTCCGGACTCCTCCTCAGTTGTGTGCAGAGCCGGGGGCAGCGCTGTGGTCTAGTCCAGCTGCTCACAGCTGCGCCTTCGTGGCTTCAGACCCGACGGGCTCTGCCTCACCCGGCTCAGTCAGCTATCCTGTTCTCCACTTCTCACAACACACAACACTCTACTTTTCCTTGTTTTACAAATTGGTGACTCTTTAAACGTTTATGCTTTCTTCTCCCCGTAGTGTCTACACACAAGCTGTGAGTGGCACCTGTTTCGCAGCATAGCACTCATATACCTGCCCTTCGTCTTCTAAGACCAACCTTCTACAGTCAGGAAGTCGGCACTGGAGCTCATGGGAAAGCAGTAACCGCCACAAGACCCCAGGACCTGACAACACGGTCTTGTCGGTATGGCTTAGCATTAATATGGCTGTAACACAGGGCCTGTCCCTGTTTCCTTTATTAACCACATGAGCTGATTACAGTTTTTTAAAGTCTAGACTAGTTTTCCACGTTTTACAAACTTTATTCCGACATCTTTAAAAACAGAAGGACGCACACATTTGCATTATCAATGCCTTGTCCTTAACTATTGTTTCACTTCCATGCTGCAGGCTGTGCTTTCCTACTGTCCGTTGAGGGAGAGCATCAGGTGCTGCTGTCACCTGCACTTATGGCCGGCTGGGCTGGCGCTCCAGTTAGCTGAATCATTTCTTCTAAGACATTTGTAACAGACACAACATAGACAGGACGACTTCAGTTTTTCTCCTTGGCTGGTTTTTGTTTTCTTTTTTTCTTTTTTCCTTTTTTTTAAAATAAGTATGTTTCCGGGTTCTTGTATTTTCTTTTGACTATATTGCACAACATTTTATTATTAGAAAAGATTTTATGTCTCAGGCAAAAAGTTTTTCTGCACTCTGGCGGTGCTAATGTGTATTGTTTTCTAGAAGAGGTAAGTGGTTGTCTGTGTGGCCATCCTCAAAGGGGACCTGAGGGGAGGAGAAGGAGAGACCAAGGCGTTAGCTGTACTCTGTATGGCGTCTCTGAGAACAGGCTTTAGAGGGGGCTGGGGGGCAACCCTTTTCTGTGGAGGAAGGCCTTGAGTGGATGTAGCAGTTGTCAATAAAGCGCTGTTTAGCCAATCAGCTGGGCAGAAGGACAGGAAGTGGAAGGCAGGGCTTCCAAGGGATGTTGGAAGAGCAAGTGGCTTGACACAGTTGAGAGTTGGGGATATATGTAGGTTATGAGGACATGGGATTAGAGTTGGTTATTTTAGTTTACTAGTAGATTAGTAGTAGTTTAGATTCTGCCCAGCATAGTGCTTGCAGCTTTGAAATACACTACAGTCTCGTTTTACGAGTTACTGGCCTTCTAGGCCGCACAGTAAGACAACTGCAACACTTTTCTAGTTAGCCTTCACGATGGCGACATGACTTAGAGACAAGCTCCACGCGCAGTGCCACTTACAGAGCGGACGGGCTTGTAGGATCCAAGTCTGAAACGACAGCAAATGATTTCCACTATAAACTTTCCAATTCCATGTAACATGCCTGCAACATGTAAAGTAAGTTCAAGTTCTTAATTAAATTGCTTTTCAAACCGCTATGTAAGAATAAAAAGCTGCACAAAACTGTAGGGGACAGATAGCAAAAGGAAGCCAAGCCACCTGTGGGCTGCCTCTGAGGCTAAAGCCATCCTCGGGGGTTCAACTTCAAAACAAACCAATGTTTTATCAAAATCACAGTCCACACACATAGCTCACAACCTTGATACAACCTACTTAGGACTTTCTCACATCGTTTTGCAAATAACAGATTTAAATGAAACAGCAAACAGAACTGAGTAAGAAAAGCTGTTCACTTGTACTAGAAATATAAATCAAACAAGACAGGGCTTCAAGAACTTGTGTAGCTTGGAGTAACTCAGGGCTGAAGATGGATCTCTGAAAACACACCATAGTCTTCAGTTTATGACTTCGTGCAGTGCATAGGGACTTTACATCTGTGATGAGTCTTGGGCACTTTCTTGTCTGGCCTACAGCACACTTTCAGACCAGACACTCAGACGAGATGGGTGAACCATCTAAGGACTGCTGAGTTAGCAGAGAAGAGACTCCATCGTAGCTGTGTCTGTAATTAACATGCAGAGCGTGTGTGGCTAACCACATAAATTCCTTACAGTGCTGATTCCTGTGAACTAGGTATGTTTATAGGACAGGAAATATATTTTAGAGCTTTAGAATTTAAAGAAGTCTCCAAGTATTAAAATATAAATATGTATATTTTTCTTTTCTTTTTTGGTTTGGATTTTTCAAGACAGGGTTTCTGTAGGCCTGGCTATTCTGTACTTACCAGGCTGGCCTCGAACTCACAGCGATCTGCCTGCCTCCCCCTCCTGAGTGCTGGCAAAAGGACTTCTCTGTTTGTCTTTAAGACAGGGTTTCTCTGTGTAGCCTTGGCTGTCCTGGACTCACTTTGTAGACCAGGCTGGACTCGAACTCAGAGACCCAAACTGTCATTGCCTCCCTGAGTGAGTATTGGGGCCACTGAACCTGGCTGAAAATGTGTATTTTCTGCTGACTTTTAACAGAGACAACATTTATGTATGTATTTTTGGTGCTAGGCTGTGAAAAAGTGAGGGCCTTGCAAAAGCTATGGCATATTCTCGCAGTGAACTATCTTTACAACATCTGAAGCAATTAAACACTTTTAGAAATCGGATAGACAGCAGGGCATGACAGCAAGTGACTATAATCCCAATGAGAGCTACACAGTAAGAGCTTAAAACAAAACAAAATTAGGCAAATAAATCAATGTTAACCTGTTGTTGAAAAGATTCCTCCAATAATACCACAGAGTCTTACAAAAAATTGCCAGAAAGGCATGTGCTCCTCAGTGACTGTCACCATGAGAGAACTGAGATCATATTTCATAAATATTCCAGAGACTCCGTGGCTACCAGCAGCATGGTTAATGATGCGTTCCTGGAAGGAAGGTAAGAGGAGGAAAGAGAAACAGAATGCACGGCTGTGGGTACTAACATGCACTCCTTACCGAGCTACTGGTGTACCACTCAAGACACCCTTACTTTCCTTAGGATGAGCTCTGGGTGTGCTAGCTTTCCAGGGCGTCACCTGGGCCCTGGCTGGCGCTGTGCCGCACAGCTCTGACCTTCCGTGGGAAGCAGAAGCCGGAGGCCATGAATTCAAGAACAAGGCACTGTTTCAAAGGAGAACAGAGCCCAGAGGTGAACCACTGTTAACTGTGTTTAGACATGGTCATCTTAAACAGACCATTTTTTTCATGTGCTTACAAGTAACCAAGCAATAAAAAACAAGTTTACTCTGTGACATGCTTTTGTGTTGTTTCTTTGCACTTACTTTAGTGTCGTTCTATGTCTAACTAGGGTAAAATTAAACTGCAAACATTAGGAACAAATACAGTGTGGTCAAAATCCCCCTCATTACTAACACGGGGAATGTTACATATGAGCCACCAACCAAGTTTCCAACAATTAATCCATTCAAAAATTCTCAGTATCGTGTTGAAGGCAGGGAAACCCTGTGACCACCTCCAACAAAGCAAGCTATCTTGGGGATCAGGGCACCCAGTAACACTGGAGAAGACTAGGGGTGATTAAACTGGGCTTCCAACACTGACACTGGCCAGCCCCTCTCCTACCCCACACTATAAAGCTCAATAAAATGATTAATACTTTAATCATAGCAAACACTGCTTACACGTGGATGTTTTTCCCTTTTGATTTAATTTTGCTGTTTTTAAGTACGTCCTGGAGGTAATCGCACATCCAGACACGTCCCTTTTACGGTCCCATGTCGTCCCACTGAGTAGATTCACAGCCTGAGCTGTCTCTAGACTTCTACCATTACAATAACCAACAACCAATCTCCTGCTTTTCTGGTTCCCCTGTCTTGGAGAGGGGGTTCCAGCACAGGGAGAGCGGCACTATAAGCATGCTCCACATGCCAGCTTCTCTCATAGACTCTGGCACGTAGCACCCCACAGCAATTCTATCATCCTATATACCTGCTTGCTTTGCCCCAAAATCTTGCCCAACCTATACAATGTTTCTCAGATGTTTGTCATTATTGCTGCTTTGCAATCTCTTCCTACACATACAGAAATGTTGGAAAGTATGTGCGCACATGCACACACACACCCACACACCTGCTTTTGCTCCTTGAAGCATCTGAAAGTCAGACACTTAAAACACCTTCTGAGGTAGAGAAGTAAGGAGACCCTATTCTCCCTGAAGCCCCAGAGAAGATCAAGGGCAGCACTCTCATGAGGAAGAGCAGCAGCAAGCTTTCACATGCCCTGGCATGGTGTACTATCAGCCTCAAACTCACTCATAGTAAGGCACAGCAGACACTGCTCGGACCTGCCCTTTGTCTCCATGCATCTGCTAAGGCCACCTGCCTTGAGGCTGGAGCACACACTTACAACCAGACCTGGTGCAGCCCTGACCGCAGGACTAGCTGTGAACAGGGCCATGCACAGGGAGGACGGCATACTACAGACAACAAGGAACCAGAAACCCTGCAGCAGGTCATGACCTACCTCCATTAATACAGGAGAAATCTACAAATCGAAACTCATAAAGTAGCTGCCATCGTAGTTGGTAATAAAGACATGTCCGATGTTTAAACTTTTTTCCCTCTAGAACATACAACTAATACCCATTTCTGACACATTTTTTGCTTACAATGTTAACTCATTTTAAAACATGCATAAATTTTTAGGTGGGGAGGGTACCTCCTAAATCTCCAACCTTATCTCACAGTTGGGGAACTAAAAAAACAAACCCCTTGATCATTTTAACAGTTAGGTCCCACTTACCCTTTCTGTCACAGAGAACTGATGAGTGTCTGCTGAAATCTTGTATGTGTGTAGCTTTGTTGGCACAACTGTAATAAAATATTGGAACATCTGGTTGTCTATAATAAAAACAAAGTATGGCTTCTCATTAATACAGCAGCAATAGAATCTACCAAATCTATTCTTCTATTAAATACGATTAAACTGAAATTTTAACATAACCATTTGATTTAGTATGTAACAAACACAATTTTAAAGGAAAGAAAAGCTGATGAAAACAATGTGCTTATATTTGGTAAAACAAAGTCCCAGTTAGGACACAACAGGCAAGAGGGTGCCGCGTGCACCGGCTCAGGCGCTGACAACCACACACAGAACTTAAGAAGGCAAAGGTAGCAAGCTTCCCTCAGAGCAGAGACAGAATAAAACCAAATGAATAGGAACCACAGCGCCCATGGCTGTTAACCCTAAACATACCAGGAAGTTCAAGTAGCCAGACTTTGAAAGTGACACCAGAACAGAAAGGTGACGAAACAAACTGCTAAGTGATTGCTATGCAATCAAAGGGTCACTTTTAGGGTCACTGGGCATCACCAGGGTTAAAACTAGTTACAAAAATCAATGTCCAAAACGAAGAGCACAGGGTAACACAAACCTGCAATGTGAAGACTGCTGTGAGTTCAAGGCCAGCCTGGTCTAATGGTCTGCACCACCTGCTACAGAACCAAGAAACTAACCCTCAGCGCTTGACTGAGCAGAGTCAGAAGGCGAGTGGAGGCTTAAGGACAGGCACGCTCGGCTCCTGGGCTCTCACACGCCTGACACAGTAGAGCCTAAACCTGTGACACGAGAACGCCTTCCTCTGTGACTATGAAAAGGACAGCTACACCATCACCAACACACCAACCCTCCTGCTCTTTTTATCTCTTCAATCTGTTTAAGGACTTTTTAACGTTCAAATTCCATTCACATCTACCACATACTTATTGGCCACTTACAGACTACCTTCACAAGAGCGCCACAACGAAGGAAAACATATCAATATTAAGGTTTCAAGATCAATTTCCTATATGTAAATTCTAAGAGCTGTTACTAAATACTTACGATCTACAGCAATCTTTTCAGTTCCATCCAAAGGGTTAATAATTCCTGGAACAAGCTCTCCGAAAGACAAATGATCTATTCTATGAGAAAAGTTGTAAGCTAAGGCAAAAAGAAAAGAAAAAAGAAAAAGAAAAGAAATTATATTAGCCTTCAAAGTGACACGCTACAAATGGTTTTATATTCTCACCTACCCTCAAAATCATCTAATATTTACCATATGTTAAGAAAGATACTTATAAGAAGTATACATTAGTAAATTCTGATGAAATGCTATCTCAAATGCTAGAATCATAAACAAATTAACTTCTATGAAATGGCTTATTTAATCCTTACATCCAAAAACATACAACATTCTTGATTCTAAACATTGTACAAAAACAGGACCGTGCCATGAGAACACCTAGGATGATGCTGACAAATAAGGAACGTGATCACAGGTATTTTCAATACAGGCTGCTACTGTGAGCAATCATCTTTGTGAAAATTTTATTTTGGTCTCAAAAGCAAAGTTTAAGAAAAAGACTCGTTTGTAACCCCAGCCCTTGGAAGCCAACACAAGAGGTCAGGTGTTCTAGGACACCCAAGACTATCTCTAAGTCTGATGCCAACCCTGCAGGCTACATGCCTCAACCCCACTCTCCAAAACCATTCAATTTTTTACAATAATCATTATACCAAAGTGTGTGTGTATGCGCGCCTGTGTCTGTATCTACAAACTGAAGTAAACTTCAGACACTCTTTAGTTACCGGATGTACGCAGGACACAGAGCACTAGCTGCCGTGGTCTTTGGGCAGTGAACAAAGGAAGCCCAGTGAGCTTACAGATAGAGCACACTAGAGACAGTACGTTTGCTTGTTTGTTTTTCCTCTAGGTGGATGTCAAGCTTTTGCTTTCTTTTTTGATATCAATTTTTAATTTATTTTTAATTTTATTTTTTGGCATTTGCTTTTTGAAACAGGGTACTGACATGAGTCACTACACTCACTATGCTGCACGGATTAACTTCAAATTCACAGCAATGCCCTTGCTTAAGCCTCCCAACTGCTGGGGTTACAGGTGCTGACACACTTAGCTAACATTTTTATTTGCTTATTTTTGAGACTGAATCTCACTATAGTACTGGCTGGACTGGAACTCATGGAGATCCTCCTGCTTCTGTCTCTGGATGGCTGGGATTAAAGGCAGGTCTGTGCCAAGACATGAGTTTACTTTTAAAGCTCTTTAATGTTTGCACTTAAAACAAATGGAAAACAAACAGACAAAATTAACTTTTCTTTAAAACCTTTTCTATACTGAAACAAAATTTCAGAAATTGCTCACAATCATGGTTGACAAGTGCTGCCAAATGTGCATGACCTCGCGGATGTGGGATTGCCCTAAAAGGAGGAAAAACAGACACATGACTAACAAGGCCGATCTTCCCGCGTCACTCAGCAGCTCGTATCACAACATAGGAGGAGCGCAGCTAACCTGCAGCTGAGCCGACTCAGCAATGCAAGAAGCTGAGGGCTGCAAAAGCCAAACGGGAAACATGTTAACTTTCTAGGAGCCAAGATGAGAGAAACCCAGGACGTTATGTAGTTACATATGAGAACACCATAAACAATCATCAACGAAACACAAAACCCTAATAGCTGAGGTCACGTTGTAGTTCACATATGCTTTCCAGGGAAAACCCTGAGATTTAACGTTGGTGTTTCTAATTTCAAAACTGATCTTAAATGTGTCTGGTAAAGGCCTAAAACAACCTTTCACATTTCCTCTCTGAAGACACAATCCCACTAAAATGCTTCAACGAGCCTATTTAGTCCCTTGAAGACATTTCTAGAATACTATTAGTCTTTTCATATTTTGTATATTACAGATCAGTAATTCCAACGTAATGCAGAATTTCCTAAACTGTACAATTAAGTGATTTTTAAACCTTCCTTTTATACTCGCCCTGGTGCCTGAGCTGAGGTGTGACCTGGAGGCACTAGCTACAGGTAAAGCTGTAATGAGCGCTCTCACTGACCAGCTGCCTCTGCAGTGCCAAGGTTTCAAAGTCCCAGGACCATGCTACAAACGGGTAAATGGTTGGAACCCAACAGTGGCCAAACAACAAAGTCTATATTTCCAGGGGAGAAGCACAGCAAAGAAAATACAAAGTTTGATCTGATAATTATAAGCAATGAAGTCTTTCCTGATGAAAACCTAACGTTCTCTATATATAAACAAAAAACCAAAGCTGCTCCTCTCTGAGCACGCTCCCTCTGGCTTGCTCTCTTTCACATACAGAGTCCTAACTCCTCACATGGTGCCAAGGTTTCCTCAGGAAGCATCTGCTGACTCGCAGACTGTTGCACAATTTTTCTTATCAGTTATAAATCTTCTTTGGAGCCTCAGTACAAGTATAATTAAGTAATAACTAATGTACTCACGGGTCAAAGTTTGAATATTCTTGCCAGGACTTCAGCATCGAGCAAGAGTAAAGGCCTCTCTCTTTCTCACTGTGGTCCCCACACAGCAACAACTTTGGCAGTGCCCTCGACGGTGAGGAGCTCCTCAGCTCTCCATGGGAGGAGGAAGCTGGAGGGGCTGCTCATCCGTGGGGACATCTATCATGAGCTTTCTGTGACGGTTCCTACGCTGGGCAATATCCAGGAGAATAAATAACAATTTTCCTAAGTTTTTACCTAGTAACAACTTTTGACTTTTTCTGAAGTTACCCGGGACTGCATGTTGAGGAGAGCTAAACAGAAGCCTACTATCAGCCAGTGAGCACAGTTGGAGCGCCTACTGTCAGGCTTGCTGGCCACTAAGAGTCACCAAGTAAAAGACCCCAGTCCTATTTACACTCTGGGGTCCCTATGCACTGTGGTTTTAATCATACTCCAGCCCCATGTGAAGACCCTCAGGAAGTGGAAAGAACATACTTGCCCACAGTTATGTGGAAATTCCCTGCTACTTTATTGACATATAGATGACCATGGATTCTGCATGCGTCGGGAGTCAGCGATGAGTCATCTTCCCTGAAAAGCAGCAAACGTTCAGGTGTCTTAGCGCACATGGGACACTGCGACCATGCAGTGGAGTAAAAAGGGGCACACAGGGAAAAGACGACTCCGTAAGACAAACATAGCTAGTGTCCTAACTGTCAGGATTAGAGCAGCAGTCTAGCTGTTCTTATGGTTGCTGTGCAGATACTCTATTTACACTAAGCACATCATTACGTATCCTCAAGTCTACTGAAAGGACTAAGTCCAATGCACAAGAGCTATGATCTCAGAGTGCAGCGGAGCACATGTTCCTCATGACTGAGCATGCGGTGCAGGCGGGGTGGAAACAACATGAGGTCAGAAAAGGGCACACAGCCCATTTGCAATTGGTGTTTTCTCTCTAAGCCAATATAAAATCTTTGCATGTTTTTAAATTTGAAAAACCATTTTCATGATTACAACAATTCTTGTTACCTACTCTGACATGATAAATTCTTACCCAAAATGTATACAGACTTATAACTGGTTCTTAAAACACAGTAAAACTTCATACAGAGATACACAATGCATACAAAAGTAAAGTAATTTGATGAAAAGCTCAAGATCATAGGATAGAACTTAAGGGCACAATACCTTCAATACAGCAAATACTTTCAAAAACAGAACAGACCAATATGAAAACTGTTATCAAAGTAAAGTTCGGTGCCTCTCTCACCTTGGTGGCAGTGCCGTTGATGCACTTTTAAAAGCACTTTTGAATATCACATCTTGAAGGGAATGCTCTTCTTGAAGCCGACTCTGAACCAGCTGCAGCATCCTAAAGCAACGAAACAGCAGCATACACATCAAGGCCAGACTCGCTCAACCACAGCTTCTGACTAGATAAACCATATATTTACTATTAGATTATATTCCAGAACAAGCTCATGAACGTTTCTCAGGAAGAGTGAAGTAGGCTGACTAGCAGCTTAATGGACAGGCAGCCACAAAATCACAAATATACTAATTCCATAATATACTATATCTCATTGCAATGGTGAAAGTATTGTACAGAAATAGAAATGAGAGAAAGTATTTATGCATTACCTATCAAGAATACTGGATTAACAGGCCTGTTAACATTACAAAGCAACTTTATACAGGAAATTTAGTTTGAAATAAACCTTAAATCGAGAAAGAGAAAGAAGACATTTCAAAATGCTGTGTGTGCAAGGTTTGAAATTGTCTTCTAAAGAAAGAGATTGAGCTCCTAATTAATTAAGACAAACACCAACTAAGAGCCAGTTCCAAAGGCACACAATCAGGTGACACGGCCATGCTGATCTCCACACGAGAAGAAAGACCCACTCAGAAGCAGAACATGAGAATTAAGAAGCTTCTAGACAGCAGACCCCACATCTAAAGGCATAAGTACTCGGAGCTCAGCGCAGCAGAAGCTGAGAGTCTCCGTATCTCCTCAGTCTTACAGCTCAAGTTCAGCTTAGTGGACGGCAACGGTCAGCATCTGAGGAAACTGTGTGGGAGGCTTGTGCTTGGAGCACACCAACCAAAAGCCAGTGTGAACGCTACATGAAGGAGTGCAGACGCCCGGGCATGATGCGGCCCAGCATTGGCCCCAGTCACGACGACTCTTCAACACTGCACTTCAGTTCCCAGCAGCCCCAGGCAGCTCACAGCACAGCACATGCACATAAATACAAATCTTACAGTGGGTTGTTTGTTTTAGCTTTTTGAGACAGGGTTTCAATGTGTAGTCCAAGCTGGCTCTGAACTATTGATCCTCCTGCTCAGCCTCTTAATTACTAGGATTATAAGTATGCACCACACACCTGACTTTTACTTTATTATTTCTGGATAAAAGTAATATATTTCATCTCTAGATAGAGTTTTCTAGTAAAAGTGCTGGAAATCTAGAGAGTGCTAATATTCACTGCTTTTGTTTAACCATAGATTCTTCCAACCAGGAAAAGTGGTAATTAAAAGAAAAGGACTCTTCAAGTGTACTAGGAATTAGAATGTCTGCCAAAAACTCCCATGTAAGTCTATTTTTGGTAATAATCTGAAATTAGGTAACCTTAAACAGAAGCCGTCTTGGGAGCACTTAACAAAGAAGCAGTTTCTTACAAATGCAGGGATCAAACCTACTTATGTGTAGACAGCACCACCAGGAAGTGCACTCACTGGCGGGGAAGGCTCATGCAGGGACACACAGTCCTAGAGAGTCACTGTAGCGCTCATCACTCATTTGTAGAGGACTGTCAATTCACAACACGGCTGCTCTGGCAAGAGATCACATCCAAAGACCCTCTAGGTCTGTGTGATCCGGCTGGAATACAAACACCTTTAATCCCGGAGACAGAGGCAAGTAGATCTGAGTTCAAGGCCAGTCTGGTATAGAGCAAGTTTCAGGTAAAGAAAAGCTTAGGTCCAAGCGTGGTGATACATGCCTTTAATCCCAAAGGAGGGTAGTTAGTTTATAGAAGGAAGCACCCATGTTTGAAAGTGATGTGTTATTGAGTGACAGAATAGGATTCACCCTACTCTCATGAGAGAGGAGAGGGAAGCTACTTAAGAGGCAGTTTTTACCAGGACAGTAACAGAGATGGATTGCAGAGAGAGAACTCAGGTGAAGACGGAACAGGCCAGAAAATGAGGAGCCAGAAGATTAGAGCAGATTGCGGAGTTAGTTTGAGGCCAAGCAGAGCAATTCCAGGCAGAGAGAGAAGCCAGATTGAATAAGTCAGCTGGGAGAGGTGTTTGAGCCAGAACAGCTGAGTTGAACCAGCCAGCCCCGAGCTCAGAAAGAAAAGTAAGGGTGAGCTCATTAAGCAGTAAGTCTCAGAGGCTGAAACACTGTAGGCCTAGGTTAGACTGTACGGAGGCTAGAAGCTTCCAGGGCTAGGCCTAGGTGAGCAGACAGAGGCCATTAGCCTCCCAGACAACAACTGAGAAAGGAGAATAAAAGCTACTTTTATATTCATTGGTTTTGCAATTCCTGGAATGGGAAAGTTTTCCTTTATGTTGACAAGGTCTAAATGAACTTATTTGTTTCTGAGACAGTTTCCATCATTAACCCATCTCCTAGCACTTACTGTTTAGCCCAGGAAGGAGGTGAACTTATGACCCTCCTGTTTCAGCCCCAAATGCTGGGATTACAGGTGTGCATCATCATACCTAGCTCCAAACTAATTCTAAACAATGTTCATATATACTTTCATAGTTAAAATTTTTTAATTAAATAAAATGTAAATAAAAACTGAAACTTATTTGTGATTCAAAGTATACTACAGTAAAGATTATGTATGACTTTCCTAAGATTTGATAGTTTTAAGGTCTTAAGGATTATTTATATACTAAAATATTTTAACACTTTACCTTTGCCACTCTCTCTGCTGTGGGGAAAGGTCAAACACTGCCTGTAACAGAAGAGAGCACAGTCACTGGCACACAAATCCCCTGGCTTACATATACCACAAATTTAAAAGTTTTTCTGTGAACAAGAAGTATAAACTTACAGTTCTACTAAGAAGTATTATGGTTTATTCAGAGACAGCACAGAGAAGCTTCACTAGTGCCGACTGCTCCTTGTGGACAGTCACCAGCACTATGAATGGGTGAAGCTAGCCGCCAGGCAGAGCACAAAAGTGAGGACTTCAGGGTTACAAGTCACTCAGACCCGCCACTTCTGACACAGAACTACAAGTGGAGGGGCAGCACAGGGTGGGTGGACAGCTGACACACCGCACACAGAG
>OU015745.1:1472545-1494607 GCA_907169655.1 Acomys percivali | reverse complement strand
CACACACACACACACACACACACACACACACACACACACACACACACGCACACACACTAGGCGAGGACACACACACACACACACACACACACAAGGCGAGCACCCCCAACTGAGCTATATGCAGCCCTCATTACACTTTTTTAATCGAATGAAGTTTTAATGGCATATGCAATAGTACCTTATTAATTCACCACAGGGAAAGAAATAACAGGAAGCATTAATATAGGCATATATTTTTCTTCTATATTTCACCATGTAATTAACAATTATTATCAAGTGTTCTTTTAAGCACTTCACACATCAAAACTTATTTAATTAATACATTTGTTTACCGTTACTCAGCTCAGGACAGGAACAGGGCTGTGTCAGCAGCCTTTCCTGACTCCCTGCAGTTTCAATCTCATTTCTGGGTAAGACCGTGTAAATACAATCCTGCACAGCACAGCCTAAGCTGCACTGCTCTGTTCACTACACTGTGATAAGCACTGCTGAGCACTAATGCAGAGAGTGCTGAGCAGCTGCAAAGCCTCCGTGACATCAGCACTGGCTCCTTCCTGTGGCCAGCGCCCAGGTGCTGGTGGTGAGTAAGTCGGAGTCCCGACAGAGCTCACCTGTTCCCCCGCTGGCTGACGTCTCCACATAGCTATCAGGAACTTTGGGAAAGGCATCTAACTCTTTCACCAAACTTAAGGTTTTTTTCCGATTCAGTCGCCTCATCTTCAGGGAAACCCTCCTCCTCCTTCATATAGTCATGCTGAGGAACAAACAGATAAAGAGACGACATGTTTTTCCAGAAATTATTCTTGCCAACTCTCCTTGATAAAAAAATGGGCAGAGAGTATACATTGTATATATGCCCATTTTTTCTTTTCCATTCCCACTCTGACAAAATTACTAATGAAAGGCAATATGCAAACATACATTAAATAGCAAAACAACTGAAGGTGGGAAACTGTCACATTTTTAATATTTAAAAATTTAAATTTTATTTTCTATAAAGTTGACAAATTATATACATATATACAATTTATATATAATTTCCACATATATGTGGTGGGAAGTTATAAGGCAAAACAAGCCATGGCTAAGTTCTCAGACACTATGACAATACTCGCAACACAGGTGTCTCTCAGTGTCCATGGGGAGTGGAGTCCACAGGCAGTTAGAACAGATATGCAGCTGCAGCCATGCGCTGAGACGGCACTTGCCAAGGATCCTCCTACACGCCTTCTCCCACACGTTAAGTCATCTCCACGTCACGTAAGCAGAAACCTCACACTGATCCTTCCATCATTCAGTCTCTACACACTGTATGCGACAAGATTTCTTATGTATGTGTGTGGCGCATACAGGTGCATCTGCTCATGCGTGTACATGTGTGCATGCATGTGGAGGCCAGAGATCAATGCTAAGCATTCTCCTCAATCTCTCCACCTTATTTTCTGAGACAAGGTTTCCCACTGAACCTGGAGCTGATTGCGAGATAGCCTGGATGCCAGCCAACAAGCCCCAGGTGTCCTCTTGCCTGTCTCCCGAGCGCTAGGATTAGAGCTACATGCCACCACACACAGCCTGTAACACGGGCACTTAGGAATGCACACGCTGGCCTGCATGCTTGTTCAGCAAGCACCTGACTGAGCCACCACCACAGGCCTCTCATTAACTACAATAAGTGCGAATGTACCTTTAAGGAACAGCACTGCTCTCCACACTCCGTCCAGCTCTAAGGGATGTACAGTCTGCACTCACTGGGTTCAACTCTAACCCTTGGTCCCTCTCATCTCCTGACTCACCTGGCTCTCACGGTTATTTTTCACAGTACTATGTCCAAGAGAGAACCTTCACACTGCAGCCTGTGCAGAATGTATTATATCCATATCCCCCACCCCCCACCCCGTGTGGAAGTCATCTTCTTCCTCCTCGTGAAACTGCCTCTTGCCTTGACCTAAGAAACTCAGCGGGCACCTCAATCTCAAAATCAAAAGTTGAAAAGAAAAACTGCTTCAAACCCAGATTTTGAAACTGGACACGATGTTCGCTTTCCAAGTGATTCCCTGATCCTTCATTTTCCCATCTATGTTTGGATCCCTCCTAATCTTCATTTCAGCTCAAACCCCTCCAAAACCTGTCTCCTTGCCTCCCGGTAGGCCAGCAGTCCCAGCCTGGCACAGTCCCCGCCCTCCTCTTTGCTGTCCTGATGACGGTCAGCACGCGGGGAACTAGCTGCTGCAGCGGACACACAGGCCACACTGGGACCTAGCCTCGCCCTCCGTTTCTATTTCTTCCTTCCTAGGGCAGAGAAGCCCCTGCAGGACTGCCGTGATGTCGCTGCACTGCTCAGTGCACCCCTACACTATGAGCCGGCTGCTGACAGCCGTCACACTGCACGTGACCTCTCTTCCCACTGACACTTAGGACTTAGACCACCCTAACATGGCTGACAGAAGCCTTCACAACCAAGTCCATGAAAGCAAATGTCTTGCAGCCTAAGTCCCCGCAACACTGAAAACCTTTCAGGGCTCATTCTTTTCTCTCCGGCACTGCCTACCCTTCTGTGCCTTCTGTGCCCACAGCTGTTTCTAGCCATGGATTGTGTAGTCTGCTTTCTCCACAGGACACTCAAGAAAGGAACCACGTTTAACTTCTTACCAAGACCTGACACATTATTGAGGGAAGAAAAAACCATGCTCAGCAGCACAGATTGCGAATCCAAATAGCGTCCAATTTGCATAAACGAACACTTACATCGACAGCCTGAAACATGGCTGTATTATAACTACTGAAGAAGTGAGTGGGGGAGTCCACTTTCAAAACTGAAGTCTATTTTCAAGGTGCACTTTATAAAGTTTCCTTCAAATTATACTACGACACTATGACAAGCAGCTATTAGTTTTACAAACCGTATGCACTTCCCCTACCTTGAGCCAGACAGTACAGCCCACCTGGCTACTGCAGCCTCAAGCCTCCTGCAGGCTTGTTTTCTAGGGCTGCCATTTTAGAAGGAAGCGGGCTGCTTGCTATCTATGAGGTCTCCTGTCCCATTCCAACAAGCTCACTACTACTTCCAAGAAACCCATTCCACCTCCAACACTTGCCACTGTATAAAACCAGTTATGACACCAGCAATTGCGTAAAAAAAAAAAAAAAACAACCTGCTCTTTAAGAAATCCTACTTCCTCATGCTGTAATTTCCATTCAATACTTCATTCCTAGGACTCTCAGGGTAAAAAGTTACGTGTTCTTAATCACATTTCTCATCCCAGCTCTTCTTTTTGAAGTCTACCTTCCCCTGATAACAGCAATTAAGACAAACAGGCCAACTTGATGTTCGGGTAATACCAATGTACTTTACACACTAACTTGCTCTTCTATGCTTCGGATGGAGTTTATTCCTTCATTTGTTTGTTTTCGAGACAGGATTTTTCTGTGTAGCCTTGGCTATCTTGGGCTCAACTCTGTAGACTAGGCTGGCCTCCAACTCACAGAAATCCACCTGCCTCTGCCTCCCAAGTTTATTCCTTTTTATAAAGAAGAGCAGTTGTACACATTTCCCAGGGAGCTGCAAGTGCTACTGTGTAGAACAGAGAGTTGGTCCCAAGCAGCCTGGCTGCAAAGTCTGCTCCAAATTCCTGTGGCTCTGCCTCCAGGACTTGCTGCCAACTTCTATGCACATCCAAATGCACGTAACCCTCCCGTGGCATGCACCTGCATCAGCCAGTGCTCATCTTTTTATTTTTCTCATTCCACCATCATCTGGTATCTCCAAAAGCATCATGCACACATATGGTGTATACACATTACATGTCCCAGGCAAAACACCCATACACATACAACAAAAACAAACTAAAAGAAACAGAAAAGATACAAGTAGATAACACAGGGGCTTTTTTGTTTTGGATATCCTTGTTTAGTAAAATTAGCATTATAACTTTATTTCCATCTTCAAAGCCAGCATTCCCTGGAATTGCTCTTGTATTTCCACACTGCTCCACAAAATTCAAAGACTCAGGAGTCACTGCATGCTTCTGTTTACTGCTAGACACAGTGATCTCTAATACCACAGCTGATTTCTTTGCTGTCTTCCAGAAACTGTCCTGTGTATTTACTCCAGGAGGCAGAGGCAGGCGATCTCTGTGAGTTCAAGGTAGCCTGGACTCCAAAGTGAGTGCCGGACAGCCAAGGTACTTTCACGGTTTGAAATATATATTCTTCCCAACTTTTTTTAAAAAAAGATTTATTTATTTATTATGTATACAATGTTCTGCCTGCATGTGTGCCTGCCCACCAGAAGAGGGCACCAGATCTCATCATAGATGGATGGCTATTGGTTGCTGGGAATTGAACTCAGGAGCTCTGAAAGAGCAGACAGTGCTCCTCCAGCCCTCTTCCCAACTTGTTGAGATAACTATTACTATATTATTCTCATCTTATTGATGAGGAAACTAGAAGTCAAATGATAAGCTCTCTATGCCACTAAAACACTTTCCTAGGAAATTATTAAATAGAATTTGTAGTATACACTGTCTAAAATCAACTTCTGTTGGGGCTGGAGAGATGCCTCAGAGGTTAAGAGCACTGCCTGCTCTTCCAAAGGTCCTGAGTTCAATTCCCAGCAACCACATGGTGGCTCACAACCATCTATAGTGAGATCTGGTACCCTTTCCTGGCATAGAGGCATATATTAAGGTGAAACAGTGTATACTTAAATAAATAGTTTTTTTTAATCAACTTGTTTTCAAATGAATTATCACTTAAATGACTAACTCCCAGTGAAAACAAATGTTATTTTTCTAAATCTTTGCTGCTGTTGTTCTCGACTACAGCGACTTCCTTTCGGAGACCTTCTAACTTCTGTAATGTGTACCATGACATGTAATAATGTCTAATACTCTAACGCAGTGAAGTTTACTATTAAAAAAAAAAAAGCTCCTCCTCTCAACCCTCACTACAAAAACATGGAATTTCTATTTCTCACGATCTTCCTCTACAAGCTGGAATAGTAATAGTAAACTTAAGGTGAGTGATTTTTAAAAAGGTAGGCAAATAACTCCCCCGCAAGCCAGCACACTCTGGAGCTCTGTGTATTAGGTTGAAGAACTGAAATTCGGAACTTCACACCGATGGAGAAAGTCTATTTTTAACTGCCTTTAATTGCTTCCGAAAGCAAGCCGATCTCGCCCCATCGAAAACATGTTACTTGCCTACAGTCCGGGGAGGTAGGTCACCGAATTCCACACACACAATTAATGAAACCTTTGCTCGTGGACCTACCTGTCAGATCCACCCTGCGGAGACCCGCGGCGGTGCTGTGGCGGGAGCTGAGCCACCACCCCCCGAAAGGGTCGACACCTGACACACACACACACACACCCGCACACGCACCACCTGGGTCGGCTGCGTCCGCGCCCCCTTTTTTTTTTAATTTAAAAGACGGCCAGGGCGAGCGCGGCGCTGGCGGGGCAGCTGCCGGCCGGTGTGCAGCCCCGCGGCGGGGCTCCGGGCCGCCGGCCACAGCGGGCAGGAACGCCCCCAGGCAGCGGAGCGGCCGTCCGCAGAGCCGGGGAGCGAGCGCCAGCAGCCAGCGCCGCGCCGGGGAGCCCATCAACGCGCCCCGTCCCCACCCGCCCCGAGCTTGCCGAGGGGAACGGCCCCGGCGGGGCTCCCGCATCTCACCTACTGCCTCGGTCCCAGCCGGCCGCCATGTTTCACACAAGCCCGGGTCGCCCGAGCCCGGCGAACTGGAAGATCTCGCGAGAACAAAAACAATTCCGCGCCCCCACGCCCCGCCCCCCCACGCCCCGCCCCGCCGCTGATCGTGTCCGGAGGGAGCGCAGGACGAGACCTCGCGATATTTCCTGGGTTGACGGCCTGTGACGTAATCAAGCGGCGCGGTGAGCCTGAAAGGGGCGTGGCTACGTGGAAGCGAATCGGAACCACGAGGTCCGTTCCTTTCCTGGAAGGCGACGGGAGAAAACGGAACGGAATGGGTCTTCAGACCGGAAGTGGTCCTAGCCTCCTCGTGCGCTTCCGGTGGCTGAGCGTCCTCCGTCTTCCGGTCAAGAACACCTGAACCTGCCTTGTCAGGCGCGGGGAGCAGCCGGCGTGCTTAACGGGCCGCCGGGAAGCAGTGTTGCTCGTGGCCCTTCCCCGGCGTCGGCGCGGTTCCTGTGCCTCCACTGCGCGGGACGGAAGGGAGAGGCTCCGGAAGGCTGCAGCTCGGGGAGCCCATGCCGGCTCTTGTCACCCATTTGCTACCAGGCTCCCCCAAAGGAAGAGACAGTTCTGTGACAGAGACGTGTTTGTGACGGATGCTTACACGGTTAGCACTGGTGTAAAGCGCTTCTCGGCCCAGCGGTGCCGGGCTGATCTCGGACTTGGAGGCCAGCCTGGCCTGCAGAGTGAGTCTAGGGCGGCCGAGGCCACACAAAGAAACCCTGTCTCGAAAAACATGCAAACAAAAACCGCTCTTCCTACTTAGTCCTAACAAAACTATTGCAAAATAGTGCCACTATTTACTTGGTGAGTAAGGAATCTTAGTTTTCAGAGGGAGGTAAGGAGTAATTAGCAGCTGTCTAAAGAGAAACGGGCTGGGGAATCTTGACTCCCCTAAGTCCTAAGCTGTACATGGAGCACAGTGTTTCGTTTTGTTAATACCGTTTACTGAGAGGGGGAAATCTCAAACCCCTCCAACCAAGGCCCGATGCGCGCCCTCTGATGGCAACCTAATTCCCAGACTTTGAGAATCACGCCAATTAAATGTGAGTTCCCACTTGTCTCACCCAAGGAACACGGTGAAAGGGGATCCACGCAGCCTCCAGCCAGGATTTCTTAGGTTGGAAGTCCAATCTGACAAGTTTATAGCACGTGACTTAGAGCATAGTGCGTTTCTTTGTATCTCTATCCCCTTATCTGTGAAATGGGCATAATAGTGTGTTAATAAGTGTCTAAAGGCAGCCTCACTTTAGCTATAATCTTAGCCATAGAGACATCAGTAGCTCTCCGATCCCCAGGTCAGGCTCTTACTCGGTAGAGGCTGAGCTGTTGTTCATTTAGTCACACCTGATCCTTAGTCTCCAGGCTAAGTTGCCCTTAGGGGTAATAACCATCCCCTGAGACTTGGGCTTCACAATATAGAAAAACTAACTAATTTGATTCTACTATTTTTAAATAACCACAAATTTCAAAGCTAGCATGAGCATAGCAGTTAGCTTTTCCCCAAAGAGTGGAACCTGATAAGCAAGGAAACAGTTGCTTTTCATTGTTTCTCTTTAGTGCTTTTCTTTGCTTGCGGTGCTTTGCTGTTTAGTCTTGTGCTTGGGCCTGATAGAAGTAAAGCCGTACCACTGAGCTACACTGCCAGCGCAGCCTGCTAACTTTATAGGTTAGCTTCTGTGTTCATGGCAGTGTTAAGTCTGGAGAGCGGTCTGCTTTTGAGAAGACCCACCTGTTACGTTTCAGTTATTGAAGACAGGTTTCAGTGTAGGGTGAACAACTGGTTCAAAACAGCCTGTATTCAGTGAAAATGCTCAAAGTATATTTTCATGACAGCTTTTCACTTCTCTGTGGTTTGGATGTGAGAGCTAGTGAACAACAAAAATCAGAGGAACTGGTATTTCTTTACCGTATAAAGGCTCATGTGTGCCTCAAGTGGATTTTGTGTCTTTCTTCTACCCCAAATTCCTTCTCTCTGTATAGAGAAATGAACATCACCAGCAGCCTCAAACGCAATTGGATTACAGTCTTCTGTGTTTCCTTCCTCTCCCCAGCTGCCAACCCCAGTGGTCAGTTTGTTCTGAAACTCTTGCCTGTCTTCTCAGAGCCTCTTTATCATGCGCTTTAGCTACGATGATTGCTAGTTTTCTATCCAAACTTTGTACTAACTAGTTTTTGTTTACTGGAACTTGGGCCAGTTCTTCTGCCTCAGCCTCCCAGTGCTGGGATTACAGGTGTGAGCCAGCACACTTAGCTGTATAATTTATGGGCTTCCGTCATTTTTCCGTGTACCAATTTGAAGCTTGAAAACCTGAGCTTATTTATTTATATGAGCACATAGGTAGGTCTAGCTATGTCCACCGTCTGTTTTCTTTGTGCTTATGCTAAAGATCTTAATGGTCTCTTCACCGTGCTGGGTGCTGAGTGTGTTTGCTGAACTCCCTCCTACCCTGTTTTACACAGTCTTGTGTTTTCCTTCTTTTGTTCTCTCTTCCCTTCCTTTATCACTCCCCTTTTCTCTCCTCTGACAGTATTTCTTGTAGACCAGGCTAACACTGAAGTTGCTATGTATAACCTTGAACTCCTGACCCTGCTGCTTCCATCTCCTGAGTGCTGGGAGTCCAGCCATCCTGTGCTTCCTTAGAACTTTCTTTAGCATTAGTTCTAGAACATCAAGTCAGACACACTCTCGGCTGTGATCTGGGAATGTCATCACCTGTTCATCTCTACAGAACAGCAAGGTTGGGACAGTATTCCCGATGGCAGTCTCTGCCAAGAAGTGTACTCTCAGGAGGATTGGGCCTGCCTGTGTGTTCTCTCGTTTCTTTCTCCTGTACGAGCTTGCTGGATTCTGCCCTTCTGGGGTAGACGTGTTGAGTGTACTCTGACTGGCGACCTTTGCCTTTCCTGTGCTCCAGGGTCGGGAACTTCCCTACTATTATTTCTGTGAATACGCCTTCTTGCTCTCTGGCATTCACAGGTCCTCCTTGCACCCCAATAGCACACCTGATGTGTTACAATAATTTGTATCCGTTCAGCCTACAAAGCCAATAACTGACACAGAGTCTGAAATATACTTTCAAACTGTTAGCACTATGCGCCAGGCAGAATCGAAATGGATACAAATCTACTCATAAACTAAACAAACTACTCTAAACCTCATAACATACATATATCCTAAGCACTTGCCACTATGATCCTTGGGCCGTTTCTCTGCCCTGTCCTAGTCCTCATCCTCCTCCACTGTCAACCTTCCTCCCCTCTCAACTGTCAGTCTTGACTCTACCCTCTCTCCCGGAAGTCCTGTCTTCCACTTCCTGTCCTTCTGCCCAGCTGATTGGCTATCAGTGCTGTCACTTTATTGACAGTTGTTATATCCACTCAAGACAAATCCTGCACAATTCCCCTTTTTAGTCTAATTTAAAAAAAAAACTTTAACGTATACATTTATATCTTTCAATGACTTCTTGTCATATAGGGTTATGTGGTATACCTGAAACATGTTTTATGTTATAATACATTAAAAAATGTTTCATTTTATTAGAGACATATGATAGAGCATTGCCAGTTTTAATTTGTTTAGGTATACCCATAATTGCCATGACTTCTAATAAATGCATAATAACAGAATTAGCCTTTTCAGAACTTAAAGCCGTTGCCCACTGAAATCCTGAATATGTGTCTATAGTATGGTGCACATACTTCAGTTTACCAAGCTCTGTAAAATGAAATACATCCATTTGCCAAATTTCATTTCTTTGATTACCCCTAGGGTTACTTCCTGCAGGTAATGGAGTTTGGTTATATAGAGAGTAAATAGGACATTTTTCCACAATTTCCTTGGTTTGTTGCCAAGTAATAGAAAATTCCTTTTTTAAACCTTTGCTGTTAACATGGTGTCTTTTTTAAAAAATGAAATTCTGAAGCTTCTAACACACTTCTGATCAATGGTTGATCAATCTCATCATTACCTTGTGCTATAGGTCCTGGTAGACCCGTGTGAGTTCTTATATGAGTTATGTACAATGGATGGTTTATATTTCTGATCACTTGTTCTAATTGAATAAATGGTGAAGTTAATTCAGAACCATCCTGAATTAGGTCAGCTGTTTCTATATTCAGCACAACTCTTTCAGCATACCAAGAGTCAGTAACTATGCTAAGAGAGTCTTCAAACTCTGATAACACCAGCAGAATTGCATCTAATTCTGATTTTTTAACGGAATCATAAGGACTCTCAACTACCTTAGTTATATTTTCTGATTTATAACCTGCTCTTTTTTAATTATTGGCATTAGTGTAAATTGTAGGAGCACCAGAAATTGGAATCCTCTTTACTATATGAGGAAGAATCCAATTAATTCTTTTTATGAATTGAAATCACTTGCCTTTGGGGTGTCTCTTGTAATTTCTCCCAATAAATCACTACAAGCCCTCTGCCAATGTTCATTGTGAGCCCATAATGAGGCAATCTCAGCATTAGTAAAAAGTACCACCATCTCAGCCAGATCTATTCCAGCTAACTGGCAAAGTCTCATTTTTTCCTTTTACAATCAATTTAAAAACTTTTTCTATGTAGGTTTTTAATTTTTTTTTTACTTTGTGTGGTAAAACTATCCATTCCAAGATACAATCTTCCCTCTGCATAAGAATTCCTGTGGGAGAGTGAGTAGAAGGCAAGATAACTGAAATCCACGCCTTCTTTGGATCAATGCGGTTGATACATGAATCTTGTAACTTCCTTTCTACCCGAGCCAACTCCTTTTCAGCTTCAGCTGATAACTTTCTTAAGCTATTCAAGTCCTTATCACCTTGTAGGGTTTGAAATAAATTACTTAGTTCTTGGGTAGTTAAACCATTGTAGGCTGCACCCAGTTAATATCTCCCAGCAACCTTTGAAAATTATTAAGAGTCCTTAATTGATCTCTCCTGATCTGTACTTTCTGTGGTCTAGTTTCCTGCGGGCCTACTTTGTATCCTAGATAATCATCGGAATTCCCTCTTTGTATGTTTTCGGGGACAATCTGTAATCCCCAACTAGGCAAGATTTTATTTAATTCCTCAAAATCTGTTCTAATATACTTGCATTGGAATCAGCCAATAAGATATCATCCATATAATGGTAAATTATGGATTGAAGGAATTTCTTGCCAATTATCTCCAATGGCTGTTGTACAAAATATTGACACAAGGTAGGACTGCTTAACATTCCTTGTGGTAAAACTTTCCAATGATAGCTCTTTATTGGGCAGCTTCTATTTAAGATTAGGCACTGAGAAGGCGAATCTCTCTCTGTCGTGTTTATGTAAAGAAACTGTGAAAAAGCAATCCTTTAGATCAATCACTATAATAGGCCATTCCCTAGATAACAAGGCAGGCTATGGGGTTCCGGATTGTAAAGTTCCCATTGGCTGATAATTTTATTAATTGCTCTGAGATCTGTTAACATCCTCCATTTTCCAGATTTCTTTTTGATGGCAAATACAGGAGAATTCCAAGAGCTGTTGGACTCTTCTATATGTTGAGCCTCCAGTTGTTCTTGGCCTAGCTTTTCTAGTGCCTATAATTTTTCTTTAGTCATAGACCATTGTTCAATCCAAATAAGTTGGCCAGTCAACCATTTTAGTGGCAAGGCTGCAGGTGTTTTATTAGCAGAGGTTTCGCAATATAATTTAGAAGAGTCGGCCCCTGTTGTATCTCGTTTATGAACAGCCTGCACAGACTGTGATTGTCTCTGATAATCCCTTTTTATACTTCTAATTTTTTTAAGTCAGGAGTATCACCTGTTTTCTGCCTTGTTTCTGAAATTGGAGGGATGTTACCTGGGTTTTCCATTGTTGTAACAGATCTCTTACCCATAAATTTAAGGCTCTATCAGCCACGTATGGCCTTAATTTTCCTGTTTGACCTTCTGGCCCTGGACATTTAAGCCATCTGACACTTTGTCTTATTTGAGACAATGTTCCAATCCCTAGGAACTGTGTAGACACCTTTTGAAGTAGCCAAATTAGATGCAAGGAATCTTGGGAAATTATACTGACATCTGTGCCAGTATCTAGTAATCCCTCAATCTCAATGACATTTAATTGTAATTTTGACTTTAGTCTTTTATCATTAATAGTAGTTTGCCAAAACATTTGTTTTTTAGTATCTTAAGTACCTTTTATTTTATCTCTAGGGGTATTATTATCCCCATTAAATGGGTTTTCTAAGTCTTTAGTAGCTTTATTGTTTTATCAGACCTTGAATTTTCTTGTTGTCTTTTAGAATAATCCCTTTTTGGTGAACAGGAAATGAATGGCTCATGTTGTTTGTTGGGCTTTGAGCTCAGCCCCTTAGTCAGTTTTCTGAAATCAGGGAACTGCCTTGGGTACCCATGGATGACCTACAGTCATGAGCCACATGGCCATTCCTTCCACATCTTCTACATTTTACAGGAAACCTTCTCCCTGAATTATTACCATTGTGAATAATTTATCTTTAGGAATGGGTTGTTCATTATGATTTGAGTTTTCACAGTCTCAGCCGTGAGCATTTTGTGTTTTGCTGTCTCCTGTAGCTTTTTCTCCAATTATAACTGAATCATGAGCTTTTACTTCTATGTCTGCAGTAATCTTAATCCATTCAGGAAGAGGTGCAGATCTTGCCCTCAAGGGTCTTACAGCTTTTTACATTCAGCATTTGCATTTTCAAAAGCTAGAGATGAAAGTAGAATTTCTCCAGCATTTGGATCTAGCATTTGTTTCAGAGGTTCCTGGTTCTCCCGTAAGCCTTTTCCTTCCTTCTTTTTTCTCCAACAGTGCATTTTAAGTAGCCCGACTCGAACCCGCCCGCTTTGGATGCCTTCCGTGCGAATATTTCCCATCTTGGCAACTTTTTAGCTGCGTTCAGCTTGACGATTTTCTCTGATAGAATATTAAAACCTTTCTGAGTTTTTTAAACTCATCAACTTTCCTTTAAACTGACTTCAGCTTCTCATTGAGACTTCTCCTGAGTTACTGCCTGAGTACTGGATAAGTCCTGGCTCCCTAGAGGCTGTTGGTGCGAGCTGGTGTGCACATGAGCACCCGGGGCTGTCATACTTACCGCACTCCGACTGCCACTGAGCCGGAGTGTCCCGAGGGAGGCGGTTCTCCCTGTCACTTCCCGTGCCTCACCACTAGATGGCGCGCTGGTGCAGATTCGCTGGGCTCCTGAGGCTGATGCCGCTTTGGATGGGAGTCTAAGTCCGGGTTTATTTCAATGCATTCTTGGATTGTGATGAAAAATAAATTAGAGAAGATGTAGAAATAACCCGCCTCCTACAAATGATCCAAGATTCTCCCTGGTGTCACGTAGGGGTCGGTGCCTCCCTCACCGTCTCTGGCCTGTGGTTAGAGTCTGCTGGATTGATGCTGCCCTCCTCTGGGCAGTCACCGCGGTAGAGTCTCTTGTCGTGTTGTCCTTTTGCTCTGATGATTCTTTGTTGTGCATCAATTGTTTAAAATTAGTTTTGTATAATCCTATTTCTCCATTTTTCCTGTTTTATGTGTTTTGAAGGGGCCAGCTGTCAGCAAGTCTTAGATGACTTTCTTCCCTGGGCTGTAGGCTGAGCTGCTGGTCTCGGAAGGCAAGCTCCTCACTGTCCCCTTACAGTGCAAGACTGGAGTGGCTCAGCCCCTCTGCTGAGCCAAGCGTGGCCCATAGTCTATGTCACCTTTAAATCCTGTGGTCTTGGGCATGTGGCTTAGCCTCATGCTCTGCTTGGTTTTCTTTTACATATTTTTTGAGATTGTAATGCATTATAATATTCAAAGGGGATTAAACCAGCCGATGTTTAGAGCGGATCATAACTGTGTGTTGGATTAAAGTCAACTTCAGCAAATAGTTAGGCAGATGAGTTTTTAGTACTAAAAGGACTTGTTGGTCATGAGAAGCTTGCACAGGGTCCTCAACATGCCACACTAATTAACCCAATTTCATTTTTAGAAGATCTAATTATGAGGCGGCTATGGGGAACAGAATAAAGCTAATGGATTCCGACTTGAGTGAAACACTTAATAAATGTCTCCTGATGGCTTTGTGAGCTGAGAGGAAGTAGTAAGTAGATAATTCTCTGACTGGGAAACCCACTGAAGGTCAGCTGATTAAGTAGCCATGTGAGAACTGTCAACCTGGGGGAATGCCTCTTTTTAAAGGTATTTTTACTTTGCAGAGGATGGCTCCAGTGCAGTTTCCTCACTACCACGAGCAGACAGCTGAGTTCCCACATGTGGGGAGTCTCCGGGCCCAGCACATCCAAGTGCAGTGGGCAAGCCTCTTCCTGGGAGACTGCCTCCTGCATGCGTGTCTGTGTGGGGGTGGGTGGGTGTGTATGTTTGTGTGTGACAGCATGTGTGTGTGTGTGACAGCATGCGTGCACTTGTATTTGTTCATACGTGCTCTTGTATTTGTTCATGCGTGCATGCCTATTTTCACACGCAGGCACACAGGGGATGGTGGAACCATTTAGGAAGTGGAGCCTTATGTAAGAAATCAGAGCCTGCCTCTCCACCTTGTCCTCATCGGCCACAGGCCACAGGGTTCCTGGGTGGAGGCCTCCAAAGCCGAGAGCCAAACCCATCCTTTTCCTGTCTTTGTGTTCAGTTGAGGTGTTTTGTCACAGGAGGAATGATGACTAAGAAGCGTCCCTGCTATTCTACTAGGTAGTTATAGTCACCCCCAGTTTTCCTAATAGAGCCCTTCCTGCTGGTGCACGTAGGAGCCACCACAAGTGAATGCTCTGAAACTTCTTAGCCTATTTCAGTGACTTGAGAGACCATCCAGTTTCCTCCTTTCCCACGCAGAGGATAACTTTGTTCTGTTGTTGTTGTTGTTTTTCAAGACAGGGTTTCTCTGTGTCCTGGCCTCAAACTGTGCTGAGATTAAAGGCATGCACCACCACACCCAGCTAAGGGTAACTTTTTAACAGTCAACACAGAGTATGTGGATACAGTATTAAGTTAAGATCCTAACCTTCTCTTGGATGTGTCAAAGATAACCCAGGGGTTCTTTTAAAACAATCAGGGCTATGTGAAAGGGAGCTGGGCAGACCCTTGGTCTTCTGTTCCCTCCCCATTCTGGGGGCTCTGAGAATCCCTGCCCAGTGTTGCTACTCAAAGAACGCTGGCTCACCCCAGCTCCGCGGTGCCGGAGGCCTCCTGCCAGGGCTCAGGCACTCAGCTGTAGTAGTCTCTCTCTCTCTCTTACCACAGGTTGCCTGGGATGTGCTGAGAGGTGACTCCCTAGAGCGACACAGCCACACCTCTGTTGTTGAAACCCCTCAAAGCCATCACCTTGTTGAGGATGGTTGGTTTCTAGACCCACAGTCGGAAGCTCTGGGTATGAGAGGTGTGATGGGGCGTAAAGAACGCTCTCAGAGGCACCTTCAGTCATAGGCTTTGGATAGCAGGAGCGTGCCACGGCGTGAGGAACGCTCTCAGAGGCACCTGTATCTCTATGAGCCTTTGGTGTTGCCCCGTCTTCCCGTCATTCTCTTTAAGAGCAGGTCGCCCATGGACAAGGTCCTTCCTTATGCAAAGTCTCATACTTAGAACCTTCCTCACGGGTCTCTTTTCCCTTATTGAGTCTTTCATTGTAAGCCCCCTATATCTATATTTTGAAACAATCTCTATTGTTTATATACAGAGTTAAAGGTATTTTTAACACTTAGTAATCTTGCTTGTTAATGAAAACCAAGGAAGAAAGCAGCTTTGAGCTGTTTTATCATATGCCAAGACTAGGTATAAACACATGACTAGAGCCAAGTACATAGAATTTACTCAGCCACAAATGTTTGGGCTCATGTTTGAATTACTTGGAAATAAATGACCCAACTGTTTTATTTCTATCTCATGAAGAATATACTGAAAAACATTTGTTCTACTTTTACCAAACTTGCTTTAACAAGCATTCCTAGATGATCCATAAAAACTGAAACACCAGACAATAACCATCAACATCTTGGGCTGTTTTCTTGTTCAAAACAATACAAAAAAACAAAAACAAAACCCACCCAGCCACAGGCTGCTGTGGGTCACACACCTAAAGCGTTGTGCGCAGGATCTTAGCCAGGGACAAGACACACAGCAGTGCAGTCACAGCTCTGACAGGACGCAGCACCCGCAGCCAGCTGTCTGTAGCTGAACCAAAAGGCCCTGTTTGCAGGATTACGAAAGATAAGCAGCAAACCGGCCAGGCAAAGCAGTTCACAAATTAGCTTGGACAAAGCCAAACCTTTTTAAGACATGAACATTTCCCTTGTTGTTTATTTATTGAAAATCTCAGGTTTACCTGTTCAACATTTTTCTGTTGAAGAGTTTACTTAGGCAATTTGATTTTTCTTTTCTTTTTTTATTTTTATTTTCTTTATATAAAGTAGCTCATATTTTTTTCATTTTTAATGACATGAAAAATCTTTGTTCTTTGATAAGCTGTTTTATGGTCTGCTATATATGTTGGTGTATATCTCCCGTGGTCTGCTATGACGGATGCTGCAGTCTACAGTAACCACAGCCCCACCCCGTCTAGTCCATTGATGCTCTCTGGCTTATAACACAGATCTCTGTGGCCTTCATAGCCATATCTTCCCTCCCTGCCCTCACCCCTGGATCCTCCCTCCCTTGATGTTTCCATCTGACATATATTTTAATGTTTCTACAGTGCCTCACGTCCTTGTTACAGTTTAACCTTGTTGAGGTGAGGCCTGGGGTCCATTTGGGGGCTCACTAGGGCCTGGCCCACAGTAGGTGCCCACAGGGAGCAGGGGTCACGTCCAGGAAAGAGAGAGAAAATGATCAACTCTTTCCTTGAATCAGTAGAAACTCCTCTGGAATGAAATGTTAGCTCCCACAGGGAGAAACATGGCATTTAATAGTACAGGAAGTTATACAGAGCACATACAAGGTAATGCTTCCATTACTGCTGCACAGGTACGTCTGCCAGCTATCATCTTAGAAACACAACAATTCCACAAGGTCCTAGCTGACAATTTCATATCACAGAAATGCTAAGTTAGAAAACTACAGGGTGTTTTTAGTGATACTACAACAAAGTCAGAGTTTTTAAAAGGCAAAATAAAAAAGGCATATTTTCCAGAAAACATCTTTCTGTATAAGAATCTAGTATACAGAGAGTACTCTAAGTTGGGAATGGGATAGTTTAAAATTTTTATTTATTTTGCATACATGTATTACTTGCTTGTCTATTGCTGTGATAAAAACCGTGGCCATAGCATGGCTGCAGCAGAGGACACTGGCAGCTGACAGCTCAACTGTAAGAGCAGAGCAGAGCAGAGACATCCATGATGCATTTAATCACGAAGCCCGCCCCATGCATACTTCCTACAGCAAACAGGGCTGCCACATAGGGACACTTCCCAATCAAACCACCACAGTCTGCTTCTTCTACACGGGCTTGTGACCAAACCATACTATAAAATGCACTTAGTCCAACCTCAAAAATACAAGGTCTAAAGTTTCTTCTGATACTCAAAGAACTCTCTTAACTGTTGCATCAAAACTCCCCATAAAGTAAAAGAGTAAGTAATATACCTCTAATACAAGGCACAGAATATATGTTGTCATTCCAAAATGAAGGAGGAGTCATAAGAAATGCTGGACCAAAGCAAGACTAAAATCCGGCAGGGCAACCTGGGTGTGGTGGACGCACCTGTAATCCCAGCTCTCAGGGATGCCGGGGCAGGCAGATTTCTGACTTCTAGGGCAGCCTGGTCTACAAAGCAAATCTAGGACAGCCAGATCTACACAGAGAAACCCTGTTTTGGGAAAAAACCATCCATCAGGGCAAACACCAAATCTTGTAATGCTACGTTCAATTCCTGGGACTTTGATTTCAAACTTCTACGGCTTTGCCCCACTGGCTTTGCCCCACCAGCTTTGCTGCCTGCGACACACTCCTCTCTCTCTCTCAGGCTAACTCCACTTCCTTCATGCATCTTTTCTTGGTAGAGCTCAGACCTTGGCCTCTGTAACATCTTAGATTCTCCACTGCAATCCTGACTTGATTTGTATAGCCTTATTCAACAGGCATCTTAGGGCCTCTGCCCTCTCAGGCCTTTGCATAGGGACATGCCTACCACACGATGCCCAACCTCGGTGGCTCTCTGAAACCACAGAGGAAGACTCCATGGCCCTTCCACTCGTGTGTCTTCAGGATGCACGGAGAAAGCCTGAGTAGTCGCATTGTAGGAGATGGGAAGTGGTCCGACCGAGAGCAACGCACACACAGTTCAGGCTGGTTGGTAACGCCTGCGTCTCAGTGGCTGCTGTGCTTAGGAAGAGAGGTTGTTACTAGGTAAGTGCTATGTCTTGTGACTCAGTGACGTCACCTCGAGGAGGTTATCCTCAGAGAACAAACTCAGCCTCAAGCCCCCTCCTGGCCTTCGTCCACCTCTGAACCGGGTCTGCACCGCTGGCTCGCCGTGGAGGCCGAGAATGGTTCCAGGCTCCCTCGTCAACCAGATTGTTCCAGTGGCTTCCCCACTTCTCTCCTGCTTTGTTGGACACAAACATGTCTACTTGCAGCAGAATGAGGGCTGAGCAACTCTGTGAGCTTTGTACCACGTTGAAAGCCTTCTGTGTATCTAGTTCTTCCCGTTCATCTCCGTTGCTCTCCATCTTTATTCTTCATTTAATCATCTTCTGAACTAGCCCACTATATGGCCTCTTCTGCATCCTGGCTAGACCGCGTCAGAAGTTGGGCCCTAGCCTCGTTTTCCTCCATTCCTACGGTTGTCAGTACCTATTTCTTTGTAAAGTCCTATTTTGAAAGCAGTGGTGCTAAGGAAAAGTAAATCCCAAATAAGCATCTTGTTGTTGCTTTAGGCATGGCCTGCCGTGGCCCAGGTGGCATGGCCTGCCGTGGCCCAGGTGGCATGGCCTGCCGTAGCCCAGGTGGCATGGCCTGCCGTAGCCCAGGCTGGTCTTCTAGTCACTGTGCAGCAGAAGAGGATGATCTTGAATTCCTGATCCTCCTGCGTCTACCTCCCTCAAAACTCATTTCTAATCATGCACCAGTTGCTTTCCTGGAAAAAACCCAGAGCACAAAGATTGGTTCTAGGAAAGACTGGTTTCCTGCCACGCCTTGTTCACTGTGGTTTTCTTTCCAAATAGTTAGAACTGAGAATCAGCCATAAGTAAGACCAGGCCAGGCCATACAGCGGGAGGGAAGGCCTTCCTGATCTATGGTTCAATTCTGAGCACCCACAGACGCCCCAGCTCTTCTCTACAACCCAGCTGGATGGAGTCAGCAGGAAGGCTCTGGGCCTCCAGGCTCGCTTCATGTACAGCCTAGAATGGAGAGTGTGTGAAAGCCACAGGCCCTTGTGAATATGTAAGGGAACCGTGAGAGTGTGCTACAAGCTCGCGGGGCTTTTAGAAAGAGAATCGGCCCATTATTCCAATTGGATACAGGTTCTGTGTCAAATGGAAGAGTTCACTACATTTCACTTGTCCTGTGTTCTTGGTTTCTTGAAAGGATTATGGTGGTAAAATTTAAATCACACTGAAAATTCAAAACTTTCTCAGAAATGACAAAATGGATTTCACCACGTGCTCCTGTGGTGATAATTTTAAGTGTCATCTTACAACCTAGAATCATCTGAGAAGAGAGCCTTAGTTGGAGAATTATGCAGTGCATGCCTGTAAGTGTGTCTGTGGGGTTGGTGTGTTTGTTAATTGAGCTAAGGAGACCCTCTCTGAGTGTGGGCAGCACCGTTCCATGGACTGGATCCTGCTCTGTGTAAGAAAGAGTAAAGGAAACTAGCTGAGAGAAATGCAAGCGAGCAGCAGGGCAGCCGCGTCTTTATGCTCTCGATGTTTTTGTGATTTGTTAGCTGCCGAGGGCTCCTCCCTTGACTGCCTCAGTAATGGACGGTGACGGCATTGTGAGCTAAAGCCAGCCTGTCCTCTCCAAAGTTACTTTTGTCAGGGTGTTGTATCCGGGGATAGAAATGAAACCAGGACAGCTGCTAAGTTGCATTTGCAATGCAACAGCAGACCTGTTCCCTGAAGCCTCGATTAGGCAGCCACTTAACTTTCTGGGAGAAATGGTTAGATTCAGAACCCCATGGCTGAAGTTGGGCTGAACACGCTGCCCTGGACATGTCTTTCTGAGCTTGCTCTGTTCGAGGGCACATCAGGCTTTCTGCCAAAGTTCAAGGTTCGTCATGGCTTGTCCACTGGCTGCAGCCAGTGGCTCCTTGAGCTGATAACCTCGTTCAGGCTTCACCTAGGATCCTCTTTATTCTGTGTCTGTTCCTTTAGAAACAAAAGTGAGCATTTACAGAGTAACATCTGCACCACATCTAACCTGTGGGTTGGTGAGTGCCCCAGAGAAGTCACCGGTCTGCAGGGGCCCTGCCTGCAAACAGACTTTGGTAAACAGCAGCGGGAAAGCAGGCCTAAGGCACTGCAGAGCTGCAGAGCTGCAGAGATTCAGGGTTCCACCACACTGCCTCAGGCGCTGTTGTTCTACAGGATTCTTTTTATCTGGGTGACTGTGGGAGTCTAAACAATAATCCTTGGTCTGTTTGATCTAACAGTAAATGAAACTGCCTCCCAGCCTCTATTCTTGTCAGACTTTGTCCTCTAGTATGGACATGGTTAATAGAGCAGATTAATTAAGTTCCTTCTCCGCTCAAAGCAGCTAGTGCGGAGCATCTTCCAGCACGAGTCTCTTTCGCAGCATGAGTCTGCCATAGGGGACCTGCCAGGGGATGTTGTTTGCTACAGATGCTTATAGCACCGACCGTTCCCAGCCAGTCACTTTCTCTTTATAAATGGGGGATAACAATCTCTCGCACCCAGACTTGTTATTCTCCTACGTAAACAGCGCGGTGGGAGTGGGTGGCTGTCAGGATGGTGCAGTCCTAGCATCTCATGAGGCAGTCACAACAAAACAAAACAACATGCTTGCTCAGACAAACACGGCAAAGGTCATTGCTATGCCTACCTAAGACTATGTGAACACGTACGACACAGAAATAGCTCCCTTACTGTTTTCAGTGCTAATTTTCAGCAGTTTGAATGGACTAACTTCAAGGACACACTAGTAACTGTTATCACCACCACTCACTAACCTGCAGGTCAGTCCGGATTACAGAGAGACATGCTGTCAGAAAACAAAAATAATCCATTTAACTGAGGTCACAGAAATCACGCTTCATGGGCTTCAACTGTGAGGTTTGTAATTTATCTTCCCTCTGCCCTTAGCTCACCTCTTATCCTTACCTCACTGTGTCCCTGGCTATACAGGCTGGCCTTGAACTTGCAGTGATCCTGTTTCTCCCAACAGATTACATCACGTGCCACCACAGCCCGCTGGCTTCCTCCCAGCCATCATCCGGAGTTGAGTGTGTGTATAGTTGGGAAGACAGAGGTGGGTGAGCCAAGGGCGGTGGGTGAGCCAAGGGTGGTGGGTGAGCCAAGGGTGATGGGCTACAGAACAGTTTCCTCAAGTTTATTACACACATCTGACCCTCCATTTGCTGTTAGTGTTTGACTAAAGTCCAAAATCCTACAGGCAAAGACAATAGGTGTGAGGGAGAATTTAGAGCAAAATTAATTCTGATGACACTCTGCCACTTCACACCCAGAATCTGAACCCAGGAGACACCCAGAAAGCTAAGCAGGAGCTTACCTCATTCTGTGCACTTCTACAACAACCAGGCCCCTATTCATAGCTGTAAGAGTTTTGCCTGCCAAAGCTATGGAAGCGGGCAGTGCAGGAGAGCCGGTGGGCTGACCAACTCAGCTACCACCTGGGCCCAGACCCAGGGCTTTGACCCCAGCATCCACCCCATCTGTGACCTGCTGGAGCAGTGAGGGGACCGACCTGCAGACCC
Organism: Acomys percivali; assembly: GCA_907169655.1. Taxonomy (NCBI): domain Eukaryota; kingdom Metazoa; phylum Chordata; class Mammalia; order Rodentia; family Muridae; genus Acomys; species Acomys percivali. Next base: position 1,473,012 of record OU015745.1, on the reverse strand, counting down.
AACGCTGCAGGATCTCGGAGAGGGGGCCCAGTATTGATGGTGCAGCAGGAGCCAGCGGCCTCGAGCCAGACTAGTGACTCAGTGCAGTGAACATTCGCAAGTGAAGATGTGCGGACAGAAAGGTGTACTGCGTGACACACAGCGGCTTCCACGGTGAGGTTTGGGAGGAGGCTGCAAGGGTAGAGGGCAGATACAGGGGCTGGGGAGATGAATGGGGTTGGGCGGCATGATGTGGAATTCATAAAGAATCAATAAAGTCTTTAAAGCCACGGACTGGAAACCATTGTCAGATGATTAAACAACGCTCTTCTCCAGCTCCCACCAACCAAAGACACAGTTTAAGGTTTTCCAAAGAAAACTACTAACCACAGACTTTGAATGTTCCTTTCTGAACACTTTCTAGATGGGTCTGTGGGTCACCAGTTTTTATCTGCAGAGTGGTGGCAACTGTTGTTTGCTTCTGTTCT
>OU015745.1:1450405-1472145 GCA_907169655.1 Acomys percivali | reverse complement strand
ACAGGGCTGCGTCTATTCATACAGGGCTGTGTCTATACATACAGGGCTGCATTTATACATAAAGCTGCATCTACACATACAGAGCTGCGTCTGTACAGGCCTGCACTTATAGATACAGAGCTGAGTCTATACATACAGGGCTGCATCTATACAGGCCTGCACTTACAGATACAGAGCTGAGTCTATACATACAAAGCTGTGTCTATACATACAGAGCTGTGTCTATACATACAGGGCTGAGTCTATATAGGGCTGCATCACAGGAGGTCACATTTTGTCAAGTCCTAAGAACCAAGAAATGGATTGAAGAGTCTTCAGTTCACAAATAGACAAAACTCACCAGGCTACTGGTTACATCTGGGGGGTGACCAGCAGCAGGTCAGGCAAGGCTACTCCACGTTGAGACAAGTTGATTCTTGACCTAACTGTCAGTAACATGAGTTTCCATTTGTGAAAATTATCCTATCTATATGCTTAATATTTTGATGGCCTTAAAATGATGCTGAAGACTTGAGTCTGGGCTTTGAGAATGGCACAACGGTTAGGAGAACTGGAAGAGAGCCTAATTTCAATTCCCAGCACCCACATGGCAGCTCACAAATCTAACTGCAGACCCGGGGGGTGAGGGAGCCTTCCAGCTTCCTAGGACAGAAAGCAAGGATGTTTGCAAACATACCTGCAGGAAAACATTCTTATACACATAATAACCAAATCTTTTCAAAGTAAACTTGAATCGATATCTATTAATTTGCCATATCAAAGTCTCCAAATGGAGAGACACCTAGAGACCAAATCCACCAATTGCCAAGCATACACTAGCACCTCTGCTTGGAGTCTAACCCTTACATATTTGAAGACCATTACTTCAGAAAGAGTCACTGAAGTTATTTTTAGCACTTTATTCAAGGCCGGGATCTTGGTTCTGGCCGTAATGACCCTAATTTCCATTTCTCGCACCATGACGACGACGACACCATCTCACTCATGGATTTCAAGATGCCCTTTGTGATGAGCAGTAACGCAGTTGCATGGCGGCCTGCAGATGGTAATGACCCTTTGTGATGAGCAGTAACGCAGTTGCATGGCGGCCTGCAGATGGTAATGACGCCACAACCGAGGTCATGACAATAGACACTCCCTGTCATGACCTCTAAATGGGAAGACTCAACCCTATTTTCAAAGTCACCCTTTAAATTATTTTTTGGTAGTAAAGAAGCATCTCTTTAGTCATTCCTCTTTTTCTTTTTTAAAGACAGATAATTTAGGGAGATCAGACTGGCCTTAAACTTGTAATCTTTCTGCGTCGGGCTCCTGCGTGCTGCTGGAATTACAGGTGTGCTCTACCTTGCCTGGCTCAATTCTCTCTGTACAAGCCAGCACACAGACAGGCCTGAAGGTGTGAGCCTGTAACCCTGGCTGCTTGGAAGCTGATTCTTGTTCTGTCTTGGCTACAGAGTAAATTCAAAGCTGTATAGGAGGTGCCTCAACACTGCTCTGTCTTTGCAGCACCATGGGAGGTGCCTCAACACTGCTCTGTCTTTGCAGCACCATGCCAGCTAGTTTGGCATCTGGGGACTGTCAGTGGAAAGGGAGCCTGTAGCAGCTGCTGATTCCTTCTCTTTCGGGGGCAAAGTTCCTCTTCCGCGTGGGAAGTGCAGCCCTGGAGGACTACAGGGTTGGTAAAGTTGAGGCAGAGAGCGCGAGTAGCAAGAACCCATGCTCCCCCAAGACAGAGCATGAATAGAACAGGTCAGCTTTGTTATCCTAGAACATCAAGGCCTGAGCGTGAAGGTCCATCTGCTTCGTAGCTTTCAAAGACCTTTCCCTGATTACGGGAATGTGGAGAAAATAATAAAAAAGTTCTTTAAAGTGACACATATAGACATTTCCCTCAACTAAAATGCATATAATGGCATGTGCCAAGAGCATAAATATCTGGCAAGACTCTTGCTTAATATAAAAATATGACTCATGTTCAGATACCAACACCCACATGGCAGCTCCCCATCACCTACGTAGCTCCTGTTCCAGGGGACCAGACACTTTCTTCTGGCCTTAGGCATCAGGCACGCAAGTGGCACACATACACAATACAGGCAAGATTCTCATAAACATAACATGAAATACATATATCTAAAAAAAGAAAACTATACGTACGGATGTTTATGAGTTCCAAGGCGCAGACTCTCAAATCTGTCCTAGGCTTCCTGTCTGCTAAAGCTTAGTCCAGATTCTAGCACAACACACCAGAGTGTCCTGAGACCGGGAACAAGGCAGAGGGTACCCCTGTGACTGCGTGACAAAATCCATCAACTTAGGCGCCTTGAAGTGTGGGAGGTGCAGGGGGAGGGATGAAGGACAATGTATGTTCACGGTTCTTTCTCAGGAGACTCAAACTTAAAGCACAACCCAGACACCCAGGAAGTTATCCCAGAGAGGGTCCATGGTTTCCTTCTTTAACTACCAGGAAGTTATCCCAGTGAGGGCCCATGGATCGCTTCTTTAACTACAAACCAGTGTCTCACCAGACTCTGCCTTTCATGAACAGACAGAGCACATGACGATATTCGCAGTTAAGCATTCAGTGCCTCATATCTCTTACCAGTCACACCTGTCAGCCTTGGAAGGTTGCCCTCATTCATACCTCCTACTCAACAGGCGCGAAATCCATACAGCATTGGCAAACAGATTCTCTTGTAAAAGAAGAGAAACCACAAAATGTGAAAAAAGCAACATGGCCCACACCAGGACTCATTAGATGTCCATGACTGACTTCTTGCCTGCTTCAGTGAGGTTGGGCACATTGTGGTAGCCCTGCCCCTAATACTGAAATAAAGAGGTGTGAGGGCACGGACGGTACCAGCACAAGGAGAGAGTTCTCTCACTCAGAGCAAGCTGACTTTTTAGATGGAAGTCACAGGGAATGGATGCAGAGAAAGGAACTTCAGAAGTAGTAGCAGTTCTGGGAAACACCAACAGAGGAGAGGAAAGGCAGAGCCCAGCTCACTGCAAGGCTGCTGCACGCTGCCTGCGTAGCAGCTGGTCCTGTGCGGAGGCGCAGCCACACCTGGAGGCAGGAGCATCAGAGCCCAGAGCACTGCGTGTCCCAGCACCCATGAGAGGATGCTGTGCTCCTAGTAAGACAGACAAGCATCGATGCAGCAGAGAGCCCTCAGCACTCTACCTGTCCTCCCCAGATGAGCAGACAAGCAACTCACAGGTTTAACGCAATTTCAAGTCAGTTGTAACAAAATAAGTTTACAAATATGAATAGATGAGATAAAGGACTTTTGGGAAAACACCCAATTTCAGTTAACAGGTGGTTATGGCTTTTATCAATTTCTGTGTAAATGTTTCCCCAAGAGGGAAACTCAGTTTTTATAAAGCAAAGTTTTATGAAATTCTTTATTTTAAGAAGCCCAGAGCCATCTTCAAGCTCTGTGGTAATTAAAACTGTTCATATTTGAAGCATATAATATGATAATTGGACATAGGTATTCCTGTGAAAGTGACTTACTCATGGCCAGAGTGAAGGCGCATCCCCTCAGCACACTACACACTGGGGCTTGTCTGTGGCCGGTGATGCCTTGTCTGACTCCCAGCATGGAGACCCTGGCACTCGCCCTCACCCTCCGGTTCTTGGTTTAACTTATAATCCATCACAGTGTCTTGGGTGTCCTGCTTACTCTGTAACCCTTTATGTAGCAAGGTCACGGGTGGCTCACCTTGTCTGACATACAAAACGAGGGCAGCAGGAGCTGGGTGCAGTGGCAGCACTCAGGAGGCAGAGGCAGGAAGGTCTCTGAGTTCGAGGCCAGCCTGGTCTACAGAGTGAGTTCCAGGACAGCCAGGTCAACACAGAGAGACCCTGTCTCAAGCACCCAAAAACCACCCCCTCAGCCAGAGACAGCAACATTGTGAAGAGCCTCCTTTTTTAGGTGTGAGACTGCCAGGGGGTGACAGCTGGCAGTCTTCACCGGTGAACAATTAGAGAGGAAGCAAAGGATAAATTTGTCACTGAAAGTCAACACATGCTTACTTTCTCTGGGCAGACAGAGTCCTGGGAAATGTGTTATGGACTTTTGCGGGGCTGAAGGGATGGCTCAGGAGTTGAGAGTGCTGTTTGTACTTTTAGGGAATTAGAGCTCAGCTCCCAGCAGCCACATGGCAGCTCACCATGGCCTGCGTACCACCAATTCTAGGAGATCTGGTGCCCTCTTCTGGCCTCTCTGGGTGCTTGCATGCATGTGGCACATATAGGAATATGACATGTGTATGTATGATGTATACACATATATGTATACATCCCCACACATATACATAAAATAACTCTTTGTTTTAAAAATAGAAAGCAGTAGCATCATTGTTCTGACCTGATTTCTACCAGCTCCTGGGATTCTGCAACTGCTAATCTGGGGACACAGAGTCCAGGTCATTTCCCGGCCTTTCGCGCCGCCCCCTGGATTCCGCACCTCAGTGCTGCAGGAACCCGCATAGGTGGTTATTTTCACACACACGGCCGTGCATGAGGCTTCCCTTCGTCCAGATTCAGTCCGTTTCCTGGCTCAGGGGCCTTGAAGTCATTCAGCTTACAAAAAACCCAAAACAAAGTAACACAACAACAACAAAATACCCTTAACTTTCCCAGGCTTCTTACAAGAATGCCCTGCAGCTGCTCAGCGGTTGCTTAGAGCCCTGCCATCTGCGCCTGCGCTGCCCTCACAGGAGAAAGCCCAGGGCGGGAGAGAAGCAGCGCTGCCTCCAGCACTAGATTCAGTTAGAGCACAGAGACCAGGAGACCTGATACCGCAGACCGGAGACCGGAGACCGGAGACCGGAGACCGGAGACCGGAGACCGGAGACTGGAGACCGGAGACCTGATACCGGAGACTGGAGACCGGAGACCGGAGACCGGAGACCGCATACAAGAGGCGGGACCAACAGCATTTCACCAAGGCAGGCCACAACCTCAGGAAATCCAGAGATGTGATCCTTACCTGGTGGCAGAATCTGGGGTCCTCCATCACCTAAGTTCTGGGGGCTAAGGGTCTTCGTCATCGTCAGCAGCAGCAGCAGCCTATCCTTCGTGCCCACAGACTGCTGGCACCATGTGAGGAAGGCCACCTGCAGCTGCTGTTTGATTCCACTCAGGGTGCTACGGGGCTGCACCTGTGACACCTGGGCTGCACCTGTGACACCTGGGCTGCACCTGTGACACCTGGGTTCAGGGGTCCCTTGTGATCATTCTGGTTCACTGTCATCTTTGTCTTTTGGGTTTCCTAGTCCCTCCTGTCCCAACCTGACCCTTGGAGAGGTGTCCCCATGGCCGAAGGTCCCCTCATGTGTGCCAAGGGGTCTGCAACAGATTTGAGGAACTAGGCAGTCATTGGCTTGGGAAACTCAGACCCGTGAAATATGCAGACCAGGGCAGAATGGGAAGATGGTGGCACTGAACCCAGTAATCCAAGAGAGATTCAAGCAAGTACTTCTCAAAACAGAAGATTCAATCAGTACTTAACTACTTGTCCAAGCTCTTGACCCCCAAGAATGTTACTTTCCTGGGTTGCAGTGTTTGTCGTCAGCTTCGACGGTCAGAACCAATGCTGTGTGATCTACTGTTCGAGGTAATTACAATTAATCCATTAGTGAGATCTCACGTCAATATTTTCTCCATCAATATTGTGTGGCAATTAAGTTATCCTGGGGATGGGAAAGGAATAAAAGCCAGACTCTTAGTAGACTTCCACTTGATCAGAATCTTAGGGCAAGCCTAAGAGGACATTCTACACATATCAACTACCCTGGGTCCCTGTGCCCAGGGCTCCACTGTCGCCTGGAGACGGAAGGGCAGAAAAGTGGAAGCCGACGTGTCCTGGGGAGAAGACAGTTAAAGTGATGAGTGCAGTTGCAGGCACCCAAAGGGTTGACTTTTTTGATCCAAGCACAAAGTAGTGAGGCAGAGGCCTGGGGCACAGGCGGCAACATAATCCGCTTCCAGGCTTGAGTTCTCTCTGGGAAGCACCCCAGTTCAGACTGGCTGGCTAACGGCCCCAGACTCTGCCCTCCCAGATTTGTGCTTTCTTCCCCACTGCCATCGGGACTGCCAGCTGAGCCCTCATGCTCACCCCGGGTACACATCATTTCCCAGTGACTTTCGAAGCCCCGCACAGCCTCTGTTCCTTTTCAGTAAGAGGTGAGATAAAACCCACCCACAAGCCCTTAGAGCAGGGCAGTCGGTAGCTGGGCACTTGAACTGTGTAATAACTGCTGGGGCACGGTGGCCCAGTTGTGGCCATGCATGTAGTCAGTCTCCCCAAGTGGTTCCCACATCTTAGCCCCCTGCTCCCCTACATGTGGTCCACACAGCTTTGCGTATGTCCTCTGGTTCCTGCCACACAACTAGGCAGTCTCACTTCTTGTTACTGCACAACCCCCTTTGTTACCAGAGTTCAAGGCCCCCGATCTTAAGGGAGACTCCATAATAATGTTGAGAATCATCCCATGCAGGCTCCATGCAGGCTCACCAAAACAAGGCCTTTCCATTTATGGGGAAAGAGTCTCTCCGTATGAATCATATATACAGGACAGCAGGCACCGAGGCAACTTCAGATCTGCTAATAAGATAATGGAAGTAGAAATTCTGGTAGTGGAGAAACTAAACAGTCCAATTATATTTAAAGTAACGTCAGAACATACAGATAAGTAAAAGAACATTAGTCCCAGGGAGGGGCTGGCCCGCCCTGGAGTGAGCCTGTGGCACATGAGGTATCTGCCCTTGGTTTGGATGCATCTTCCCTAGAGTATAGCAAGTTGCTGTTCAAAGAGCACACTGTACTCTCAGCCTATCAGCACAAGACCGGGCAGAGTCAGGCCTGTCCACACCCATCGTAGAGCAGAAGAGGAGCATGACGCCACCCCCCTTTGCTGGTTTGGGGTCTCAGAGTCTGTGCTAGGATGTTTATCAGTTGGCAAAGACCATGCCCCCGCAAGAGGAGGTTCCTTTTCTGGTAGACAAACATCACCTATTCTCTCACAAGTCTGTTTCCAGCAGACAAACACTGCACACTCTCACACAAGTCTGTTTCACATCCCACACTTGGGATCAAAACAAAAACATGTTTATGTCTACTACATATCTCCCTTTCTATAAAAAAAAAACTATATTTAAGAATAATTATGAGAATGTCAGGTAAAAGTTACATTTACAAGGTGCGGCCCATTTGTGTTTGAGAATCTTGGAGAAGGCATTCCACTATGTATCCTACCCTAGTGTCCGAAGTTTCCCTAAATCACTTTCTTATCATAACTTACATTTATCAACCTGAAAACATGTTTACACCCACTACGCTCCCTGAGGATACGAGGCAGTTAATAGTTGCCAGGGGACAGGAGAGACACCTGTGGTGAGGCTATCGCTAAGGTTCCCTGCTCCTGTAAACATGGCAGGCCACCAAAGAAAGTGTGATTGTGTGGTGAAAACACATGCAGCAGATGTTGACAAATCGGAGGGACTAAAGGGAGGACTTGTCCTGGGTTTTGATGGAGACTGTGGTGTTCTCTGCCCTTGTGTGACGGTGCTGGGACGCTTGTGTCCCTGCCCACTAGTGAGCGTAAGACGGAACCAGCAAAAGCCAAAAGCAGAGCAAGATGAAAGGTGATACGCACGTTAATGGAGAGGACGAAGCTGCCTGTGAGGTAAAGTCCTGAGCCCAGAGAGATAGAGTCGGGTCTGGGACACGTGTGGATGGAGTTCAGGGTGTTGAGGGAACCCTTGCTTTCTAACTTCCATTCGTACCAGGGAGACCTGGAGACACCTACCAAGCCTGGGGAGGGCAGAGTCTAGTGTGCATGAGAAGTGGATAGTCCCTGCGTGAAGCAGATGCCTGACAATAAAGGGCAGGCCATCTTCACTTCCAAAGCCCAGAAGTAAAATGCAAAACGGCTACTGGTGGGCTCTAATCAGAGAGCATGAGAGACTGAAGACACACAGAATTCTTGTTTTTACCATGTTTTATATAAAATAGACATTTACATAAATTTTATTTCTGAACGACTTAGGCAAAGTATGCAGGAGAAATATTTTAAGCAGCACAGTAAAAAATAATGCAGGTGTGCATTTATATACAATCAACCAAAACAGAAATGTTGGGCAGTCGGGACAAAGAACAAGATCCTGACACATCAAATACAGCGACGTCCACGTGGTCAAACAAGCCGTGGCTCCTACGGACACCTCGGTTCCTCAGGAGAAAGATGTTATCCTTCCCTGCAGGGAAGCACACGGACTGTAAAGTAAGAGTTACTCTTTTTGTCATGTGACACACAACCCAAGCGTGTCAGGGCTGTCTGTCTGTGTGTTTGTTGTGGCTGTGGTGCTCACTACTAAGGCTAGTCAGGGCCAGGGTCATTCTCTCCACAGGTGCACAGAGCTCTTCACTGCATCGAAGAGGCTCGTGGCATTCCAGAGCCATCGGACAGGACGATGCTGCATGGTTGATTAACTCCACTGAGTCACAGACTGACCTGTACCAGTGAGGCGACTCCTTAGAAGGACGCTCGGATTAGAACTGGCGTGCCCCATGATGGGCCAACAGGGGCTATGCACACAGGAACTTCGAGGCTCACTGTGCATGTACACGTGTTCTCTGGACAATGAGGGGACATCCCGGGCCTCAGCATGCAGATGGTTCCAGCTAGGAACGGCTGATGACCTGTATGTACAATCACAGGACTCCTGCTCAGGGGATGGAGCAATTTGTCCATCCTGTGGTCCCACTTCAGTATGAAGCCATGGCTTGTACATTACTTTATTGGCTCTCTCAGAACAAAGAGTTCACAGAAACAAAAATATTGGAGGTGCTTTCAGAACTATACAACATGCTTTGCATTGAAAACTCAGAATAATGACAAGGATTATTATATTTATGACAGTGTTTTTGGTATTCTAAAGCCTCAGCTTACATAGCTGCAGTCTGGAAGTCAGGACTGACCGACATCTGCACTCTTTAAGTGTAAAAGGACGTCATCCAGACACTTGGGTTTTTCTGTATCTGGGCGTGGCTCAGAGTTCTGAGATGCAGGGCTGGACCCCGGTTAAGCTAACATTAAGAATAATTTGAGCTGAGGATAGAGCTCAGTGGAGAGCGGTTCCTGGTGTGCACAAGGCCCTGGGACCAGTTCTTGGCACCGGGGATGACGATGAAGAGGAGGCCAAGGCCCTCCAGTCACCCACGCAGCACACGCCTGTGAACAGCACATCAGATGCATATTCATGAGCAGCCAGGCTCTCTGCTTCGACTGTGGTAAGAATGACTCCCACTTATTATTCCATAAAGACAAATAACATACTACAAGAAACACTCGGCATCTTTGGAAATAGTTTGCAATTGGTTTTCTCACAGGCAACGTATCAACCATAGAAACTATCTCCCTGGCTCATTTTGATAAAGGATTTGAGACATCTGAGCCAACAAAGCTGACTTTGCCTTTCTTTTTAGATAGTGTTCTGGGAGATGCCAAAGTGGGCAGACAAGTGAGAATGAGACAGGCCGGATGCAGCAGTCTCCTAGACGCCATTTGGCCTTTTCTCTTCCCAAGTGTTCACGTGGAAACTGCCTTTCTAACTGTTCCCACGGCCGTGCACTGAGCCGTCCTGCAGTGCTGTCAGTGAGGCAAAGGCATGTCAAACGCTGCAGTTCAGTCTGTCCCACTACTGTTTAATGTGCCCATTTTGGTAAATACCATTTTAATGAGTGGTACTAAGATGTTACCAAGGATCCCTGCTTTCCAATGGAGAGGCCAGGAATTATTTGTACAATAACCACTATAGTACTTTTTTTTTTTTAACCTTAGGACTAAAGACTTATGTCTTAGGTGGAAAAAATAAGATCCTGGATCAATTTATGATGTGTAATGCTGACAGACAAATACAGCCTCCAAGGGAGGTGTTGTGCTAGACCAAATTCCCTCATCATCCCGCAGGTAAGTTTTGGCCGTTTATTTCAGTTTGCCTGCTACAAAGATACTACACATAGGCATTGCATCCTGATGCACAGGTGAGAAGTTTTTGCTTTCCAGCTGTCATGCCTGGCTCAGCATCAGGACCTTCCTGGCCCGAGGTGCGTTTGCTTTCAGTGACGAACCCTTCCAACTCCTATCTCTCCCTAGTTCCACTCGTTTTAGTGGCAAATGACCAAGACGATTTGGGGGCCTGTTAAAGCTTTTCCTATTTTGCAGTTTTCATATTCTTGGTTATCAGAGCTGCTATCAAAATGACTACATACAAAGGAAAAAAAACCCCAAGAAATATACATGTATATATTAAATACTTTATATGTTATATAATAAATAACACTAAAAATAATGTCAAATTGTGATTTCAACTCCACCTTCCTTATTTTTAAATATAAATATATTTTTAAAAAATTATGAATTTAGCCTTTACCTTATAGATTTTTAGAGTATTCTCTATGAAGTCTCCACACTTAATGGGCAGAAAGTCGCTTGTGTTTTAAATAACAAGTTCTCACTAACCATCAGAAGCCTGTAAGGGAGCTCTCTTCCCTCAGCCCAGTCTGTGAGGAACTCTGTAACACGAGGGGAAGAATCCTCCATGCTCAGACATATCCTGCAGAAATAACAAATCTCACAAGCCTTGACCTTAAAAGAAAAAGCCGACCCCTTCTCTGGATGGACACTTTAACATGTCCATGCAGAGGGCACCCTGCTGCCTCACACCTCATCAGTGCCCTCCAGGGTCCCGGCCTCCTGGTTAAACACAGTAGTTTCAGAGTGGAAATGTGACTCCAGTGAAACTTGGATACAATTCCGAATGTTAAACACATTTGCATAAAGAATCAAGGATGCTGAGCTTTGCTTTTCCTGAAGAGATACAGACAGCCATACACAGTGGAGAAGACCCTCTGTGTTTTAGGCAGTGGAATGGAACGCATTTCTCTTGGGGGATGTGAGACCAAGCCAGCCATCAAGTGCTCTGCGACCACGCATTCCACAGGGCTCTACCTGCCCAGCAACTCTGGACTCTTGGGAATTAACTGAACTTCTTTCCCCAAGGACTGACCTCAGAGGACACAGAGGCTGCCCCTGAGAACTGGCGGCTTCTGCATCTGTGGGCTGCAGTCCTGGGGACTGGCAGTCACAGAGGAGCCTATAAAGTGAGCCCTTGCTACTTCCCTCCCCTGCAGACAGGCTGCTCGCCTTTGCTGTGTCCCACCGTGTCACCAGGAGGGGACTGCCTGGCTGGCAGAGCCTGGTGTGTGTAAGCAAGGCCTCCCCAACTCTGTCTTCCAGTCTGCTGAGCGCCACGTGACTGTGTCCCTCTCTGCTCTAGGTCTGATCCCGCTCTCGCTCTCGGACTTCTTGCAACCTTCGCTCCAGCCGATCCAGCTTGGCCACATTCTCCTTCAGCAGCTTGCTGTCAGGAACCAGCCCCAGGGCCCTCTCATAATAGGCCCGCGCAGACACGTAGCTTCCCTGCAGGGGGACAAAGATACAAGTGCTGCTCAGCACAACCTCTGCCTGCCAGGACCCAGGCTCCCCCAGGACGCCTCCTTATCTCTCGGGGCTTTGGGGGAGTGTGGAGGCTGATGGCTACAGCAGAAGTTACATGGCAGACACAGGGTTCAGCTTCCCCAGCGCTGTTCCTTGTAAGCAGACAGGCTTGGCGCAGGGATCGGGGGAGGGCAGTAACTTAACAGACATCCACTTTTACCTTCTTAGGTAGTGTCGTCGTCACCGTGAAACACAAGAGCAGCCTTTGTCTAGTGGGAGCTTTACACAGTGAGGAGACTTGCCTAGAAGACGGGCTTAGGCGGCTCAGCGCTTCCAAGCACTTGTCCTTGTAGAGGGCTGTTTACAGCACCCGCACGATGGCTCACAACCACTGTGGCTGCAGCCCAAGGCATCCAACACACTCTCTGGCCTCTGTGTCACTGCATGCACGTGGCGCACACACATACATGCAGGCAAAACACTCGTACACACAAAATAAATAAATCCTAAAAAGATAAAGATGGACTTAGGTTCTTCTCCTAGCCAGGGTATGTGGTAAGTACCGGCTAGACACTGCAGAAGAGATGAAGGAATGTGACCTCTGACCTATGAGCATACCTGCTCCCACTTCTGTCAACACTCATCTCTTTAATACCATGTGTGCCTGGGCCCAGATGGCCAGTGATAATTGCTTACAGCTAATAGCTTTCCCTGTTCCCCTCAGGAAGCTCCTGTGGCCTGTCTCTTCTGCTCACAAAGCCTAGGATTGAGCTCCTGGGCGCCTCTCTGGGGCTGCATAAGCAGGAAGAATTGATTCCTGAAGTTGAGCAAGCAACTCCACGCACAGTCGAGGTGGAGCCCCACTAAAATCATCGGGGCCCTTTCTTTGGTCTGCTCTATGTGGGGCGCAGATATTTATACCTTCTCCAGGAAGCTGCCCAATTTCTTCCAATTCTAAAACCACAAATTGATTCTATATCATCCTCAGCTGCAGCTCCCATGTGGATGGACACCAGAGACATTTTAAATTTCCATCCCAATTTAAAAAAACACCTCCCCAAACTAGCAGCTAATGTTTACCAATATGTAAGTATCTTCTCACGTGGTTTGTGTAGATTAGGTGCTGCCTGGTAACGCAGTGAGAAGCCACAGGTTGCTATGGTGACCTCCATCATCAGTTTCTAGCTGCTTGACAACACAGTGAGAGCCCACAGGTTGCTATGGTGACCTCCATCATTGAGTAGACTGTTCAATCTCCGTGACTCACCTTCGGGGTCTCACAGTGTTTATGTGTGCAGTTGGTGAAGGAGAAAGTGGAAATGACGAGGGAAAAGGAATTGTACACTGAGAACCCAGCGGCGGCTTCTGCAGCAGGTAGACATATCTGACAACTAATGCTGAAAGTTGCCAAACTGACTCGGAACAAGGGGCCCAGCTCCGCTGCGCTGTTGGTTTGTTAACTCCAGCATCCCCCCTGAGAGCCCCTGGGTTCTGTTAAGCCTAGTGCACACGCAGGCACCTGTACACGGTGGATGCCAAGCTTCTTGAGTTCTTGGAGGCTACCCTGGATTTGGGTCTCACCCTTGACCTTGGTACTGCCTCAGATCATCTGGCTTCTCTCCCTGTTTACAGAACATCTAGTCTGCCTTTTCTCCCTCGAGTTGCTCTTTTTTTGATTAAACGGTGTTTATTTTTAAGTTATATCCTTGAAGTCAATGGCTCCAATTCTGTGCTATGTAGAAATTGGAATGACCTGACTTCTAGAACTGAATTCTACTCAAGACTGTCACACCTATCAGTCATGCTGGACACATTTCCTGTGCCAGCTGCTGTGGCCAGTCGCTGCCCCCTGGACAGTGAAGACACAGAACACGCTCATCATCACAGAGAGCTCTCCAGGTGACAGCACCCACAAGGCACAGGCGGCCATCACGAAGCCATGCTGAAACAATGCTGTGAAATGCGGCTTGGATGGTGGATCCTACCAGACCCTGCGCTTCCAACCCATCTGCTGCATTTTATATACAAGGCCACAGAACGTCCCTAACCCCAACAGTACAAACTGTCCCAAGTCTGGCACTTTCTGAGCAGACAAGATGCCATAAATAGAAGATTCTGTAACCGACCTCATGGAGTGGCCTACCTGCCGAGCTGCATGCAGACACTGAAAGTACCCTGTGCGAGGACCAGCCACGCCTCTGTGAAAGGTGGAGCAGATTTTGAGTTGGCCTTGGCTCTCCACACCTGAGGGACTTCAGGTCACAAGCACTGACCTTGGACACAGTGAGTCATGTGTGTCCTTCCTCCCTAGGGCAGTCAGAACCCTCAGCCTTCACTATTTCCTGGCTCTTCACCTCCCTAGCCTCGGAGGCTCACACTCTCCAGGATGAGTAACACTGTGACAAACACTCCTTGCAGAAGACACAGGGTACTCGGGTTGTTCCTGCACACCTACAGTCATAACCCTGCATGATTACGGTGGCCTCAGAACGACACAGCCGTGCCGTGCCCACCAGGCACGTTTACATCAGATCGCATCACTCAGATTTACCACAGAACTGTCATGAACGCGGGGTTTTTATGGCTCAGGTTAATCCATGGTCTGTGCAGTGACAAGAGGGTGACTGTTTTAAATGAATGCCAGTTACATTTGAAAATAATACACTCAATAGATATCTCTTCAATCTCCAGAGCTCGGTCCAGTGAACTTACATAATAATTATACTATTTTCTCTTTTGAACATTCTTGGGTACATCCTTTCTAATTCTTCAAGTTAACAACCAAACTTTAATTTCTGGCTTATTCCATTTGAGAAAGTTGTACCTCATTTTTAAAAACAACTTCTAAATATGTCACTTAAAATTTTAAAACACTGCACTATTCTAAAGCAAGTCCAATTGCTTCACAGCGAGGTGCTGTTGAACACCCCACCGCACGGCACAGACCAGGGCGTGGGTCCCTGACTCTGGGTGATATGCTTAGACCCCACAATCAGGTAGGCTGTCCTGTTATCCACGCAGCCACACATCCCTTTCACTTTGCTGTCTAAGAATGCTCAGGTGCCTGTGGAAGGAAAACAGTGGCAGGCCTCTTGGAATTCTCATCACTACACTGCCCTTCATCCCCGAAGAGTCTGAGAGAAGCCCGAAACAAGTCTGTGAAAAGTCCCTCAAGGACCCAACTCACTTGGCACAAGAGCCCAAGGCCCTGGGATCTGTTCAGGCCTCAACTCCCATCTTCTCCTCTCCTCTGAGCAGCCATGCTGTCTGCTCATCATTTTCCAAACACACTGAGCGCCTTCAACCTGAGTCCTTACTTGCCCACATGGCTTCATCCCCTCAGGCATTCTACAGGAGCCTTCTTCTAAGCGCTCTGCCAACACTCTCTCTTCTTTCCTTATTTTTCTTCATACACTTACCACCTGACATACTCTAGGCATGTATATATGCATGTGTGTACAGGTGTGTTCACTGCCTGTCCCTCCAGCAGGCCGGGCGTTTCTGTCCTGTCTGATCACTGTTACATGCCCAGTGTGTCATGTGCACCTGGCACGCAGGATGGACGCCCAGTCGCGATGTCGGTAGGATGAATGAGGATGTGCATGAATGAATCACGGCACATCTTTGACTTCACCGGCTATTAACAACACCTCCCACCCACGGTCACTTTCAATCATTCTTAGCAGAAAGACTCACCCAAAGTTAACTTTAGGGAGTGGAGAATAAAGCAGGCACATGTGTGTTCCACTAGAAGATTATGGAATAAAAAAATGTTTTCAACATGGAAAATAAAGGGGCAGGAGAGATGGCTTGGCAGTGAAGAGAGCACACTGCTCTTACAGAAGACCCACCTTCAGTTCATAGCACCCATGTCGGGCGTCTCATGAGGGCCGGTAGCCCCAGCTTGAGGGGACCCACCAATGCCCTCCCTGGTCCCTGAGCCCCGTGACACTTACTATTGAGAAAACACAGCTCGTGTGCATGTTTCTTTTAAACGCCTCTGTCTTAAATATCCAGATGAACAGTGCTCCTGACCAGGTAGGGCGAGAGTACAGCGAGTGTCATTCCTACCTGCATGTGCCTGATGCCGCCCATGTTCATCCAGGCCTGCGCCTGGCCGGGGTCCAGGGTCACAGCAGCTTCATAGCTCTGAGCAGACAAGGAAGGAGTCACGTCAGGGCATGGGGAGCATCCAAAGTGCCACAGAGCTGTGCAAACCCGCCCAAATGGAGACCCTGAGAGTTGACAGCCACACTGCAAGTGGCGGATCTACTGTTACTCTTTTCAGAGTTGATGGTTTTGAAGTGGGGGGAGCGGTCTGCATGAGGGGACCCAGGGGATTCTGTGACAGCACATGTCTGGCCTGCCTGTGGAGACCCAGGGATTTCTGAAAAGGCTTATTTCTCTGATTCTTCAGGGAAACTGTGTGTGTGGATTTCTTTACCATAAATGAGCTGGTGCGGAACACCTGTGTTGAGATTACAGACTCCAATGAGTGTAGTTCAGTACAGAGCATACGTCTGGCCAGTATGAGATGCTGGGCTGGATCCCCAGCACTCAAAAATATAGGGGGGCGGATAAAGGAAAATCATGGAACCTGAAGTGCTCTCCAGAGCAGCCTAACCATGGCCCAGTGTCCCTTCACCCCCAACTAGTTGCTAAGCTCCTAAAGCAGCATGCTAACATCCTTATGTCATTTTATCTTTATATCGTTTTATGGGGATCAGAATACCTGTCTTTTTCTTTTGCCTTTTGGAAGCTCCTCAAAGATGGAATGTGGTGGCGCACTTCTATAATTTTAGCTGCTCTGGGGCAAATGACCGGTACCTTAATGCTGAAGGTGTTAAATTTGTTTTGTTTTGAGACAGAGTCTCTCTTTATAGCCTTGTTGCCCTAGAGCTCACTGGTTTGAGCCTGCGATCCTATTGCCTCTGCCTCCAGATACGTCACCACAGCCTACTGACGTGGTAATGTTCTTAAACACAGAGTGTGTGTGTGTGGGGGGGGGAGAAGTGCATGCACACCACTGTGAACATGGGGACGTAGAGACCAATTTGCAGGAGTCAGGACTCTCCTTCCAGCACGGGGGGTCCAGGTGGTCAGGGTTGGAGACAAGTGCCTTTACACACTGAGCATCTTGCCATCCCTGATGTAGCACTTATTAAACTTCAGAAGAAAAGTCACGTGAGAATGCATGATCTGGAGGGAGAGGCTTCCGGAGGGAAAGGGGAAATCCAGAGGTGGTGGCAGGTGTCACAGACATGGAAATGCCCAAAGCTCCAGGCCAGCTGTGGTGGAGGTTCTTGCGGACAAAACAGACAGAATAGGCAGGCTCCTTAGAATTACAGAATATAGAACACTTAGAATGCTTTCTATCATGATAACTCAAAAGAGAATGCAGAGGTTTCTGTGAGTCCATGAACCCGGGGGCCTAAGTGAAATGAGTCTGTAACACAGCCAACCACTGAGAAGATTTGCTCTGCGAACTGTCAGTGACTGAGATTCCCTTATCACCTGCAGTCGGTATTTAACCCTGTAACTGAAATGACAGTTTGCTTGTTTTTACCTCAAAAGCTTTGTCCAGAAGGTTCTGCTCTCTTAGCTGGTTTCCTCTTGTGAAGAGAAGCTCCGATGTGACCTTTGGGTCCTTGGGCTTCAGCTGGAGAGCCTTGTCTATGGCCTTGAGCGCCTGCAGCAGTGGGAGAGGACGGGATCAGGGGGGCCAGAGGGAGGAGCCTGGCTTAGAGAGCGGCAGTCACCTCGGTTCATACCTGACACACAGAGAGCACTTTCTACACTCCCATTTTCTCATTGGGAATTAACAGTTCCAGAAAAATCATTTCCGTAAACCTCGGGTTCCCCATTCACAGATGAACACGGATCAAACATCTTGATCACTTTCCGAGGAGACTGCATGGCTGCAGAGGGTTTGCCCTGATCACATGTCCTCTTGGACCGCTTGGCCCCTCGAGCCTGGCCTGCCTTCGCACACAGACATTGCTTAGATGCACAATTCTGCCTTTCTGTTAAAACTCCAAAGTTTATCCTAAGATCATGGCCTTTCCCTGGGTATGAATGCTGGGGTGGGCAGGTGGGGTCATGTTTGCATCTTGAGCTGTGTGCTCTGTCCCTGGCCTCCCCACCCACCACGCCATGTGGAAGCCTGGCCTCCCCTCCCCAGGCACTCTGGGTCTCCATGGGATGCTCAGTGCCCCTCTTTCTGATCTCACCAATCACGTTTGTCTTTGATTTCTTGACCAGTCTTTGCTTCTCTCTCTAAATAAGTTCCCTTATGACCAGGACTGCATTTTCCCCCATCCTAACTACTTTACATCTGGAGTCTACCACACCTTGCAGGCATTTAAAAAAAGATTTTCTTGAGTAGGTTGTGTGATTTTTCAAGATGCAGATTAAGAGTCCCAGGGCTGACATGAGGGCTGCATCAAGCATTAGGAATTGGAGCGCATGCAGGGGCTAGGCAGGTGGAAACAAACTAGCATGGTGACATAAAGTGTCTGCAGAACAAAGAAGAGCCAAGCATGTGCTGTCTCAAGATGTGTCAGGAGCTGAGAGGTATCTCAGGAAAGCTCCCAGGGGGTAGGATATGCACACCGATGCTCTCAAGGCTTCATGGCCTTATGAACATGGTGCTGGAGGGTCATTTGGTGTATGTGTTTTTCTATGCCCACGTAGCTCTGAGAGCCCCTTTCTACTTGGTCCCGGAACTCCTGCTTGCTTTGGAGGCTGAGAGAGTGGAAGAGGGCGTTCCTCACCTTCTCATGGTGCTCCTGCTTGCTGTAGATTGCTGACAGCAGGCGGTAGCATTCCAGGCATCTGGGCTCCTCAGACACTATGTGGAGGGTTATCTCTTCAGCTTCTGCAGTCTGACCCATCACTGCTAAAACCTGTGCCTGCAAAACCACAGGGCATCGAGCTTAGAAGACACCGAGTCACTCCTTGGCAGACGGAGCAGCCTCTGCAGAGAGGTGTGTGCAAAGCATCCCAACACAAAGCTGAGACGCCGAATGAGTGCAACAGAGGGCTCAGCACTCGGCTGCAGATGCACGCGTGCATTTGGGTGCCGATGACGGAAGAGCCACAGATCCTCAGCAAATAGCATGTGAGTCTTTAAAAACGTTGTGGAAACATGCCAGAAGGTAGTTCCCTATCATCCGGGTGGAACATGGTGTTTGTAAGAAGATGACAAGTCTGATTTAGGAAGAAGGAAGCATGAGATTCAAGGGCTGGTGGCATTAAGTGCCTGAGTTCGGTCACCACGCTGCAGTTAATGAGAGAATGCCCTCACTCACAGGGATCCCACAGGAAGTAAGCTGGAGATAAAGGGGGTCGCATCTACAACAACCCGTCCTGCCAGCAAAGACACACTAGGCACAGAAGCATGCAGATACCTCTAAACATTTCCATGCACACACCTGTCTATTCACACTCACATACAGACAAGCGGGAGAGACAAACAGACACATCGAAGGGTCCAAAACTAGTGGATCTGGGTGGAGTGTTTTCCAGAGGACTTTCTGTTTGTTTGGTTTGGTCTAGTTTGGTGCTGGTGACTAGAACCCAGGCCCTGTGCACGCTAGGCAAGCACTCTGCCACTGCCCAGCGCTCCCTTGCAACTCCTCCGGGAAGTCTGAGGTTACTTGGAAACGGGGAGGCTCGTCTTGTGTGCCAGGCTGCACTGGGCCACTTGCGCATCACACAGCCCTAGGCCAGGACTCTCAGCTCTCGGTTTGCGAGGTGCACCTAGTGTCACTTTCGCTCCTCACCAGTGCCAGGCGCAGATCCCTCTGGGAAGGCTGGAGTGAGACAGCTTCCTGGTAGACCTCCAGAGCCTCCTTGTGTCGGCCAGTGTTGTAATAGAGCGCTCCCAAAGGTGACAGGACCTCAGCTGTGCGGGCCACCTGCAGGGCACTACAGGAAGAGAGGCAGACAGATGTTTCCTTCTGGTGGCCATGTTCCCAAAGGCCTGTGCTTAGGCGGAAGGAGCACTGTTCATCAGACATTTGCTGGAGCACGGTCTGTTTATGGGTCAAGGTCACACTGTATCCTGGGTGAGCACCTCCAGTGACCCACTAACCCGGCGACTGGGTCTCAAGAATTTGTATCAGCAACGGCGACTGTCGTGTTCAGGGTCTGACACAGTGGCAGCCTTATTATACCTGTTTCTAGCATTGACATGGCTGCTTCACTTTGTGCTGTCACCCACAGCTCCAGAAAACTGGGCGATTGAGTAGAAAATGCCACCCCAACCTCAAAGAGCCCTGCGGCCTTGGCAGTGGAGGACGCTGCCATGAGCACGCGACTACACTGTCTCCTGCTGGCAATGTGCGCCTGTCCTGACAGCCTGTCTATCCCCGTGACTAAGGACCTGTGAGAAACCCCAGGAGGCTGAGCAAGTGGAGGGGAGGACTGTACCGTCTGTACCACTCTTCAGCCATGCTGTTCTCTCCCAGGGACCTGTAGAGTCGGCCCAGATTCACCACAGCCACGTGATGGCTTGGGCTGAGCTGGATGGCCTGCTGGTAGTGAGCCACGGCCTTCTCTGGGAAGCCTGCAGTATGGGGGGTGCGGGGGGTGGGAGAGAACAGACCACAGGGATGAGCGGCGTGGCTGCCAGCCTCCCTTCTGAGCTATGCCCTTCTTTCTCAGCATGGCAGCGTCGTACCATTACATATGCTGTTTGTGATCAGCTTCAATTTTGGTCTCTTATGCTTGCCACTGCCTAACTTTGACCCATTTCATTATTCACCAAGATTCCAAAGGAATTAATAACAAGTAAGCAATGTTTGTTTGTTTGTTGAGACACAGTCTTACCCTTTAGCTCAGACTGGCCTAGAAACCATTATGTAGCCCAGGCTGGCCTTGAACCCATGGCAGTTCCACAGCTTCGATCTAAGAGCTGTGATGGCAGGCATCGGCCCCGCACCTGACCACGGTGATTTATCTAAAGCATTGTTGCTCCCATTTACACAAAATAGAGCAGGCCAGCGAGTGAGAGCACAGGCCTCTGGAGTCTAAATGTCTGTCTACATTCACAGGACCAAAGGGCACGCTGATTTAAGCGACGTGTGACGTGCTCCCTTAAAAACCTTTTGTAAACCACACATTAGTCAATGTTACACACACACACACACACACACCTGCTGCAGGTACACAAGGACGTCAGAGTGAGATCCAGTGGAAATTGATTATCTCCTTCTGCCATGTGGGCCCCGGGGATCAAACTCAGGTCGCTAGGCTTAGGGACGAGCACCTTACCCACTGAGCCATCGTGTAGACTTCAGTGGTATACATTTACTGTGACTTTAAACACAGCAGCGATGTTACCTTGCATCTGCCCAGTGTGTATAGTAAAACCTCGCTGTTCACGTGTCTTCCTCAGATTTTAGGACCCTATTTAGCTGCCTCTTGGGATTCAAGAGGTGTTTTTATTTAAATCACCAAAACAAAATGATCTCTTTGCAGGTACAGACACTAAAGCCTAAACACCTTAAGAGATATGAAGACAATCCCAGGACAAGTGAGGACAAAGCCAGAGTGAGAATCAAGTCTCCCTGGTCCAAGAAGGGTCCAGGGATGCTTCCAAGGAACCAGCTAAGTGACAGTTTCAGGATAGCCAACTGTGACACACTGGATCCCAGGTCTACACAGCATGTTCCTAGCTCAGCCAACTGTGACACACTGGATCCCAGGTTTACACAGCATGTTCCCAGCTCAGCCATCTGTGACACACTGGATCCCAGGTCTACACAGCATGTTCCCAGCTCAGCCAACTGTGACACACTGGATCCCAGGTCTACACAGCATCCTCCCAGCTCAGCCATCTGTGACACACTGGATCCCAGGACTACACAGCATCCTCCCAGCTCAGCCATCTGTGACACACTGGATCCCAGGTCTACACCGCATCTTCCCAGCTCAGCCATCTGTGACACACTGGATCCCAGGTCTACACAGCATCTTCCCAGCTCAGCAAACTGTGACACACTGGATCCCAGGTCTACACAGCATGTTCCCAGCTCAGCCAACTGTAACACACTGGATTCCCAGGTCTACATAGCATCTTCCCAGCTCAGCCAACTGTGACACACTGGATCCCCACGTCTACACAGCATCTTCCCAGCTCAGCCATCTGTGACACACTGGACCCCTGGTCTACACAGCATGTTCCCAGCTCAGCAAACTGTGACACACTGGATCCCAGGTCTACA